>CM065384.1:6742500-7265000 GCA_033060915.1 Euryodendron excelsum | reverse complement strand
GAGATATGGGGGTTTAAAGTTGACCCAAAATCCATGCCAATAACATTATTTTCCAAAATTTTAGTCCACCTTCCGTGAGGCATAACTTCTTCACCCGACATGTGTTTTTGGCCCATGAACTATCAAATTAAAGGCCTTTAAGCCTATTTTCAAATGGAACTAGCCTTGGGTGTGAAATTATCGTTGAGAGGTGGTTGGGACTCGATGAAAGAGTCGACATTCCGACTTTCATGTTCAAACCTCAATTTCATGTTCTTATTTTACAACGGGGCTTTGTCCTAGAGTTTAGCCTCGCTCTCCCATTGTGAGAATGAGGGGTTGTTGAGTCGGGGTCGAGGGGTTTATGTGCTTAGTCTTGACTTATGTGCTATTACTTTGCCTTGGAACCTTGTATTGATGTTTCTATACTTCTACGTACATTTTGTGTAGGAACACCTTGTTTATCACTTGTCCAATCGAAAAAAGGTGACTGACGATATGCCATGAGTAAAACTCTATTATTTCTCAAATGTTTTAAGCTTACCTCTATATTATGAATGTTTTTCATACAGTTTAATGCCTCAATGTTACGTTCTATTACAAATGTCATATTTCAAATGCATGCAAGTTATATTTATGCTGTGAATGAAAACCATGAATTATAATGTTTAAATGAAAGATATGCTAAGTTTTCAATGTATGGTGCCAACTCGGGTCTTCTCGTGGCATGACCTTAATCTACCCCGATAGTCCTACGATAGGGGACGGGAAATAAACTATCTATGTTGGGAGACGTCCCTAGCCTAAAGAGCCTTAGCATGACCTATATGGTTACTATGGAGCCTAGCTTATATGTCGAGTTGTAGCACACTTGTGTTTTGAACCGAGAACCATGATATGTTCACATGTTATATGATAAGTTATGAAATGCTATATCAAGAATAATATTGTGTTGCATCTCTTCTTATGATACTATGTTTTGAAATGTTGAAACGATTCAAATGACGTTTACGTTACTTATGAGTTCCAAGCCTACGCTTTCAACGTTCAAAAGCTCATTTCCTTATGCATAAATGATTATTTATCCTTGTATGTTGGATATAGTTGTTAGTCTATGATATTTTTTTCGCTCATGCATCATTGTTATTCATTAAGCATTAGCTTACGTTTTCTCAAATAATTTTCAGGTAGCCAATCCGGGAGGCCCTAAAGCGAGGCCCTATGTGGATTTTGAGTTACGACCCACTGGCCTATGTTTTGTATAATGTTTGAGGGTCGGACCCAATGTTTTGCAATGACTATAACTTTACTGGACCTTGATTTGATCCTTATGTATGTTATGGTTGGGATTAGGCACAACTCTACCATGTATGACACGGATTATGTTTTCAAGTTATCAAAAGTTCTATTTTTCACAATTATGCATCATTCTAAATGATTATGCATAAGTGATCACCAGTTTATATAATGCGGCCTTTGGTAGCCTTACTATTGGCCGGTCATGTACCCTAAATCCGTATAGGCTGGGTTAGGGAGCGAGACGATATTTGGACTTACAAGAGCTCTTATGAACTTGTCTTGAAAAGGATTTTTGGAAATAATTTTTATGTATCTTAAGAAGGGCATATTGAATATTTCATCACCTTCGAGAGGTTAGTTAATGGATAACTAACTTTTTTAAGGCTATGACTCTCGAAAACATTTTTGGAAAAAAGGGACTAGAGACTTCCCTTTGGTTTTTCTAAGGCTACGGGGTTATAAAACTCTTCTCGAATTTTTCATTTATACTTGAATAACCCTAACCATAAAAGGGTTAGGATTGCTTCAAGAATGTGAAGTTTGAAAAAAACTTTTGAAAAAGGCTTTTGAAAAGCAATTAAGGTTCGACACCCTATATGGACCTTAGGGGGTCACACTTGATATGTCACTTTTTTGTAAGGAAACCTCAACCATGAGATGGTTGAGATCACCTTAAAGTTGTGAGTTTTGAAAATAGCTTTTCGAAGATGTAAAATGTCTAACTACTTTTGTCAAGACAAGTTTGAGAGAATTCTTGAAAATATTTTGGAATAGGGTATGGAAGAATTGAAAAAGATTTTTGAGCAAGATGTTTTTGAAAGAATGTCATGTGAGATTTGAATTGAAGGATCATTTGAAGAGGGGTCCTTGAGTTGGAACCTTGAAACATATTAACCTTATGTTGGGTTGAACTAGGGTTGACTAACTCGGGTTAGGTTAACCTAGGGTTGAAGTGACCTAGGGTTAACTAAATTGGGTTAGGTTAACCTAGGGTTAGACAACTAGGGTCAAGTTAACCTAGGGTTGGATTGAACTAGGTTTAACTAACTAGGGTTTGGTTAACATAGGGTTAAGGTGACCTAGGGTTAACTAGCTATGGTTAGGTTAACCTAGGGTTTGGTTAACATAGGTTGGACAACTAGGGTTGAGTTAACCTAAGGTGGGAAGGTGATTTTAAACTAAGGTTTTATGCATTTTTGAAAGGGGTTTTGGAAAACAAATCATGTTATACAAAGGACTCTTGTGAACAAACCTTTTGAAGATTATTTTCATGAAAATTGACTCTAGTCAAGTTTACAGTTTATATGGTTGATGTTTGAAAACCATTTCGAAGAAGGTTTCTTTTAAGACCATTATAACCCTTATCTTGAAAAGAGTGGGAACTTTGAAAATCTACATAATAATGACAACCTTTGAAAACAATTTTTAATGCAAAGATGAAGAGAAATTTTTTTTTGAAAACCATGTTTAAGAAGAAGGCTTTGAAAACCACTTTTAAAGGAAACCATTCTAACAAGATAGGGTTCATATGGTCAATGTAAAGGGAGACCACTCAAGAGAGGGTTCCATGGGGTCTTTCCTATCACTAAACTTGAGAGAATAACAACCTTAGAAATCAAAGAGTTTGAAAATCATTTTCATAGAAGAATAAAAAGAGAAGGGAACCATCCTAATAATTTAGGGTTCCTATGGCCAATATAAAAGGGAGACCACTCAAGAGAGGGTTCTATGGGGCTATTCCAACCACTAAACTTGAGAGAATAGAAACCTTGAGAATTAGAGAGTTTAAAAACCATTTTTATGCAAGTTGGAATGCAAGGGTGCAAAAATGTGAGTAAGGGGTTAATGGAGAGATTTTCTAAGGCATGATTACCTAGGGTCTCATCCTAAACTTCAAAGGACCAATTCTTAAACCATTCTTAAGAGAACATTTGAATAGGAAGTTTAAAGATGACATAGAAATGGGCATAATGAAAGCTTGGATAATATGGTCATAAACATGAAGACGAAGCCAAGCATGCAAAACATGAACTATATAACCATATGTAAGGGGGTCATAAATTTATACAAGGCTTTAGGCTACACCACATAATCAAGGTGCTCTATGGCCATGCCATCTTAAAGTAGGCTAGTGAGAGATCCCCCTACACAGTGGCTCTCACTAGCTTTCCTCTAGGTATGAGCTAGGAGCTCTCTTGTCTCAAGCATGCAAGAATGGGGGTAGAAGATGGGGATTAAAATAGAGAATAGCCTAATTAGTCTAGGAAGAAGAAGAGAGGAGTGGGAGAAGACAAAAATATAAAAGGAAATATCACATTTTGCCTTCAAACACTCTTAAACTTCATTAGATGCTTGGACTTGATCTTGGATGAATTTGTAAGGGGCTAGAATAAGATCTTCTATGGCATGGAAGGTCTTGTAGGGGAGGTGTATGCACTAGAGTGAGGTGGAATGCAATCTAAGTGTTTAGACGGAGGAATATATAGAGGGTTTCGGATTTCTGAAGCTGTTTGTGTAGAGTTTTGTTACAGTTTTTTATCCTTCAATTTGCAAAGGGGGAGGCCTGTATTTATAGGCAACCCTGAAGAGACCTGGCGCAAGTACTACATGCGCCTAGGCAAAATTTGCATTGGCACATGTGTTATATGCGCCAGTACTGTTCCATTGGCAAAATACCACATGGCACCCATTACACTGGCTAAATCTTAACGGCTAAGCGAAGTTTGATTGATCTGATCAAAATCTGGGCGCATGTAACATATGCTCCGTCGCCGGAGTGTTCGTTTAAACTTTGCCTCTATAATTGTGCAAACTGGGAAGGTTTCAGAGGAATCGGTTGCATCCACAGTGTTCTTCTAGGGTTTCTCGTGAACTTCTAAGTTTTCAAAAATTTGAACGGTGTTTGAAAGTGTGAGATATCTTCTTAGGAAGTGTGCATAAAATCGCATTTTTGTGGAGCGTCTATGATACGCTTTGTGGGGGTTCAAAAGTAGCTATTTGTGTGTCGCATGATTGAGGCCTTCGGAAAGCGATCTCTCTGATCGGACGATACCGATGGAAAGTACTTTGGAAATACTTTCAGGAATTCCCTAATTTACACATTTCTCATGTTGTTTGATGGTACGTTATAATCAGAGAATTGAAAAAAAAGTCAATCTTGGCGGAGCGTCTGTGAGACGCTCTTGGAGTTGCTGAAAGTAGTAGTTTTCAAGCCGCGCGATGAGAGACTTCGGGAAGCGATCTATCCGATCAAGCTGTATCGATGGAAAGACCTATGAACAAGCTTTCGGGAATTCCCTGGCTTACGCATTTCTCAAGTTGTTTGGTGCATTATAACTAGGAAAGTAAGAAAAAAGGCAATCTTGGCGGAGCGTCTACAAGACGCTCCACGGAACTTTCATTGAGTGAAGGGTGTTTAGTGTTGTAAGGTCCTCCTTAGGTTAAATAGGGGTGTATGAAAAGACCCATCGTTTAATATTCTAGGCCCAGTGTAGTTTTCGGAGCACGTTTGGGTTGCTAAGGGCAAAATGGTCATTTTGATCGGGTTTGGTTGAAAAAGGTGAGGAATAGATCGGAGTGTTATGTTAAGTGTGCTGGGTCATTCAAGGATGATCCAGAAGAGTTTTTCATTATTTGGTGGGATTTGCGCTGTGCTAGGGCGTCTAGGGGTAAAACAGTCATTTTGACCGGAGTTAGCCGAAGTGGGATCGAAATTGGACAAAATGGCGTGGTGAGTATGCCTAACTACTTAGTAACACTTTGGAAATGTGGACTTACCATCTCGAGGGATTTTGAACTTTCTCAAGACATTCCTAGAGGCCCAAGGGGCGGGTTTGATCATTTTTCATCGAATCGAGCTAACAGGTGCCGGTGTTAATCTAGGTGTTGGTTCCCTAGACTACCCAGTCTAGGGAAACTACTTGTGCGGTGTTGGTCCTTGAGATCGCCCGGTCTCAAAGAGCTACCTGTAGGGTGGTGTTGACTTTTGAGAATGTCTAGTTTCAGAAAGCTACCTTTGATGGTGGTGTTGGTCTCCGAGAACGCTTGGTCTCAAAGAACTACCAAATGACAGACATTCTATAATGGTGGACTAATGGGCGCTAAAAGTGAACCATTTGGAATTTGATAAGGTGTTGGTCCTCGAGATCGCCTGATCTCAGGAAGCTACCTGGATGGCGTTGGTTCCCGAGACCGCCCGGTCTCGGAAAGCTTCCTAGAATGCCTAGGGGCATAATGGTGTTTATGGCTTCAGTTGGGCCTTGTGGGTTCGGGAAGCAATTAGTTGACTGGATCGGAGTTTGAAAGACCCATCTTGGGCTTGTATGTATTGTGATGTTTGAAAACTGGATCTGGTTGGGCCGGAGATTGCCGAGCAGGCCAAAATGAGTTGCTTACAAACTCAATACTAACAACTACTAGTGTTTATATTCAGTGAGTCCGTAACTTATTCCACCTGATGGGGAGGTTGGTACTAAAATGAACACATAGAATAAATTACTTCACTTATGAACTAGTAATGGAGACCATGGGATTTATACGTAATAAATTCCCTCACTCATTTAGATATTTAATACATGAAGGATGTCATGTGTTTAATTATCCAATAAATACAATATTTCAATATTGGTAACTCATATATGTGCAACAAATAAAATTTTAAATTCCTTTAATTTAGAAAAAAATATTTAAATTAAAGCATGGGAATTAATTTTACTCTCTAGTTGAACACATATAAACCAAAATTGAAATTTTAAATTTATATAATTAAAACACAACTTAAAGGTCATTTATCTGTTATCCATGTTCTCCTATGCTAATAACATAACACCAAGAACATAAAAGATAATAATTATAGACAAATAAAATAAGTAAGATATAATCAAGATCCTGCTATTATGGTCAAGAAATCACTCCAACGTGATGAGGAGTCCAAACGCACCGTGATATCACCAAGAATCCTTATTTGCCATTTCCCTAACTTACGGGGGTTTGGGGGCAGCGCCCTAATGACGTGGATCGACCTTCCCAGACAGGTTGCGGGGGCTCGGGGCAGCGTCACCGGCGGGGGTTTGGGGGCAGCGCCCCCAAAACCTAAATGAAATATCACATCACGTTCTTCGGACTATTCCTTACGTCTTTAAGGTTTTTCCAGTTTTCTGCCTTAGTCCTTGTGCCGCTACTGTTCCTCCATCTTCTTTGATTACAATAGATCATATTCTCCATAATAATGGAGTTACAGAATACAAGGAATCAAAATTTCTAAAAATAATGGAGTTCCCATGCTTCGAAAAATAATTATTACATCTGATTCTATGCCTCCTTAAACCGGAGTTTACAATCGAAGAATCATGTAAAAACCACAATCACATAACATATATTCATCTAACCATAATAACCAGGCAGAACGCTGCAAAATAGAGGATAGCACAAATCCACCTTCTATCCTAAGCATACATGGAACTGATTTTTGAAAAACATGGTAGGTATTATACCTATATAGTATCAACCAAGGCTCTGATACCAATTGCTGGGGACTGCAGAATTTTTAATGACCTGACTATAGTGCATACGTATGCTATCAAAAATTTTGACTTGATTAGCATAGTCTAATTTACGTTGTTAGAATCATACCTTTGAGATCTCTCTGGTTTCATCCAGAATAAGAAGTAACAGCAACAAGCACGAATCAAGTAACAACAATAAGCACTAATCAACTGCTCGAACTTAACCTTCGGACTTCTGCTGTGTCCCTCATATACGCTTTACTCTGGAGAGAATGGGCTCGCGGCAGCTAGGGTTTTTCTTTCTCACAAAAATGTGTATCTCTCAATTATGAACAAAGTGTAACTTTAGTTGCTCTTAGAGTGCGTATATATAGAGGCTATAACAGGGATCATAGGATAAGTATAACTAGGGCTTCCTACATAAATAAGGATTCCAAATCCAACCAGGATTAATCCCTATTTACGTAAATTATAATTCATACCACTAATGAATTATAATTGTACTCCCTGTCATACTTAGAATTGTATTTCGAGTTTCATATTATTAAATACTTATTTATCTCTCCACGTTAAGATTACAGAAACCCGTTTATTAAATTAAATTATTGACAATTAAATTTAATAGACTTATTTAATTTATTGAGCCCTTTCTCTTAACTTATTTGATATGTTAGATTTATAATCCACCTGCAGGGTTTGACATAATCAAAATTTATAAGTTTTCTCAAGTGGATATCATCAATTCCTATACGGGAACATGGATTTCATTAATAATTAATATTCACCATACACGTAATTTTATTGTCCAACTCACAGAGTTTATTAACCTACACAGAATCTCACCCTTCTGTGAATCAAAACAATAGACACTACATACACGTGTCTATTTATTATATTAGGATTAAGAGCATAAGCGCTCATAATAATCATGAGGTATTAATTATTTTATATAGTCAGTATAAAAACAATTACCTCAATACGGTTCTGTTCAATACACACAAAGTATACTAGTGCAAGGAGTTGGAACTATACGGTTCCCCATAGTCAAGACAGACCTATTAAAACGTTGTACTACAGTCTTACTGATAGTGTGTCCAGTTTCATCTAAGATTGTGAACGATAAATTTATATTCCATAAGAACCGATGATCTGATTTTCAGTGTGTAAACCGTACTCGACATACCAAATCATCTACCATATAGAATAAGAGACACACATGCATAATTATTAAATAAATAATGCAATGCAAACATTGCTCACAAAGATTCTCATTAAAATGGAATAAGTAATTTATTAATAAATACTACAGTCATTACATAAAGTATGTCTTTTAGTGTAAATTCCTAACAGTTATGGGTTGGTCGAATTTCTCATTGTTGATGGATTTCTCTGACCACGTTCATTTCTCTCAATCTCTCATAACCTAACTATCACTAGGGCAAGAGTGGAGGGAAGTTAGAAGCTCCCATTTTTAATGTACAAAATTTTTTAGCCACCTTAATATTGCCCAACGCACTATTTTTACTGCTCAGCTCCACACCTTTTATTGTAACCCAATTATCTAACACAGCCCATCTTAATCTTAATTTTAATTTTTAAACCAAATAAAAATAAATTAATTACTTAACCATTAAAAAGTGTCCTAGGCGAGAGGAATAGATACTGATTTCTGATTTCTGTATTCATACTTTAGAGTCTGCAGCTATTTGAAAGAGAAAGTCATTCCTGCCCCAAAAAAATAAATAAATAAAAAAGTAGACAACGAATGGATAAAGACAGAAAAATGCATAACTGGAAGTTGTCTTTGCATTCTTCTAGTAACATAGGTGCAAAACCTGTTTTTTGTTTACAAATTCAACTATGTTTGGACGTTTGTTTCTTTTTTTTTTTTTTTTATCAACAAAAATTTTTTATGATTGAAGTTGGACAATGGGACATAAAGGGATAAAATTTAATGTAATAGAATTTAGCAAGACATTAAATGCAACAGTTGAGAGACTAACCTTCCAATCTTGAGAGGGCTCCAATCAATCTTGAGAGGGATCCAATTAATCTTGAGAGGGATCCAAGGTTATGTATTCTTACATAGCAACATCTTGGTTACATAATCTTATATGGAAATATCATGTTACCCTCGCACGCCCAAGCACATTTTCAAGACTACGCCGATTTTGAGAATCAAACCGGCCCCCAACTAGGACACACTGAAGAAGGCCCCTAATATTTTTGAGCGAGTCCTTTGACTCGAGACACTTCTTAATCAAAAAAATTTCGAGGAATGTGTCACAGACGCTTCTTCAAAGCCAACTTTTTCTTCACTTCCCAAGTTAAAATGCACTATCAAACGATTGATGAACTGTATGAATTAGGGAATTCCAAGAAGCTTGAATCATAGGCTTTCCAATGGTATAGTCTGATTATTGATAGCATCGCCCGGAGGTTGTAATCAAACAACTCAAAGAAGGGTACTTTTCGACACTTGGGAAATGAAGAAAAGGACACCTCCTGTTTTCTGTGTGAAATCTCGATTCCTTGATTATAATGCACCGTCAAACTAATAGCAAAATGTGTAAATTAAGGAATTCCCTGAAGCCTTTCCAAAGGGCTTTCACTATGTACGATTCAGTTAGGATGACCACTTCCTGAAGGCCACGACCGCATGGACCAAATATAGCCATTCGAAAAACCAACTGAGCGTCTCATACACGCTTCCAAAAGCTTATTCTTAAGCTCGCTTCTTGAAGTGATAACTCTATCATCCGAAATTATCCAATGCTCCCCCAGGGGACTAAGTTAAGAGAAACTGTAGAAGAAAGTCGTGAAAGCTCCCAATTTCTTCGGATCATTCCCGGATGGCACGAATATCGAGAAAAAGTTGGCATAAAAGTTTCCGGTGTAGAAGCGTAAGCTACATGCACACATTTTTTAATCAAATCAAGACAAAACTTGTTTTCTAGTCAAAGTTTGGGAAGGACAAGGATGCCAGGTGGCACCCTTTCATAGGGTGAGTCCATGAGCATGTATTACATATGCGTTGGCAATTTTTGGCCCCGCGCATGTAATACATGCGCAAGGTCCAAAATACACGTGGCACACTTTCAGCATAAATAGTATGTCATCCTCAAGACAATTTCTTTTGTAATATTTTTGAATGTCAATTGACTAATCTTTTATAATGATTTTGTGAATGAAATATGATCATTGTCTAAATCTAGTGTTATGAACGCTTGATGCCCTTGTTGGTTGAATGCTTTGCTGCCCTATTTATACAAATTATCTTGTTATAAGATTTTTTGCTATTATATCTGTCTCTGTTCTAAACTTTTCTTTCTCTTTTTGATGAATTGAGAAAAAGGGGGAGAAGAATGAAAATAAGATAATAAGAATGATTAATGTTGAATAATAAATGGAGAAGATTGAAATGGTTTATATGAAAAATGGTAAAGCATGTTTTTAGAAAAGGAAAATGTTAAGGGGAGAAGATTGATGGTTCATGGTTCATGGAAGAAGATTGATGGTAAAGAATGAATGCTTTTAGAATTTTGTTTATCAAATGCTGGTTTATACATATGACTTTTACCTTAAGGAAAAAGGGATTTGCATCAATTACATATGTTTATACATATGTTTACTTTAAAACATTGCTTTGAAGAATTTTTGCATCAAGTACAAAACCATAAAAGAAAGGGAGAGCATTATCTGGTATGAAATCTGACTCTACTCATTTCATTTAGTCTTATACCTATTTTGCAAAGATTTTGCCATCATCAAAAAGGGGAGATTGTTGACTATATGCCTTGATTTTGATGATAACTAAACCTTGTGTTAGTTTTCTAATGAATTTAATTAGTGCGCAGATAAATGAAAAATATGTTTTAAACCTAAAGCTTAATATATGTCAAAATGGATGCACAACAAGTCAAGAATTGAGCAATACACCAAACTAAAGAAATGGCACATATTTAAATAACAAATCAATGATTTGAATTCGAAGAAATTGAAGGTGTTCAAAAGAAGAGCTCATCAAGTTTGTGAAAATTCAATGATGAATTTAAGAAAAGATTTTGAAGAAACCAAAATGAATTCAATCCAAATTGAATTGAAGACATTCTTGAATAACCACATTGGATGAAGGTTTTGAAGGATCATTATACCCCAAAGAGAAGACTCCTTGAAGATCTTAAAGTGTTTTGAAGCTTAGTTGATTAATGAAAACTTGGAAAAAATATTCTGGGTAGAAGTGTCGACACATGGAAATGGAGTGTCGACACATGAAGACAGAGGCCAATATTTGAAAAATGAATGATCAAGTGTCGACACATGGAGACAGAGGACAAGAGCTGGAGAATGTAAACATGAAGTGTCGACACATGAAATGAAACGGCGACACCTGGGGACTGACGGCTATATTTTTAAATGTTATATTGATCTACGCGCTCATTAAATGAGCCCTCAACTACCACCAATGGGTGAATTTAATTCAGAGCTTTATATGCAAGCCTCCAAATGCATTTAAGAATAAGAATACTATATTCTACTGATCATTGAGCTAAAAATTCCTTAAATTTCTGTGAGAATTGACATTTAGTGAGCTATTCAATTCTCATCTACTCTTCATAAAGAGTGTGTACTTCAATTGTATATCTCTTATACACTTGTGAGTTAAAGTTTGAGTGTTCTCTAGTGGAAGAAAAACACTTGTAAGTTTGAAAAAGCTTGGACAAAATTCTTGTAACATTGAAGCTTGGGTGTAAGCTTCAAGGAGAGTGAGCTAGGCACTTTAACTAGCCTCTACTTTGTAATTAAACATTGTATAGTGGAAGAAAATTTCAAAGGGATCTTGGGGTAAGGACGTAGATCACAAGTTGTGGTTGAACCTCTGTAATTCTTGGTGTTTCTTTCTTCTGCTTTGCTTTCATTTCTTGCTTTATTCTATTGCATTGTATATATCTTGAATTACTGTTTCATTGCTTAGATTAATTTTAAATAGTCTTAATTGTAATTATTTTTGAAAAAACCCAATTCAGTCCCCCCCTCTCGGTTTGCCTTTTGGGCTAGCAAATGTTACAAATGATTTTCAAAGCAACCCTCTCTAGAGTCATTTTTAAAATTTTGCTCTCTTGAATTTGTGATTGAAATGGTTCCAAGACCACCCTCTCTTAAGTGGTTGTCACAAATCAACCATGAGAATCATATGCTCACTTGAGTTGTTTCAATATGTTAAAATGGTTTTCAAAATAATCATTTCTTGAGTTTTTTCTAAAGTGTTAGTTTCTTGAGTTCATACCAAAATGGTTTTCAACATAACTCACTTGAAGTAATTTCCAAGTTGTTTCTAAACACCTATCATTCTCTTGAATTGATTTTTCAAGTGTCTTACAAAACTCACAACTCTCTTTAGTTGATTTTTCAAAAGGTTTTACATGAAATCATAACTTTCTTACATAAAATGATACTTGTCTTAGTGTTTCTTCAAAAATTTTCACATAAAATCATAGGTTTTCTACATAAAATCACAAGGTTTTTGCAAGAAATCATGGTTTTCTAAAGCACACTTCAAGTTCCATACATAAAATGATACTTTTCAAGTCTTCCAAAACCACTAGGCTCAAAACTCTAGTTTAAAATCAACTTTCAAAACTACTAGGTTTAGAGCCCTAGTTAAAATCTACCTTTCAAAACCACTAGTTTCCATAACTCAAGTTTCTTTATCTTTGTTTCCAAAACCCTAGTTTCTCTCTCTAGGTTCAACACCCTAGTTTCTCTCTCTAGGTCCTAAAACCTACTTCAACATAACCCAAATTAGTTAATCATCATAGGTTAACCAAACCTTAAGTCCTAATTTCAAGTCTAAAATTCCAAAGACCTTTTTCACACATGTTTTTTCAGAATTTCCACTCTCTTGAGTATTAAAAATGTTATGTTGACAAAACATTTTTAAAGCCTTCTCAAATTGTTTTCAAAAGTTCAGTTGAACTTGTCTTAACTAAAAATGGCTAGATACTTATCATTTTCAAATCTACTTTCTGAAATGTTTTCTAAACACTCACAAACCTAAGGGCGATCCTAACCCTCCCATGGTTAGGATCTCCAAAGGAAGGTGATATATCAAATGAAACCTTTCATTATTCATAGTGGGGTTTCATGCCCTAAATGCTTTCAAAGCCTCTTTTAAAATGATTTTCAAAAATTCATCTTCTTAATACGATCTTAGTCTTCTTATGATTAAGGTTTTCTAAGAAAATGCGACATCAAGTAGGGTTCTATAACTCTAAAATTTTCAAAACCCTAAAGGAAGTTTTTATCTCTCTTTTTAAAAAGCATTTTCCAAAAATCATAAACGTAAGGGAGATTAGTTTGATCAATAACTAATCTTTTACAAGTGATGAAACATTCAGACAAGCCTTTTATAAGGTATAGAAAAATGATTTTCATCACTTTTCAAAGATAAGTTTACAAGAGCTTTTACTCTATTCCAATCCAAATTTCATCTCCAAAATCTTCAAATCAAGATTTCCAAACTCCATTGAGTTGATTTCAAAACAATTCTAAAAACCCCCTTGAGTTGATTTCAAAACACTTCTAAAACTCCCTTGGGTTGATTTCAAAACATTCAAAAACTCTCTTGAGTTTGATTTTAAAACATTCCAAACCTCCCTTGGGTTGATTTCAAAATATGCTTCAAGGCTCTCTTAAGTTCTATTTCAGAAAAACATTTTAAAAACTCTCTTGAGTTCTACTTCAAAAATATTTCAAAACTCTCCTGAATTCCATGCCAAAAACACATCAAAACTCTCTCGTGTTCATTTTCAAGTTAAAACTCGTTTGAGTTCAAAATTCCAAAACCGCTAAGGCTCCCTTGAATCCATCCCCAAATCATGCTCTTGCACGAACTACGAAGGAACTAATTTTGGCCAAATGAGATATATAAGCAACCTAAATAGGTGCGGTCATAACTCTTATTTTAAGTCAAATGTCCTTTTCAAAATTTTTTGTCCATCCAAATTACTATTTTAAATCACATCTCAAAAACTTCTCATTTTTCAAAAATATGTAAAAAAAAATATATGCATCACGCATCATTCATCCCCAAAGTGATTACTAAACTCTCATTTTTTAGAGTTTCGTAAGTGGATATTAGGTAACTGGAGATTTGTGAGTGAATTAAGGGTTAATAGATATGTAAGTATCAAAATGGTGGGGTAGGATGATGATCTTAGGATATATTCTTTACACGTAACTACCCCCTTTAGACCATAGATTTCTAGGTCAAAAATCAATCTGGAGTCATGTTTTCAAAAGAGTTTTAAAACGTTTTCAAAAGTTTGCTAAAAAACCATATTTACGAAAAAAAGAAAAGAAAAACCTTCCATAGAAGGCATTTTCAAAGCATTTTCGGAAAATCTAAGTTTAGTCTTTAGATTGAACTTAAGTTTTGGGTGACCTATTATACCTTTACCTATGATAGGTGGCGATTTCAAATTTTTTTAAAAAACCCTTATTCAAATCAATTTTCAATATCAAACCCTCGTTGTGGATATTAGGTAACTAAAGATTTGTGAGTGAATTAAGGGTGAATAAACATGTAAGTATCAAAATGGCGGGGTAGGGTGATGACCTTAAGATATCTTCTCTACACGTAATTACCCCCCTTGGACCATAGATTTCTAGTTCAAAAATCAATCCGGAGTCATGTTTTAAAAAAGGTTTTAAAACGTTTTCAAAAGTTTGCTAAAACACTTGATTTACAAAAAAAAGAAAAGAAAAACCTTCCATAGAAGGCATTTTCAAAGCATTTCGAAAAATCTAAGTTTAGTCTTTAGATTGAACTTAAGTTTTAGGTGATTTAGCATACCTTTAACTATGATAGGTGGCGACTTCAAATTTTTTCAGAAAGCCCTTATTCAAATCAATTTTCAAGATCAAACCCCTGTCGCACTTGTCCTTTAGGAGAATGAGTTCTAACAAAACAAGTATTGATCCTTTTTCTGAGCCAAGAGACACTCGCTAAAAAATGAGATATTTAATGTGCTAGCTCGTTACAATTTGAACATTGAAAATATAAGAGGTCAACGGTATGTTGGTATTAGTAATATGCGTGGTGCATGGAATGGATTACACGCTTTATTTTTTAGAGATTCCCAATCTTCATATTATGAACATTGTTTTACTCATCGATTACAACTAGATTAGTTACAGTTGTTGAAAATGAGATTTCTATTTCGTTATTCTTTTCAAAGTTGGCTTTGATTATGAATCTTGTTAGTGCTTCTCCAAAATGTCTTGCTAAGTTAGAAGATGCTCAAGCTACTAAAATTAAAGGTATGATGGCTATTGTTGAACGTGTGACTGGTAGAGAGGCTAATTAGATTGGTACTTAGCATAAAGCTGAACAACTTGTCCCGACCCCAAACTCGGCCTATGTGCATTAAGGATCATAATCGGCCAGTAGCGTAACTACCAAAGGCCAAACACATCAAAAGGGTTGATCACCTATATCTTATGATCATTTTATAAGAAAATAGCAGAAGTTTTAGATGTAAAGTATAAGTAATAGTGCATTCATTCAGAGCAAGTGCCTAAGTCTCAATTAAATATACCATAACATGATATCACATCAAGTAATTATAATCAGGGCCAACCGTGTGGCCAAACACAATATACATAACTTGCTTTCTAACATATTACATGAGAGTCATGTATAGCTCATCACTAATATAGGGAATACATTCTTAGCAAAATGTGACAGTGGTCCCTACCAAAACGCAATAAACATCTCCTAGCAATTCATGGTATGACTTCAGAAAATATCTACACCAAGCATATTCAACAAAGCCCTCAAAAGCATAAGTATGGTTTTTAATCTCCATTTCCTAAAAATGTTAAGTAAAAACATGAGCTAAAAAGCCCCGTGAATAATAAAGCATGAAAATACCATGGATTTGATTTAAGTACATTGTAAGCATTATAATATGTAGAGTTAAAATTAACTTCTTAATGCTTGTAAATCACATTTCATAACTATAAAAGAAAGATCATTCATAGCCTTCATTATATCAAAACCTTCATCCTTTAATGTGCGCATTACTTCGTATCAAAAGTGATTCACCCCTTTCTTTAGGTAAACCCCTACAAGCTCGTATCCACTAATGGTATGTCTCGAGGTGGGACTTTCACCCATCTCCCAAGACATAGACATCTGGGAGTAGACCGTTGATGACCATCCTGGGGGACATCTCCCCTATAATATCATATCATGTTTTTGTCTTATTTGACTTCCCCCAGTGTAGGACTCTTTGACACGCCCCAATTTTTCACACTCGAGAAAAATACACAAGTGAGAAAAGCACGGTACTCTCTCGTTAGAACTCATCCTCCTAGAATGATGAGTGCAACTAGGTTTAAATTTGAAATTGATTTGATTAAGAGGTTTTGGAAAAGATTTGAAGTCGCCACCTACCTTTGTTAAGGTGAGTTACGTCACCTAAAATTAAGTGCAATCCGAAGATTAAACTTAAGGTTTTTGAAAAAGGTTATGAAAAACTTCCTTAAGAGAGGGTTTTTGAAGAAACCAAGTTGTTTGGCAACCTTTAAAATGATTTAAACCCTTTTTGAAAACTAACTCTGTTTTTGGTCTTTGAAAATAGTGATTTTAGGTTTGGAGGTTGGTTACGTATAAGGAAGATGCACTAGGCTATCACCCTATTCCGCCCTTGCAGTACCTACATATCTTTTCACCCTAGGTTTACTCATTTAGAATCTTTGATTATCCATTGTCCAATTATATCCACTTTGAAAAGAATTCTATGATGCATGATATGCAAGTGCAATAAAAAAGATTTTGATTTTGAAAATAAATTTGAAGAGAAGACTTGAAGCTTAAAAGAGGTTGTGGAAATTGGAGATTTGAAAAAGGTTGTGACCGCACGCATGAGCGTTGCCTACGTATCCCCTTATTGAGAATCATGTCAGTCGTAGTTCAAACTCGGGGAACGATTGAAAATAGACAATTTGAGGTTTTTGAAAAGTTTAACTTGAAAGGAGTTTGAATTGAAAAGAGTTTGATTTGAACTTTGAATAGAAGATTTGAAATTAAACTTTGACTTGAAATCGAATTTGAATTTAAAATTGAACTTAGAATTGACTTTGATTTGAAATTAAACTTCGGGATTTTGAAATTGATTTTGATTTGAAAAGATTAAACTTTAAAGGAGAACTTGAACTTGTTTTGAAATCATCTTGACGTGAAATAGGAGTTTAAAAGCCATCTTGGTTTAAACCATAGATTTAAAAAAGAGATAAAACTTCCTAACTTAGGATTAGGGTTGGACTAGGGCTTAAACCTCCTAGAGTTTAGGTAACCTAGGGTTGAAGCATGTACTTGAAATGAGAATATTTGATTTAGACTTGAAAAGTTTGATTTTAGAAAGTTTCGAATTAGGAAAGTCAGATTTAAGAAAGATTAAGAAAGGATTTGATTTGATTTTAAGAACATTTGATTTGAATGAATTTAGAAAGTTAGGGTTTAGGAAAGATTAGTTTTTGGAAAGCTTTGAATTAGGAAAGTTTAAAAATAGAAAAGTTTCATTTTAGGAAAGTGTTAAATTAAGAAATTTTCATTTTAAGAAAGTTTCCATATTAGGAAAATTTTCAAATTAGGAAATAGTTGATTTTGGAAAGATTTGAATTTAGAAAGACTTAAATTTTGGAAATAAGATTTAGAAGTTTAAAATTAGGAAAGATTTGATAAGTTGAATTTAGAAAGTTGAGATTTGTAAATATTTGAAAGTTTGAAATTAAGAATGGTTTGAAAATTTGAATTTAAGAAAGATTGAAATTATGAAAGATTTGATTTCTATTTCGTAAAGTTGAATATTAGATTTGACATGGAATTGGAAAAGTTGAGTTTTGAAAATCTTGAATTTAGAAATCTATGATTTGATAGAAAAAGATGTTTTGGAAATCTAAGATTTGATGTAGAAAATAGTTTTGGAAACCTATGATTTGAGACAAAATAAGAAGTCATGATTTCAAGAAAGGAATTAGGATTTCTTAATCATGGATTCTAGGGTTTGACTTGGACTCCAAACAAAGAGTTTTTAGAAAGTAGATCTTTGAAAAGAGTTTTTAGGAAGTAGATTTTTTAAAAGAGTTTTTAAGAAGAAGATTTGCAAAACTATTTGGAAAAAGATTTGAATATGGACTTTTATAAGTATGTTGAATATCTCACTTTTCTAAAATAATTCTAACCATGAAAAAATTAGAACCATTATAAGGTTGTGATTTGGAAAACAATTAGGATTTGAAATATGGACCGTAATGATCACATTAAATTATCACACTTTCCTAAAACAACCCTAATCATGGAATGGCTAGAATTATCTTAAGAGTGTGATTTTGATGAAAACAATTTAGGGTTCATATCCAAAATTTGGACCTTAATAATCACATTGAATTTATCACTTTCTTAAAATAACTTTAACCAAGGAATGGCTAAAATCATCCTAGGAGTGTGATTTTGAAAACAAGTTTCAAAGAAAGATATTTTGAGTGCAAATTTGAAAACAATTTTGATGCGAGTTTGAAAATAATTTTGAAAATAATTTTAAATGAATATATGAATACGACATGCACAATGCAATAGGGTTGTGAACATACAAGGCTAGGCTTCACCATATAATCAAGGGGACCGAACATAAAATGCAATAGGCTTGAACTAGAAGAAAGCCTCAAGCAAGATGACCTTCAATAATTTTTCCTATGCATGAATCGGGGAGTTTTTTGTTTCAAGCATGCAAGAAGAGGAGGTAGAAGATGGAGATTAAAATAGAAAAAAACCTAAGTGGGTTACGAGGGAGAAGAGAGAGAGGGGATTATATAAAAATAAATAGAAAACTTGTTGGCCCGAAGAATTAACCCAAAAGGGGGGTGAATTAGGTTTTATAAAACTACAGACACTTTAAACCAATATACAGATTATATAAAATTAATGGAACAGTAATCTTATGCAATGCAAGAATGCAAGCAAGATATTATGATGATGCAATCAAGATAAAGAAGTGTAATGAGTAAAATAGAGCAAGGAAGACACCATGATTTTTAAAGAGGTTCAACGATCGTTTGCCTACATCATCTCTTTCTCGATTCCTTTGAGGGGATCTTCCACTATGCAAAGATTTATCTTTTACACAACTGCTGTTTCTTCAAGTGCCAGCTCACTTTTCACAAGAGTTTACTCCAAACTCTTAATTCTCAAGTGTTTTTGTCTAAGAATTACTCAAAACTTATAGGCTACAACCCAAACCAACAATAAAGAATGAGTTTAATATAATGGGTACACTCTTAAGAAGTAAATTTATTAGTTACAGCTCAATTAATAACCTTACAACAGAGGAATGGAAGAATATGGCAGTGAAGAATAGAGAATGTTAGCAAATCTGATGTATATCCTTTATGATCTCGTATCTACCTCCTTAAATGCTTTAAAGACTTTGTATTTATAGTCTTGTATCATATCCAACCATTAGAGGTAGCTGGGAGATCATTTAATGCGAAATAAGTGCTACAAAATGTTTAAAAATATTACTGTTTGTAAGCACTCTATTTTTGCCCGCTCCCAACTTCATATTTCATTCCTAAATCCCAGCTTCACCCTTAATTTTTCCTGATTGTCTTCTTAGCCAAACACCAACTACTGAAACTCTCCACTAAGTTTCTCTCTCTCTCTCTCTTTCTATATATATATATATATGTATCTTTCTCTTTCTTTCGGTGGAGTGCTACAGACTATACAATCAATACAAACTCTTGCTATATGTAAGACTAGAGACTTGAGTGAGACACATGTCTCATTATAAAAGCTCTTAAGGTGTCTTTCTCCATGAGGTGGCTCCCCCTTATGCTACCTAGGCATAAGTCACCCATTTACTGATTAGGTACAATCAAAACTAACTAATTAAAGTTAGCCTAATTAATCAATTCTATAGCTAATCACATTTATGTATAGTTTACATAATTAACACATATATAACATAATTAAATGCTAATATGATAATTAAGATCTAGTGTGTTACACGGCTTGTTGAAGTTCTCATTTCAATTATATTTGCAGCTTGATAGATATATTTTCTGCCCTAATTTTTGGCGAGCATCTCTTGGCTCAAAAAAAGGCCGATACTCTCTCGATTAGAACTCACCTTTCTACAGGACAAGTGCGACGAAAATTTACTCTTGAAAATTAATTTGAATAAGAACTTTTTGAAAAAAAGTTTGGAGTTGCCACTTAACATAATTAAAGATGTGTTAGTTCATCTAAAACTAAAGTGCAATTCAAGGACTATATTTAGGTTTTTAAAAAATGCCTTGAAAATGCCTTCTAGAGAAAGTTTTGAGAAATGAGATTTTTTTAGCAACCTTTTGAAAATGTTTAAAACCCCTTTTGATATGTGACTCCATGTTGGTTTGTGCACTAGAGATCTATGGTTCGGGGGTTAGTTATGTATAGGGAAGATATCCTAAGATTCGATTCCTACCCTGCCCGATAATTGGTACCTATATGTCGATTCACCCTTAATTCACTCATTAATATTTGGTTACTTAATATCCACTATATCCACTTATGTAATTTTGAAAATGGAGTTTTGTCATCACTTTGAGGACGAATAATGCACATTTTTTTAAAAAGTTTTTGAAAATAGAAGGTTTAAAATGAATTTTAAAAAGGATTTGATGAAAGGAAAGTTTTGAAAAGATGTTTGGCTTGAAAGAAAAAATATGACCGCAGCTAAGTTGTTTAGATTGCCTAGGTATCTCATTTGGCGAGAATAAAATCCTTTGTAATTTGTGCAATTACACGACTAAATTTTTTTTAAAACAAACTAATAAGTATAGTTGTCAACACCATACCGACCAACATATTGATTTTGCTATTGGTACGGTACGTATCGATACCAGTGCAATACCAGGTACCATCTCGGATTTATCGCTACAAATATTATATATTTATAAAAAAATATTTTACAAAATTTTGCATTACTCATAACTGATATTATTCAATAATAAATTATTTTAACATAACATAAACGTGTTGTTCAACCCAAATATATATTTAAAAATTCTTAAAAGATATATTATTGTCTAGTATGTGTTAAAAAAGTTCTAACATATATTTATCATCAAAATAAAATAAAATAAGATAATGTTAAAATAAATTATACAATATCCGGTACTATTAAATCTAGTAGCAGCCAATATTGACTGGTATTAACCATTACCTTGACTGGTACGAAACTCACATTCATTGGTACCGTTTCATAACCGATATCCCTCGATGCCACTGGTATCGGTCGGTATTGACTGGTATTAACCAGTACCTTGACTGATACGAAACTTACATTCATTGATATTGTTTCATAATCGGTACTACCCAGTATCGACCGGTACGGTAAGAGATTGATAACTATGCTAATGAGAGTTTTGGAGTGGTTTTAAAGTGAGCTCAAAAGAACTCTTGAAAGACTTTGAAAATGAACTCAAGAGAGTTTGAAAATGTTTTTAAAATTAATTCAAAAGAGCTAGGAAGTATTTTTAAAAGTGGACTCAAGATAGTTTTTTGAAATGTTTTTGAAATCAACTCAAGGGAGTTTTGAATGTGTTTTTGAAATCAACTAAAGAGAATTTTGAAATGATTTTGACATGAACTCGAGAGAGTTTTTTAAAAGACTTTTAAATGAACTCAAGGGAGTTTAGAAATTTTTTTGAAATTAACTTGAAAGAGTTTAAAAGTGTTTTCAAAAGTAAACTCAAGAGAGTTTTGAATTATTTTAAAGTGAACTCAAGAGAGTTTTCAAATGAACTTAAGAGAATTTTGAAATGATTTGGAATGTTGATTTGAGATTTTTAGAAATAGTGTTTGGAATATAACAGAGTAAGAACTCTTAAAGTGTTCTTAAAAGCTTACATTATGCTAGTGTTGACCTGTTTGTGAGTGCTTTCGCCACTCCGATTGCTTGATAGTTTGTAAGTGCTTCCATCACTCTGATGGTTCTGGCGATTGGTTCCGGAGATCGCCCGATCTCGAAAAACTGCCTGATGGGAAGAGGCATAACAGACATTCTACGTTGGTAGGCTAGCAGGCGCTGTAAGTGAACCATTTAAGGGTTGTGAATGTTTCTGTCACTGTTGACGGTGTCGACAGTTGGTTTCGAAGACTATCCGATCTCGAAAAGTTTGCGTGTAATGCCTAGAGTCTCAATGAAATGCCAATAGGAATTTTGATAATCTTTTACTATAAATTGTCGAGTGGGCAGAAATAGGGTACTTATGATGAGATATTTTGAATTCATATTTAGTTTGCATGTAATGTATAAAATTATGAGAATTACTGATTTACTTTGCTGAAGCTCTACAATACAAATTTTTAAACGTCTTAAATGTTATGAATTTGGTATCAACTACAAAAGCACTCCTTCAAACTTTGAGACTAGATAGCTTTGATACTCTCTTTATGCGTGTGGAATCAATTTGTATACAATATGATATCAATATGCCTATGATGTGTGCTCATTACAAAGAAGCTATACGTCATTCTTGTCAGTAAAAAAGATAATATTACAATGGAGCATCATTATCACATTGATATATCTAACACTGTAATATATCTTCAGTTGGCAGAAATAAATAATAGATTTAGTGAGAGAGTAATGGAAGTTCTTATACTTAGCTTGGTTTTAGAACCAAATGATGGCTTTAAGTCATCAAAAATTGATAAGATTTACAGTCTTGTTAATAAATTTTATCTAGATGATTTCACTGAACAGGAGATGCATTATTTGAGATGTCAGTTGAAACAATATGAGCTAGATGTATCTCATCATAAACAAATTTAGAATATGTCTAAAATTTCTTAATTGTGTTGAGGATTAGTTGAAACAAATAAGTCACAAAACTATTATCTAATTGAGGGGTAAATTTGTCTTGCTTTAACTCTTCCTGTTACCATAACAACTACTGAATGAGCATTTTTAGCTATGAAACATATTAAAAACTGCTCTTCGTAAGAAGATGGAGGATGAGTTTCTTGTAGATTCTATGACTGTTTACATCGAAAGAGAACTTTTTGAACCTATCAATTCAAATTCAACAATAGATTAGTTATATTTCATGAATAACCATGGAGCACAACTTCAATAAGTACTTTTCCTTGGATATTTTTAAATATTTACCTATTTATGCACACCTTTGTTACATATTAATTGTAAAATGTTTGGTCTATATAAATTTTGCATATACACGTTCTATAATTTTTTTTGTAATTTATTAAATTTTGACATAACCCAAGGCAAATCAAAATTTTGGCTCCACCATTGAACTAGAGTTGCACCTAAGCAAGTAATATCGTCAAGGAGCTAAGAGTCTAAGACATTACAACTCATTCAAGCATGCTCCTAAGATTCAGTGTTAGTGGTATCCTTTATTCTTTGTTTGAGCTCTCTGGCAGAGAAGGAGAGAAAGGTGGTTGAGCAAAGGCCATGACCTCCCTCAAAATTTTGAGATTCTCTTGAGAGTCCTTCTACATGGGACTACCATTTTGAAATGTTTTGCTAAACTATCATTTGGCTCCACCAAATCTTGAGCAAAAATTAAAATGAATAGCTTATAATTTCCTTAATAGATTTTGTCCTAATCTAAAACAATAGAATTGCAAAAATTTAGTCAAGAATCTCTCTTTCACGATATTATTCTCTTTTCCCAAATCATCATACAAATATTTTTCTCATTCCTCAACACAATATCTAACTTGTATTATAGTATATATATTTTTGAAAAATCAAATTTTCTTTTAAGATCTTACATTTATTACACTCAATGTAGATTTAAGATCTTACATTTATTAACTAACTAAGTTGTGGTGAGGCAGTTGATAGTAAAAAAAATTAAATGCCATACTTACTTTTTTTCTTTGTTTTTTCTTCATGCCTTTGATTAGATGAAGCCATTGGCTAGATAGACCGCTAAGCTTGCTTATCATTTATAGGGCTTACGAATTTTTTTAGGCCTGATTGTGTCAATTTATGGACTTAAAAATTTTGTTCAAAATTTGGTTTGACTTGAAATATATGTAAAATAATGTATTTCAATATTTTAATATATCATATGTGTGGGCAAATAAGCCCGAGCTAGGGGTAAATAAGCCAATTATGAAGTTAGGCCCAAAAGCCTATATAAAGCAAGCCCCTTTCTTACGTAACATAGTGTATGTTATATAGTGTATGTTCGGCCAGCCAAATGTCCACCTTATCTTTGATTAACTGTTTCCTTGATCTCGTACAAACCATATAAACTTCATGCATTTGTATGAATGATGACTTATAATAATAATTTAAGGAGAAATCGAACTTGAGATCTCATGATTTTAAGGCAGTACTCATGATTGAGTTGTGGAGTTTTTTTTTCCCTGTTACGGGTGAGCTCAAATTGGATGGTAATGGTTAGTATTAGCATACCACAAATTATTTATCCCTTTGAATTTCTCTTATCAATTCAATTGCACTATGTTGTGATCTTGCATATGGAAGGGACAGAAAAACAAAAGAAAAAAGATAGATATAGAAAAAAAGAGTGAAAGAAGTTAATTTTTTTTCTTATTTGGTTGGGTTAGGTAAACAAGAAGATTATATATAGTTATTTTTCATAAGATATACTCATTAAATAAAATATGTATAAGTAATCTAGTAATTTGTTTATAATCTATACTCATTAAATTAAATATATATAAGTAATTTTTATCCTTGACAAATTCAAAATCAAACAGCTAATCGTGTATCCATTTGTCTTTCTCTTTAATAATTCTATTTTTCTCATGGTCTATATCAATAATTTCATTACTAGTCCACAGTTCCATACGATAGAATCAACATAATTGTATTTATTTTTCTAAAATTCATTATTATTATCATGGCTCAAAACTTTACACTTTATCTACAAATTTAAAAAGTAAAGTATCTTCTATGCCATACACTATCTATATCTATATCTATACTTACTATTATAAAACAAACCCTTTTGGTGAAGCCTCCACTTGTGAGGCTATTTTTTTTTTTTTTGGACAAAAATGACTCACATCAAGAAGTTTGTCCAATATACATGTAAAGGATAATTATGTAATATCCATTAACAAATCATCGACTATTTGTACCCTATTTTTTCTACCTCACTTGCACAAATTGATCATTCATGTAGTGGGGCCACCCTTCTAGTATCTTGAAATTATTAGAAAATTTAGTCCAATCTTATCTGATCTTGATTTTGATACTGAAAAAGGAATTTCATTAAGAGCCGTTGCATAAACACTTTATGTTGTAATGGAAATAAGCCTCTTTTTTAGTTGTTGTCAACCAATTTTGTTTAATGTTCCTTTATACCTAGTTCTGGAACATTTTTAAAAATACTATTTCAATACAAGTAGTTTTGTTGTATAATCCAAGTCCAGTATTATCAATGATTAGTAAGTTGTCCTTCTTTGTACATTGTTGTAGAAAAAAGTGACCTCCCAAATTTGACATAAAAAATGTTTCCATGCGCAAGAAAAATATTACCACAACTGAGCAAGGTTTTTGCAAATAGAAAAAAAAATAAAAAATAAACAAAAAACTAGTTCAACAGTACTCACCCTAACGAACAATATAACTTATACTAAGTTGCTAATCCAAATATTTTTAAAGTTAAAGTCATAGATAGTAATAGTAAATTAAAAAATTGAAAATTTTTTGCTTCTATGATGTTTAGTTTAGTTTGTATAGCTAATGAAATGAAATTCATTACTTGTAATACTTTGTGTTCCATAATTCATAGGATTACCCTACCATCTGCTCACTAATAGCTAGTGATGACTATGAAGTAGATTCAGGTTAGGGGCCTGCTTACCCCAACTCCACCTTATTAAGGTAAACTCTCTTCCAATTTCGACACTGACTTAACCTAAAATTATAAATCCCAATCCATCTCACAATTCTTGCCTATTCAGGCAACATGCTACTCTCCATGGACGCCGCACAATGTTTCAACACCACTTACAGTACAAAACCAATATCATAAAAAACCACCTGTTTAGCCAATTTGAAGCCATCACCATCCGCAACAAAGTCTTCATCGACCCCAAGAACCCCTCCCAATTCCTCTATTACTACTAAGTAGACCTTTGTGAGACAATCCTATTTGTGAGACCAAATGAGGTGGGTTCCAAAATCAAAATTTTGATATCCCATTTTGCATGAAAAATTGAAATATTGGTGTAATATTTTTTCATAAAAACAATATGTACAAGTACATAAATACTTATGTCTATATAAGAATGTATATATACTTATATTTTTGATAGGAAACAAAGAAATGAAATTAAAAAGAGAAGGGTATGAGAGAGAGAGATACTAAAAATGTATTTTATGTGATTCACACACAATACTAAATATTGCAAAAAGATTTTTAGCCATCCCAAATTGGATCCAATATTCCAATAACGAGTGAATCAATTAATTATGGGGCTAATGGGATACTGTTGGAATTTTGATATGTTGAATACCACTACTTTACTAGAGCTTTGAGTTGGAACTGATGATATTTTTAGTTTGCTACGATCCTGCTTTAATAAAATATAAATTAATATTTTTTTGGGTATCTAGTCTCCTCTTTGAGTTAGAATCAGTTTTATATGTGTAATGAATTTTCTCTTGGAAAGTTGACACCCTTGTGATTCTCTTCCTTCTTCTCTATGCCTCCTTCACGTAGATCAGTATGTCAACCTCCTCACGTAACAATGGATTATAGTTATCAGAACCGAACAAGAATCACATAGGTAAGGCTATCAATTTATGGTTTATTGGTTTAACCTGTGGTTCAACCAGTATTATACATTAAATGTATTTTTATTTATTTATATATGTTTTACTTTAAATATAATTTATATTACAACGTAAAAACATAAGGGCTCAGTTAAAATAATGGTAAGTATTGCTCAATTCTACTATTACTTTTTAAGTTCAACTTTTTTTAAAGAGGATTAAAAAGTAAAAGTTGTTCAAGGGCTTTTTTTTTTTTGTAAAAATCGGCCAGTTAGTTCACTAGTTTTTCAAAAAACTAACTAGTTCTATCGGTTCTAGTGCATTTTCGGTAAATTAGTTAAATTGGACTAGTTCATGGTTCAATTCTTGGGTCAACCAGTTGAACCGGCCAATTAACTCTCTCTTTTTGTACTCTGCCCATAATATGAATCTTAACCCTATTGACTTTTGACTTCCATTCCCCAAACCCAATCCAATACCGATAACAGTAATTTTGAACTTGTGTTGTTCAGGTTGAGGACCCAACCATCTAAATTTTTAGCCGTCCCTACTAGTAGCTCCCAACAAGCCTAGCTCATTCTAACATTAAGTTATAAGTACCATTTAAAACTATTACTATATTTATTTTATTGAAATAATTTGATATTTCCTATTACAATATTTGAAAACAACTAATTAGTTGAAACATCAATAGTATTCAATACAACACCAGAGCATTAAGTATAATACAAACTTTTCATCGTAAAAAACATTCTACTACCCTTAAGTTAATAATTAATTGATAATATGTAGATATAATGATCATATTGAGTTGATAAATGCTTTATGAAGGGTCTAATAAAAGGGAATCATTCTGTCATTCTTATTAGAACAACGTAGTACAAGAACAATTACATATGTTATTTGGATCAAGTATAATGACTTTTAGATGAATTTATTGATATATTTAATCTTAATATTTTATATTTTTATTTTTTGAGGTAAAAGCACTAAATACTCAATCTAGTTTACTTGGACTTTTTGTTTGTTATTGTGCTGAAACATAGTCAGAAATTGACAATATTAATTTTTTTAAAGTTCTTTCATTATAGATTTTATAACAAACAATATAACCTTAAATATTAACTGATTTTTTTTAAGGTTATAGGTCTTGACAAGAGCATCCATGGTGGGTTGACTTGATAGTTCACTACAAAAAAAAAAAAAATAAAATACATTTTATGAGTGAGGGATGTATTTTTCAAAAAAATGCCACATGGCAGAAGAAACAACATGTTAGTGCTATGTTAATTAGGTCAAATCAGTTAGTTGAAGAATACCACTTCCTCTTAACCATCGAAGGATAGGGAAAAGTAGGCAAGGACTTGCGCTCAGGGAATGTGGCCCATGACCACCTGAAGCAAGGGACAAGCCTGATTGATTAGGCCACAACCAAGAAGACTCAGAGAAAATTAAATATAGACAAGAGAGACTAAAAAGAAGATACATGTTGACACACTGGCTAATAGTCTATTCCATCTTTGTATACTTCCCATTTGCGAACCACTTCCCTCAGCTATTTAAGCTTTTGAGTGCCTTCGGACAATCAACCTCGACCGACTAGTGCTCACCTTTGGTGGTCTTGTAGGTACAACAAAGCTCCTCAACACTCTGGTCCCAGATGGAGAACTTACAACTTGTGTGAAAATATTCCTTGCCTAATTGGCGTCGATTGTGAGAAATGAAAGCTAAAATTATGAGTGTTAGAGTTTATAGAAAAACATCACATTCAACTGAAAAATATGAGGATGGAATACAAGAGTATAGTGTCAATCATATAAATGGAGCATTGAGACAACAACCAAGCTCAGGTCGAGGTAGCTCACACCATGGGTCAAGACAAATGAGGTAAGAGATGTCATGCATAGTTTAAAGATCCAACAAGAAAGTCAGCACTGAGCGAGCAAGCAATGAGCCGCTTCACATATTTCTAGAGAGGGATCTTTGATAAGAATTCTTCCTAGGAATGCCATCCAAATTGTCTCCGAGGCATTTGATCGTCGCACTCCAGATTTCACCATTAGAGCGTGGGAAATACACACGGTACTCTCTCGTTAAAACTCATCCTCCTATAAAGACAAGTGCAACTAGGTTTGAATTAGAAATTGATTTGAATAAGGGCTTTAGGAAAAAGATTTGAAGTTGCCATTTAACTTTGTTAAGGTGAGTTAGATTACCTCGAACTAAGTAAAATCCGAAGATCAAATTTGAAATTTTTGAAAAATTTGAAAAACTTCCTCTTGAGAGGGAAAACAGGTTATTTGGCAACATTTGAAAAGATTTAAACCCTTTTTTGAAAATAACTCTGTTTTGGTCTTTGAAATAGAAATCTATGTTCCTAGGGTTGGTAACGTATAGGGTGTTAACTCCTTGCCTTAATTTTGATGATAACAAAATTTTGTTTCATGTCTAATTACTTTACTTAGTGTGCAGATTATATCATACATTAATTAGACTATGACTTAAAGCTTGAATATATTAAAGAATTTATGAAGCTTATCAAGAATATTTGAAGAGTGTATTGAAATATTGAAGAAGATGAAAGAAGCTATACGGATTGAAGAATTTTAGATGCAATCAAATTTGAAATGATCTTATGTCGAAGAGATTGAAGATGCTAAAGACCAAGTGAAAGGAATATCATAAGTCTTGGAAGTTCTTTTGAAAGATTTGATGAAGTCTCAATAAACTAAGTGAAACCAAGATTGATTGAAGAAGTTCTTAAAAAAAAAACATGCATGGAAGAAGACATTTCAAAGCCTTAGAAGCCTAATCTAGAACATCATTGAAGTGCTTGAAGGATTGGAAGAAGGTTGAAGAAGTCTTGCAAAATGAAGCCTACGAAATTGGGGGGAGTCGACACATCTACTCTAGGAGTCGACACATGAAGACAGTGGCTTGAAACTGAGCCTATGGAATTGGTAAAAGTTGACACATCTCCTCCAGGAGTCGACACTTATTTCATCAAGAGTCGACACTAAGCTTATCAAGAGTCGACATACGGAGACAGATTGCATGACTTTGAGAAATTTGGAAAAAAGTTGACACATGGATACAGAGTACATGACTTTAAAAAATCCTTAAAAGAGTCGACACATAAGCTTACACGAGTCTGCACATCGAGACAGTGCCTTAGAGATACATTTTAAAACTTAAAGGAGTCGACACATGGAGGCAAATTGCTTAAAGAACAGTGTTCAAAATATGAAGAGTCGACACTTGTAGCTAAAGGGTCGACCCATGCCACTGTAACAGTAATATTTTTAAATGTTTTACAGCTGTGCTCTTGCATTTAATGCAACCCTAACGATCTCCAACGCTAGGATCGAAGCTAAGGCATATGTACAAGACCCCCACAACATATATATACAGAGAGGACATACATACAAGTGCAACAATCGAATTTGAAGGCATAAACCCTAGTTGCTACTGTTGCTTTGCTAAGATATTGGGGATTTACTAATCTTACACTGATTCCATCCATTCTTTAAGAGAGATACTTTGTGTAAACTTGATTTATTCTATTTGGGTGGGTTTGTAAACATGTGAATTTGAGTGTTCTTGTTAAAAATACTTGTAAGTTTGAGTGAAACTTGGACAAAATTACTTGAGGAGATTTGAGAGCTTGGAAAGAGCTCTTGTAAAAAGTGAGCTAGACACTTGGTCAACTAGCACCTGCTTTGTTATTCTTCATTGCATAGTGGAAGAGCTTTCAAGGGGGTCTTAAGGGTAAGAACGTAGGTCACGCGTTGTGGTTGAACCTCAATAAATCATTGTGTTCATTTTTGCTTTGTTTTTCATATATGTTTGAGATTACCTAAACACATTGCACACACACTTTGGTTTTGCTATTAGATTGATTAATCAGATTACTTAATCAGTTTTTAATTAAAATTATTTGTGATTATTTTTGAAACCTAGTTCACCCGCCCTTAGGTTGCACTCTTCGGCCAACATAGGGAAGGTGCACTAAGCTATCACCTTGTCTTGCCCTTGTGGTACCTACATGTCTATTCATCATATATTCACTCATTTAGAATATCCAGTTACTAATTGTCTAATTATATCCACTTTGAGAATTTTAGAGATGATGTAATGCATGATATGCAAGTGTACGAAAAGAATTTGGAAAAAGATTTTGAAAAAGGAAATTGAAATTTTGAAAAAGGTTATAACTGCACCCATGAGGATTGCCTATATATCTCTTTGTTAAGGATAAGGTCAGTAGTAGTACGGACTCGAGGTCCGATTGAAAATTGACATTTTGGGGTCTTGTTTGATTTGAAAAGCCACATTAAGGCCTTTGGAAAGTTTGGCTTGAAAAGAATTTGAGTTGAACTTTGATTTGAAGATTTGAAATTGAACTTTGATTTAAAATCAACTTTGATTTGAAATTGAACTTGGGTTGACTTTGCAATAAAACTTGAATTTGAAATGGAACTTGGACTTGTTTTGGAAAGTTTGAATTGACCTTCAAAAATCATCTTGACTTGAATTGGGGTTTGAAAACCATCTTTATTTAGACTTGAGACTTAGAAAAGAGTTGAAGTTTCCTAAATTAGGGGTTAAAGTTCAACTAGGGCTTTGGTATTCTAGGGTTTTAAACCTATAATTAAAATAGAAAGGTTTGATTTTAGAAAGTTTCGAATTAGGAAAGTTTTATTCTAGGAAAGTTTCCATTTTAGGAAAGACTTAATTTTAAAAAGATTTGAATTAGAAAATGTTTGAATTAAAAAATGTTTGAATCTAAAATTTAGAAAGTTGAGCTTGCAAAGGTTTAACATAGGTTTGAGGTAACTTGGCATTTAAGCAATCCTAGGACCTAGGGTTTATATAACGCATTTGAATTGGAAATGTTGGATTTTAATTGAAAAAGGAAAGTTTTGAAAGAGGAAAGTTTACAAAGGGAAGGTTTTGAAATTAGAAAAGATTGACATTAGAAAATATTAGAATTAGGAAAGATTTGATTTCTATTTGTACTAGATTTGATTTGACTTCAAATTGGAAAGTTTTAGTTTTGAAAATTTATGATTTTATGTGACTTTCGAATTAGGAAATCTATGATTTCATGTAGAAAATGGTTTTAGAAATTTATGATTTGATGCAAATAGAAAACTATGATTTTATGTGAGAAACCTAGGATTTGCTAAATATGGATTCTAGGGTTTTGACTTGGACTTTCAAGACTCAAAGTTTTTGAAAAGTAAATATTTGAAAAGAATTTTTTAGAAGTGGATTTGCAAAACTATTTTAAAAATGTTGGATATAGACTTTTCAAAGTCACTCAAATAACTCACTTTCTTAAAACGATTCTAATCATGAGAAAACTAGAATCATTCTAGGGTTGTGATTTTAAAAACAAATAGGGTTTGAAACCCTAATATGAAATTTAATGGTCTCATTCCATGGAACACTTTCCTAAAACATCCCCAACCATGGAATGGTTAGAATCATCTTAGGGTTGTGGTTTTGAAAATAAGTAGGGTGGTTTGAAACCCTTAATATGGACCGTAATGGTCTCATTGAATATAAGACTTTCCTAAAACAACCCTAACCATCGAATGGCTAGAACCATCCTAGCGATGTGGCTTTGAAAACAATCTTGGCTCAAAATCATTTTCGATGGTGGTATATTGGTGATTCCTTCAAGATATTTAGCACAACTCAACCCAATATCAACAATGGTGATATTGGGTCGGAAAATATTACAACAAAGTTCAAGGAAATGAATGCTTAATTCTTGCTTAGAAATGAAAAAAATAATTTCAAACTAGACAAGACATTGAATCAAGCAATCTCTACACCAAAACTGAGGTTTGTGCATAGAAATTCAAAATTATAACATTGACTAAATGATTTCTAAAAATTCTTAACAATAATCAATCATCCATATACAAAGTGAAAAGATAAATCATGTAGATGCACTAATACCTTAAAGAGATCACCTCAACCACCATCATCCTTGATCTTGAATCAAGAAGGAGCTTAGCCAACAATCATTATGAAGAAAAACAATTTCATCAACATAAAATAAAATGTTTTTAACATTGAAGAGCCAAAATCAACAAAAGAAAGCAAAATACAAGCTGCCCAAATTTTCGCACAAATCTGTCCTCTAACTTTGGATGAAGTTTTCACCCTCTTTCACTCTGTTTTGAGAAATGGCTATTATATAAATATTTATAAAGATTCTTGTCTACTTTCTAGCCCCGAAAAGAACAGGTCATTTGGACATCTGAGTCAAAAGTTATGGTCCAAACACTAGAGGTCTGTCTAGCACATGGAGAGAAAGGTAGATTCGGCCAGCATTTTAAGCTGGCTGGTGGACCTCTTTATTCCATCTTTTGGACTATTTTTTTCTTCTCTCTTTACCCCATAATGAAGAATTATTTTCATCCACTTCTTTCTAACCATGTGCATGCTCTTTTTTTTTTTTTCATAATGCAGAATTATTGTACTCCAACCATGTGCAAGCTATTTTTTCTCCCAGCAACTTGCTACAAATGAGTTGAAATGGGCCTTCAAATTTTGGGTTGAAGTTTGCACAATACATAGAACAAATTTGGGCTCAAGTTTGCACAAAATATAGAGCAAGTTTGGGCTTGAAGTGGATCATCTTTTAGCCTCTTCTTGGATTTGAAATGGGGCAGATTTGGGGCACTTCTTTGAACCAAAATTTGCTTCAATCTTTGACTCAATTTCACTTCAATTCTTTGCTCCAAATCCCCGGCCTAGAAGATCTCTGAAATACTTCATTTAAGCTTTATAAATCTATCAAAATATTAAACCAAACTTCATTATCAAAGGCACACCAAGCTATTATGCGAAACAAAATAAACGAATAAATACATATGAAAAACTATAAATTTAATGACAATTTTGATGCACAATCACACTCCCCAACTAAGATTTTGCTTGTCTTCGAGCAAACCAAAACAAAAATAATTATTGTCTACTTTATTCAAATGCCACTTTCGTAGGATTCACGATAACATTTAGCATATGCAATAAGCCTTTAAACCCCTAGGTGGCCCTAGTGGACGAGTTGTAGTCTCGTGAGGGTTGTCAGCGATGATACCCACAAATATCTTGAATTTCGCCTTCATCCAAATCTCAAGTTAACCTATTCACAACAACTCAAACAAGTATTAAACACAAAATACAGATTTCTCAAGTACGATATAAAGGACAAGTTTAGTTCAGAATACTATCAACTCATAAAGACATTCATAACGTCCTTACTCGGAGTGTGTGTGAATAAACTAACATGATCATTTTCTCAATATCAAAACTTAGGATCACTTGAATTTCATCGGAATCATGCTTCAACTCAAAAGCTCACCAAATATGCACTCAACAAATGAAACTCTCAGAAATAGGTGCATTTGTGCTCTCTCGACATTTGTATGCGGAAGAAGTAATGTAAACAATCCAAAAGGCCGCATACCAAGACCATGAAAAACGCTAAAACAAGAGTATACATAGTCTCATGAAAGAGTGCCAAGTATCATAAATCGGAATGTAACCACACCACCACATCTATTCACACATTCATAATTCAAACCATCTTATACTCGGGATCAATTAGGACTTCATTTTGGTTGTAATGTTAGATAAGGAAAAGTGTATATAGCAAGGGTCAATTAAAAACTCATGTGTCCGAGAATGGGCTAAATAAAGCACAATGTGGTTTTTTTTTTTTATAAGGCTTACCACCTTTTGAGATGCACCAAACACTCTTTCCTTCCATTACATACACAAGTTCACATCGCCTCTCAAATTTCATTTCTTCAAGCTTGCATTTGGATATTCGCTTTTTTTTTTTTAATGCCCAAATTAACACTCCCTTCACTTTTGACTTTGCTCTCACAAATCAAACCAAGCCCATTAATCTCAAAGATACTTTTGGCTGATGAGTTTGAAAAATGGATAGTATACAAAAGGCTTAAATTGGTAAACTAGGGATAAGTGTATAAAGTAAAGAAACGAACAAGCTCAAATATCAAATATGGCCTAAAATCCTTTCCCAAGCATAACATGATTTTCCAAGTGTTCATCAAATTCCAAATGTAAGTGATGTGGCACAAATGATGAATTTCCGACAACTCAACCAAATAAGAATGAATAATGAGACTAACCAACAACAATAATGCGTTTTCAAGAAAAATGCAAGAGTAGCTATGATAAAATCCCTTCAAGAAAGAATGGCTCTAAAACTTACAACAAGGGTACAAGTCTCCACTTTGTTCCTCAAGATTTCCAAGTGATCCTTGTTGAGTCAAGGTTGATCCTTGTTGACTCAAGGTTAATTCCCAGGTTGATTTTGATGATAACTAAACCTTGTGTTATTTTACTAATGAATCTACTTAGTGTGCAAATTAACAAAGTTCATAACTTAGACTTAAAGTTGAATCTTAAGTCTAATACATGTCAAAGAGAATGCACACCAACTTCAAGACGCAAGCAATGAATTCAAAAAGTTATGTAATGAACCAAACAGAGGATTGTCGTCTATCTCTACTTTAAACATATGTTCCACATTCGAAGAGATTGAAGGTGTTCAATTAAAGCTTCTTTCAAGTATGCATAGTTTCAATGAAGATTGATTTGCAAGATAGACTGAAGACTTCATTAGTTGAGGAGGTGCAATATTCAGTTAAAGATGAAGAATGGAAATGTTGTAAATGCCAAAAGAAGATCTCATCTAGAATACAAAGATCAATTCAAGACAATGCGATTGAAGTTGCTGAAAAGATGGCTCACGATAATTATCTGATCTCTATCTGAAATCCAAGTGAAGAATTCTTCTAAGATGAGAATGATCAATGAAGACTAGATGAATGAAGAGATTTCATCAGGCCTGCAATGGTCTCACTGAAGTGAGTTTAATGAAGAATGAAGAATTGCTATCAAAGAGAGGAAATCAGAATTAAAGTATTGTGAAGCTCTACACAATTGAGAAAGCTTGGCATTGAAGAAGATATTATATAATGAAGAAGGAAAGATTAACATTGATCAAATAAAGCTTTGATTGTTTGAGATTCAATAAGAGGATCAATATCCAATGATTGATTCAGTCCAAATTGAATAGAAGTTAACTCTGATGAGTTAAGAAGATTTGATTGATTATCATACTCCAAAGACATACTCCTTAAAAATCTTATACCTATGCTAAGATGATCTGAATCATTGAAAGATAGAATACAGAATTCTGGGCAATGAGGGGACTCATGAAAGTAAAGTGTCGCCTCTTGAACACAGAAGCAAAAAAAAAAAAAAAAAAACTGAAAACCAAATAGATAATGAGTGGACTCATTGTCATGAAGTGTGCCTCATAGAGACAGACGCGAAAGCTTGAAGATAAAATGAACAATGAGCGGACACATGAAGACAAAGAGTCGCCTCTTGGCAGCAGAAGTAAAAGGCTTGAAGATAATATGATCAATGAGCAGACACCTGAAGATGAAGTGTCGCCTCATGACAGCAGAAGTTGAAGATGTGAAGACAGAATGAACGAGGAGTCGCCTCATTGATATGAAGAGCAAACTCATGAATTCAGTGAACAACATCTGGTAAATGCAGAAGCAGAAAGTGTCGACTCCACAGACCTGGAGCCGACTCCCTCTGATATAACGGCTATTTTTCTTAACGTTATAATGGACTGGACGTGCATTAATGATATCCAACCACCTCTAACGGATGGAATCAATACAAGGGTATATATACATCCTTCCAACTGCATTTATACAAGTGATTGAAGACAAAAACAAGATCAACTGACTGAATCACTGATATACTCTGATTATTCTTCCTGTCTTCTTGAGTGAGATTTGATTGTAAATCTACTCTTGCTAGAGAGTTTATTTGTTACTTGTATATTCATATACACTTGTAATTGAGAGTTTAGAGAGTTCTCTTGTGAAAGCAAAACTCTTGTAAGTTTGAGTGGAGCTTGGACAAAAACCACTTGAAGATTGAAGAGCTCGGTGAGGAGTTCTTTGTGAAGTGAGTTGAGTACTTTGTCAATCAGTGACCCATCTTGTAATAGGTGATTACATAGTGGAAGAAGACTTCAAGGAGGTCTTGGGGTGAGGACGTAGATCACGGTTTGTGGTTGAACCTCGGTAAATCTGTGTCTCTCTTCTATTGCTCTGTTTTTTTTGCTTCTACTGATAACATTGCATTGCACATAGATTAATCACTGCTATATTGTTTAGATTAATTTTAATTAATCTTAACTTGTATTAATTTTAAAAAAATCCAATTCACCCTCCCCCCTGTTGGGTTGCCTTTTGGACCAACAATCCTTTATCATCAATTAAGACTATAGTCATGCAAGTTACGAGTGAAGTGTAAAAAGTCCAAGTATAGATACTGTGAGATACTCTAACAAGAAGTTAGTATAATGAGCTAAAATGCCAACATATCAAAACTAGAAAATCCATAACTCATGCTTAATTACTCAATTAAATTACTATGACCATGCCGACTTTCAATTAGTATGAAGAAAAATCTTGTTTTTTTTTTTTAACAAACCAACAAAAATATAGGCTTCACCCCCCAACTTAAACAAGGCATTGTCCCTAATGCATGAATCATGATGGAACAAGTAAATGCATGAGTCGGAAGAAAGAAAGGAAAAAAACATTACAATAAAATAAAACTAAAATATGTACCATGGTGGTTTATTATTTATGAAGCTTAAAATGGTGATGGATCTTCAAGATCCAAAGTCTCAATTTGAGCTACGAAATTTTCAAGATAAGGTTTCAATCGGTGGCCATTTACTTTGAAAACATTCCCGTTCTTGGGATTCTCTACCTCATAGGCACCATGCTTCGAGATGGACTTTATCACAAATGGGCCAATCCATTTTGTCCTCAACTTCCCAGGAAAGAGATGTAATCGTTAATTGTACAAGAGAACTTTCTGATCAACATGAAAGGACTTTCTAAGAATGTGTTTATCATGCAAAACTTTTATTTTGTCCTTTGAAATTCTTGCATTTGCAAATGCATCATTTCTCAATTCCTCTAATTTATCCAATTGAAGCTTTCTATTACTGCCAACCGCATTTTCATTGTCATTGAATTGGCGGATGACCCAATATGCACGATGCTCAATCTCAACCAGGAGATGACAAGGTTTTCCATAGACAAGCCTATAAGGAGACATTCCTAAAGTGGTCTTGTAAGCCGTGCGATAGGCCCACAAAGCATCGACTAGTCGTAAGGACCAATCTTTACGGTTCGGATTGACCGTTTTCTCCAAAATGTTCTTGATCTCTCTATTTGCCAACTCAACTTGGCCACTAGTTTGTGGGTGGTAAGGAGTACCAACTTTGTGAATTACACCATATTTTCTCTTCAACATTCCTATGGGTTTGTTACAAAATGTTTTCCTCCATCACTAATCATAGCACGAGGCATACCAAAATGAGAGAAAATATTTTCTTTTAGGAATTTGATCACAACTTGGTGGTCATTAGTTCGAGAGGCAATGGCCTCCACCCACTTTGACACATAATCAACGGTCACAAGGATGAATTGGTAACCAAATGAGCTAGGAAACGGTCTCATGAAATCAATGCCCCAACAATCAAATATTTCCAAGACAAGAACGGGATTAAGGGCATCATGTTACGCTTAGTAATGCTACCTAGTCGTTGGCATAGGTCACATGCAACACAGAAGGCATGGACATCTTTGAACATGGTGGGCCAGTATGACCCACACTGTAAGATCTTGACAGTGGTTTTCTTTGAAGAGAAATGCCCACCACAAGCCAATGCATGACAAAAAGAAATGACACTTGGAACTTCATGGTCGGGGATGCACCTCCTAACAATTTGGTCAGGGTAATATTTGAACAGGTAGGGGTCATCCCAGAAAAATGTACGCATATTGCGCAAGAATTTTTGTTTGTCAAGTTTGGACCAATAGGAAGGAATCTGACCTATGGCTAAGTAATTAGCTATATCAGTTTACCATGGAGTGCCAATGTGAGAAACAGTGCCTGCAACAAATAGGTGTTCATCCGGAAAGTGTTCATTAATTGGGGAAGCATCAAGTGCAGTCTCGTGGCTTGAAAGACGGGACAAATGATTAGCCACCACGTTCTCTACTCCATTTTTATCTCGAATCTCAAGGTTAAACTCTTGGAGTAGGAGAATCCATCGAATCAAGCGTGGCTTGGCATCTTGCTTTGTAAGCAAATATTTCAATGCTGCATGATCAGTGAAAACAATAACATGAGACCCAACCAAATAAGACCTGAATTTATCCAACGTAAAAACCACAGCTAGCAATTCTTTTTCAGTGGTAGTGTAGTTCAATTGGGCTTCATTCAAGGTCTTGCTAGCATAGTAAATGACATGAGGTTTCTTGTATTTTCTTTGCCCCAAAACAGCCCCTATAGCGAAATCACTAGCATCACACATCAATTCGAATGGTAAAGACCAATCGGGAGCTTGCATGATCGGTGCAGTGGTCAACAAACCCTTAAGCTTTTCAAAAGCTTCTTGACATTTCGATGTCCACTCAAATTGAACATCTTGTGACAATAAATTGCATAAAGGTTTGGCAATGGTACTAAAAGAGTGAATGAATCTTCGGTAAAAAACGGCATGCCCTAAAAAGGATCTCACATCTTTGATAGTCCTCGGGATAGGCAATTTTTAAATGAGTTCAACTTTTGACCTATCTACCTCTATGCCTTTGGAAGAGAGAATGTGGCCTAAGACGATGCCGTGTGTCACCATAAAATGACACTTCTCCCAATTGAGTACAAGATTGCTCTCCTCACACTTTTCACTTTTTCTAAATGCACTAGACACAACTCATAAGAATCCCCATAGATAGAGAAATCGTTTATGAAAATTTCCAAGAATCTTTCCACCACATCACTAAAGATACTCATCATGCACCTTTAAAATGTAGCCGGTGCATTGCACAAGCCAAAAGGCGTTCTCCTATATGCATAGGTACCAAAAGGACAAGTGAAAGTGGTTTTTTCTTGTTCTTCTAGGGAAATCTCAATTTGGTTGTATCCCGAGTAGCCATCAAGAAAACAATAGAAAGCTCTCCCCGCCACTCTCTCAAGGACTTGGTCTAGAAATGAGAGTGGGAAATGATCCTTTCTAGTCACGACATTCAACCTACGATAATCAATGCACATACGCCACCCGGTTTGGATCCTAGTGGGCACTAGTTCATTGTTCTCATTTTTCACCACTGTGACTCTCGATTTTTTTGGAACAACTTGGGTTGGACTAACCCATTTGGAGTCGGCAATGGGGTAGATGATACCCACATCAAGCAACTTAAGCACTTCACATCTCACTACTTCCTTCATGTTTGGGTTCAATCGCCTTTGCATTTGCCTCACAGATTTAGCCTCTTCCTCAAGATAGATTCTATGTGTACATAAAAGGGGGCTAATTCCTTTTAAATCGGTGATTGTCCACCCAATTGCTTTCCTATGTTTTCTTAGTACTCTCAATAATTTTTGCTCTTGCTCCATGGTCAGTTTTGATGAAATTACAACAGGATATAATTTATCTTTCCCTAGAAAGGCATACTTAAAATCACTCGGTAAAGCTTTTCTTTCCGGTTTAGGGGGTTTGGCAAGGGATGACTCAACATTAACTTAGGATGAATCCAAAGGCTCAAATGATGGGGTCCATTGACCACTGACATGATAGGCATCGACTCTAAACAAGCTATAAGTTCCCTTTCTTCCTTATCAACACATTCCAAAGGATCAAATTCCTCATTATGAATTAAAATTCTCCCTAATAGATCTTCTGTCCATTCTCTCTCAAAGTGCTCTTGACAAAATGTTTGGATAAAATCTACCTCCCTAATGTCCTCATACTCACCGATTTGCTTGGAAACATTGAAAATGTTCATCTCCACAGTCATATTCCTGAAAGACAATTTCATCACCCCATTTCTACAATTAATCAAAGCATTGGATGTAGCTAGGAAGGGTCTACTTAAGATGACTAGGATGGGAGCACTAGAACCTTGTATAGGTTGGGTGTCCAACACTATAAAGTCGATAGGGAAGTAAAATTTATCTACTTGAACCAACACATCCTCCACAATACCTCGGGGAATCTTAACTGATCTGTCAGCTAATTGAAGGGTGACACGAGTGGGCTTAAGCTCTCCTAAAACCAATTGTTCGTAAACAGTGTAGGGTAGCAAATTCACACTGGCTCCTAAGTCCAATAAAGTTTGGTCTACCCTATGATTCCCAATGATGCATGAAATTGTGGGACAACCAGGGTCCTTGTATTTAGGAGGGGTCTTCAATTGGATAATGGCACTAGCTTGTTCTGTCAGAAAAGCTTTCTCTTTCACATTCAATCTCCTCTTGACTGTGCACAAGTCCTTAAGGAACTTGGCATAAGATGGGACTTGTTTAATTGCATCAAGGAGTGGAATGTTGACTTTCACTTGTTTGAATAATTCATAGATTTCAGAGTTCATGAGCTCATGTTTGGATTTTCCTAACCTTTGCGGGAATGGTGGTCGAGCAATGGACTCTACATCACTCACTTCCACTCCAATTTTTTTTGAATCCTCTCCTTCCTCACACATCTCTTTCTATTATTCACCACTAGATCTGTCATTTCTCAATTTGATTCCCTCTTCACTCTCCCTAGACTTCTCCTCCTCAATAGCCCTAGAGATCCTAGAAGGTATAGTTTTGTCAACTATCTTCCCACTTCTAAGGATGGTGATTGCTTGCACTTGTTCATGGTTAGAATGCTCACCGGGTGAAGATTCGCTCGTGTTTACTTGGCCTCTAGGATTTGGCATTGGTTGAGCCTAAAGCTTTCCTCTCTCTTGAACACTCAATGATTGAGTCAACTTAGTTAGTTGACTTCGAATGTCATCTAAAGCCCTATTGGTTTGTTCTTGAAATTTGTTGGCTTGAGTGTTGATTCCACCTTGAGTTTGCATGAATTGTTGGAGAGTATCCTTTAAGGATCTCTTGTGAGGTGGTTGGTATGTGTGGTGTGTGGGAGCATGAAATGGTTGGGGTGGAGGCTGAAATGCCTGAGGTACCGAAGGAACCTCATTTCTCCATCCAAAATTTGGGTGGTTCCTCCATCCAGGATTATAGGTATTGGAGTAGGGATTGCCGACTTGGCGTTGGTTTAGGAATGACTTTCTGAAATTACTTGAATCAGAAGTTTGGCCATATAGCACTTCTTTGAAAGCTGGAATTGTTAGACAATCGATTATCCTATGCCCCTTATTCTCACACACTCCAAAAGTTTTCTCTTGTTGCTCAATCACAACATGCACTATTTTTAGCTCAAGAGACTCTACTTTCCTAGCCAATGAGGCTAGTCTAGCATTGAGGTCATCGGTCTCTTTCAATTGGAACTTTCTGCTTGATTGGGTTGTGGTGCTTCTAGACTCAACATGCGGTGGGAGAAAGGTCTCCCATTGCTTTGTGTTCTTGGCCAATTGATCAAAAAAATCAAATGCCTCATCCGGTTCTTTGTCATGGAACTCACCATTACACATGGTTGACACTAGCTTTTTAAAATCCGGGGTAAGTGAGTCATAGAAGAAACTTACTAACCTTCATATTTCAAAACCATGGTGGGGACAAGCATTCAACAAGTCCTTAAACTTTTCCCAAGCTTGGTGAAATGACTCACTTGGATTACAAGAAAAATTCATCATTTGACGTTGTAAAGCCGTAGTCCTATGCGTAGGGAAATATTTTTTTAAAAACTCGGTTTGCATTTCCCTCCATATGCCTATAGACCTAGGACGCAAGGAATTTAACCAAAGCTTGGCTATATCCTTGAGAGAGAATGGGAACAATCTAAGCCGAATAGTATCCTCAGTGCATGTCTTATCAACAAAAGTGCCACATACCTCCTCAAAGTCTTTAATGTGCAAGTATGGATTTTCGGAATCCATACCATGAAATGTAGGAAGAAGTTGAATCATACTCGGTCTTAAATTAAAGGCTTGTTGATTGAGGGGCAAGACAATACACGAAGGTGTGCTTTGTCTTGCTGGATGAAGATACTCCCTAAGAGTTCGGAAATTAGGTTGGCCATTGACTGGTGGAGGTCCGCCACCGTGAACACTCCCTTCTCTCTCTATATCTCCAATATTAGCCATGATGATACACTAATATGATGACTATAAGGAAAGAAAAAAAAATAAATAAAAAAAAAGTTGGGCTAAAGAAAACTCACTGTACTTCCAACTAGTAAGCCAAATTAGATTTTTTTTTTTCGCAATTTTTTTTTTACAAGCCATGCGCTGCAACAACAAACGTTAGGCAATAATTACAATTGACATATACAAATGGCGGTTGAACCAGCTGTAATATAAACGAAAAGAGTGGTAATTACCTCCTCTAAAAATAAAGACAAGAAAAATAAATAAGCAAGAGGCAGTAAAATCGGCCGCAGTAAAAAATGCATAAATGTAAAAGGAGGGATTAACCTCCACAATTAGAAATTAAATGTTAGAAGTTAGAAGTTAGATGTCAGAAGTTAGAAATTAGATGCTAGAAATTACGTCCTCTACAAAGTCCAAAAGGCGGTAAAACCGGCCGTAGTCCGATAATTGGCAGTCCAGTCCACATTTTTTTTTTTTATAATTTGAACTATTAAAGAAATATTAAATTACAAACAATTAACCCCCAAGTTCATCACCATTGCTTGCTAGCTCCGCGGCAACGGCGCCAAAATTGCTTGACCGCTCTTTCTTATCGGCTTATTTTAACTCGCAAGTGCACGAGTGTATGATGTAGCAATTAACTCAATGAGACCAAGGTCATATCCACAGGGAGCTAAATTTAGAAAACAGTTTGGTGATAAAAACTTAAGAGAAATTTATTCGGAAAAAAAATTGGTTTACAATGAATGTGAAATTTTCTTTGAAAGATGAGTAGTTGTGAATAGAATTCAAATGACAACGCTTAAAATTACAAGAGAAATAAAAGTCTTGGCTCAAAATCAATTCCGATGGTGGTATATTGGTGATTCCTTCAAGATATTTAATATAACTCAACCCAATATCAACAATGGTGATATTGGGTCGGAAAATATTACAACAAAGTTCAAGGAAATGAATGATTGATTCTTGCTTAGAAATGAAAAAAATAATTTCAAACTAGACAAGACATTGAATCAAGCAATCTCTATACCAAAACTGAGGTTTGCGCATAGAAATTCAAGATTATAATATTGCCTAAATGATTTCTAAAAATTCTTAACAATAATCAATCATCCATGTACAAAGTGAAAAGATAAATCATGGAGATGCACTAATACCTTAAAGAGATCACCTCAACCACCATCATCCTTGATCTTGAACCAAGAAGGAGCTTAGCTAACAACCATTATGAAGAAAAAAAATTGCATCAACATAAAATAAAAGGTTTTTAACATTGAAGAGCCAAAATCAACAAAAGAAAGCAAAATACAAGCTGCCTAGATTTTCGCACAAATCTATTCTCTAACTTTGGACGAAGTTTTCACCCTCTTTCACTCTGTTTTGAGAAATGGCTATTAGACAGATATTTATAGAGCTTCTTGTCTACTTTCCAGCCTCGAAAAGAATAGGTTATTTGGACATCTGAGTCAAAAGTTATGATCCAAACACTAGAGGTTTGTCTAGCACATGGAGAGAAAGGCAGATTCGGCCAGCATTTTAAGCTGGCTGGTGGACCTCTTTATTCCATCTTTTGGACTATTTTTTTCTTCTCTCTTTACCCCATAATGAAGAATTATTGTCCTCCACTTCTTTTTAACCATGTGCATGCTCTCTTTTTTTCATAATGAAGAATTATTGTACTCCAACCATGTGCAAGCTCTTTTTTCTCCTAGCAACTTGCTACAAATGAGCTGAAATGGGCATTCAAATTTTGGGCTGAAGTTTGCACAATATATGGAACAAATTTGGGCTGAAGTTTACACAAAATATAGAGTAAGTTTGGGCTTGAAGTGGATCATCTTTTAGCCTCTTCTTGGATTTGAAATGGGGCAGATTTGGGGCACTTCTTTGAGCCAAAATTTGCTTCAATCTTTGACTCAATTTCACTTCAATTCTTTGCTCTAAATCGCAGCCTGGAAGATCCCTGAAATACTTCATTTAAGCTTTATAAATCTATCAAAATATTAAACCAAACTTCATTATCAAAGGCACACCAAACTATTATGCGAAACAAAATAAACGAATAAATACATATGAAAAACTATAAATTTAATGACAATTTTGATGCATAATCAAAGAACATTGAAAATAGCTTTTTAGGATGCAAATTTTGAAGGAAGCTTTTGAATGTGATAGTGAATGCAATGTATGAACACAACAACCACAATGGAATTGGGGCATGAATATACAAGGCTTGGTTTCACCATATAATCAAGGAGGCCGGACCCACACCGTCTTAGGTTGAACTTGAAGAGAACCCCTGACATGGTGACTTCCTCTAAGGTTTTTCTAGGCATGAACCGGGAGGTCCCTTGTTTCAAGCATGGAAGAAGAGGGGGTAGAAAATAGGGATTAAAATAGAGAATAGTCCAAATAGACTGAGAGGGAGAAGAGAGAGATAGAGGAGGATTACATAAAAGTAAATAGAACCCTACTTTGTCTTCTTATTAGGTTAAATGCTTCAATGGAGGACTTGCTTGAGCTTTTAGAACTTCGAATATGCAACACTTAATCTTTAATGGTGATAGGAGGCAAGTGTATAGGTGTTTATAGTATATGGAGGCTAGGGTTTGGAGAGAGGCTTGATTCGAGGGTTGTTTTCAGAGAGGCAGGATTTTTGGAGCTATTTTTTGGACGCAGAATGCAAAGGGGGTGGCTTGTATTTATATGCAGCCAAAATTTGGCCTTGGCGCCTATTGCAGTGGCGCTAGCCTCTTAGGAAAGTTGTTAAGGTCAATAAGAAACAAATCTTTGACTCTTGGGACGCAAGGTAGAAGATTTGGGTGTCTGTCCTAGTGACTACCATGCATTTTCCCAAAGGTAACCGACTTGATAGTCAGAGCCGGAGTAGTGGAAAAGGGTGATCGGTCCACTAGGGGTAAAATGGTCATTTGATTCGGGAACATCGAGATGGATCCGAGGTTGACTGTGAGAAGACTCAAAGGTTGGAAACACTATTGAGAGTGCTCCGGGAGATTTTTGATTTGATACTCATAGCCGGTGTGATTGGAAAAGGCGACTGGCCCACTAGGGGCAAAATGGTCATTTTACACTGAGTTTATCAAAATGGACTCGTAATGGTCCAAAAAGGTATCAAAAGGTTGGGAATATTGTTAGAAGCATCCTCGAAAGGTAACCGGTTTGATACCTAGAGCTGGTATGGTTCCCGGAGGCCATTGGATGCTTAAAGGCAAAATGGTTATTTTACTTGGAGGCTCTCGAAATTGATTCGAAAATGACTGGAAGGCACTAGAATGTGCTACATTTTCTTTGGGATAATCCTGGAAGGATGGACTTGCTGTTCTAAAGTCTTAGGTAATTTCTGGAGAAGCATATCGGTGGGGCCCATCGGGGTAGTTTGGTCTTTTTTCACTGGAATGGGCTAGCAGGCACTAGCGTTGACCTGAGTTTTGAGTGTTTTCGTCACTCTGACAGTGTGTGATGAGTTGGTTTCCAAAAGTATCCCGTCCTCTAATAAATGTGCCACGACCAAGAGGAGTGTTCGGTCTTGTGACATAGGGGGTTTGTTGGCATTCCGATGTCAACCTGTTTATGAGTGCTTTAGTTACTTTAATGGTTGTGATGTTTATGAATGTTTTCGTCACTCTAACGGTATACATTCATTCTGGAGACTGCCTGATCTCGGGAAGCTACTGGATAGTCTTATCACCTCGGGGCCTTGGGTATTTTTCTGATCGACGTGCCGAATAGTGAACATTCTACGTTGGCGGGCTAGTAAGTGCCAGAAGTGAACCGCTCTACCATCTTGGGGAGTTGGATTCTGTCGCAGTCAACATGTGTGAAGGGACTTATCATTCCAAGGGATTTTATGTTTTCTCGATAAACGTGCCATGCCAGATGGACTTATGGTTTGAAGGATTAACTTTCTCGAAAGACGTGCCAGATTGAGTTTGACTAGTCTAGACATGAATTAGAATTGGAGTTGAGGTTAAAATATGGACTTACTGTCTTTAAGAAGACATGCCAGTTGGAATTGGACTGAGCAATGCCCTAAGGGTATTTCGATCATGTTGCCTCTACTGGACCTAGCGGGCTCGCGAAGTGGTTGATTGATTAGATTGAGTTTGAAAAGCTGGTTTGGGCTTGAATGTGTCAGTGTTGGTTTGAATGTGAGTCTGGTTAGGCTAGAGATTGCCGAACGAGTAAAAGTGGGGTGAATACAATGAGGAAGAGCTCCACCATCAAGATTGAGAATTAACTAAAGTGCATGCTAGGATCAGATATCTAGAAAGGCTGGTGAGGTGAAGATAACACATCCTTGCCCATTTCAAGTAAAATAACCTCTCGAGAGGGCAAGAATACTCCTGAGAAACTTCAAATGAAGATGTGCAACCTAGAAGGGGTAGAAGTCGTGAGAGGAGACGAGGTTAGTTGGAGGAAATAGTGTATAACCACTCATTAAACAACAATACTAGGCCCCGATGGATATAAAGAGGGCATTGTAAGCACTACATTTTTGCCCGCTCGACAGTCTCTAGTTCGTCCAGACTTGAGTTTAAGTTAATATAGACATATTCCGGTTTAAATCAACTTTCCAAGTCTAATTTCGTCAATTAATCACTTCGCAGGCCCATTCGGCCCGAATAAAGGTAAAATAACCAAAATGCCCTTGATGGCGTTGTTTGGTCCAATTCCAGTGGGCATGTCTTTTCAAAGATAGTAAGTCCTCATTTTTCCAATTCCAAGTCCAATTCCAATTCCAAATCCACTCTGGCACACCTTTCGAGATAGTTTATTCCTCAAGGTGGTAAGTCCATCCTGTCCGGCATTTTTCCGGGAGAACTCTTCGGAATGGCAAGTCCTTTCAAACCCGTCGACCAGGACGAGACTCCAAGTCCCCTAGATTGTAGAACGGTCCAGCTTTAGTGCCTGCTAGCCGGCCAATGAAGAAATGTCTGTTTCGACACGCCTTCTGAGAAAGTTGATTCCTCAGGTGCTAAGTCCACATAGCAACTTCCCAAGATCAGGCAGTCTCTGGAATGATCGCGACCCATTAGAGTAATGGAAATACTCGTAAACATTGCAATTGTCAGAGTAGCGGAAACACTTGCAAACAGGTCGATATAGGGAATTTCCGACAAACCCCAATATCACAGGACCACCATTAGAGTGACGGAAACACTCAAAACCTAGGTCAACACCAATGCCTGCTAGCCCACTCCGTTGAAAAATGACCAAATTGCCCCTAGGGCTATTTCTGGCACGTTTCTTGAAAAAGTACCTAAGTCCTCAGAACGGTAAGTCCACCCTTCCAAGATTGTCTTAAAGACAATTTGACATGATTAGGTGCCTTCCAGTCAGTTTTGAGCTAATTCTGAGACTTTCCAATCAAGATGACCATTTTGCCCCTAGGTATCCGAGCGCCTCGGGAGCTACACCGGCTCTGGGTATCAAACCGGTAACCTCCCAAGAATACTTCTTATAGTATTTCCAACCTTTCATTATCTTTCTAGATCATTCTGAGTCAGTTTCGGCAAGCCTAGTACAAAATGACCGTTTTGCTCCTAGTAGGCTGGTCGCCTTTTCTGACCCCACCAGCTCTGTGTATCAAATTAATAATCTCCTGGAACATTCTAATTAATGTTTCCAAGTTTCGAGTATCCTTCTGGGATATTCTGAGTCCATCTCGATAGTTTTTTTTGGTCTAATTGACCGTTTTGCCCCTATTGGCCCAGTCAACTCCTCTGTCACATCTTGACATCACTTTTCAAGTCTACTACCCCCAAGACACTGTTCTAAGGGTTCTTGTCCCTTTCCGGCCTTCTAGGCCATTCTCGGCCCTTCAAATCATTCCCGAACCTTCCAGAGTCACTTCTAGTGAAACCAGGTTAAAAATTGCATAGTAGTCACAAGTACAGGCGCCCAAATCTTCTGAAGATACATTGCTTGCCGACCTTAGAACTTTCCTAAGTGCCTGGTGGCGCCAAGCCAAAATTTGGCCTGACACCACTCCTAGTGGCGCTAATGTAATCTTTTGCCTAGCGCTACTGCAACAGGCGCCAGGTTAATCCTCTGTCTATAAATACAAAGCCTTTTCCAGTGTAAAAATGGTCTGCAAACTCAATCTAAAAACTCTCTTCTTCGATACACAAGGCTTGTAGCCTCTTCAAACCTTAGTCTTTTTTAGGTTTTCCAAAACCCTAGCCTCCATACACAAACCTTAGCCCTCACACACTCCCATAAACTCACATACACTCATATACACTTCCAAAGCCTCCGTTGAAGACTTGAAGTGTTGCAACTCCAAAGTTCCCAAAGATCCAAGCAAGCTCTCGAAGACCGACGCGAAGCAAAGCAAGAAAAACAAAGCAAACCGAGTAAGCAAATAAAGAAGACACAAGGTAGGTTTCTTATTTACATTTATGCAATTCTCCCCTCTCTCTTCTCTCTCCGAACTCACTTGGGTTTTCTTCTATTTTAATTCCTTATTTCTTCTCCCCCTTTCTTGTATGCTTGAAACAATGGATTTCCCAGTTTATGTGTAGGATTAGGCTATTAGAAGTCACCTTGTCGGGGGCTTTCTCTTAGTCTAACTGGAGACCACGTGAGTTCGGCCCCCTTGATTATGTGGTGAAGCCTTTAACCTTCACGACCCTAACTTGCATTGTGCATATCATGATCATGCATCTTTCCAAAATCCGTTTTCAAACTTGTTTTCAAAACTTGCATTAAAATTTTCTTTTTCAAAACTTATTTTTCAAAATCACAAACCTAATATGATTCTAGCCATTCCATGGTTAGGGTTGCTTTAGGAAAGTGTTACATTTAAAGTGAACAATATGGTTCATATTTTCAAATCCTTATTGTTTTCAAAACCACAATCCTAGAATGGTTCTAACCGTCTTATAGTTAAAATCGTTTTAGGAAAGAGTGATATTTTTAGAGGCTTGCAAAAGTCTATATTCAAATCCTTTTAAAAAATCTCCTTCCAAACTTACTTTCCAAAACCTCTTTTTAAATCCTTCTCTAAATCTCTTTTCAAATTTTCTTCAAAATCTCTTTTCCAAAATACTTTCTAAAAACTCTCTTTAAAATATCTATTTTCTAAAACTTCTTTTTAAACTCCTTTTCAAAACGCTCTCTTCAAAATTCACTTTCTAAAAATGCTCCCTAAATCTCATTTCCAAAAAATCTTTCCACAAATCTCTTTCCAAAAACTCTCTTTTCAAGTTCACTTTCTAAAAACTCATTTCTAAGATTTCCTTCAAAAAATCTCTATTTTCAAAAATTCACTTTCCAAAAACTTTTCACCTTAGAGTCCAAGTTAAGTCCTAGAGCCAATGATTAGGACACCCTAATTTTCTTTTCTAAAACACGATTACAGCAAAACCTAGGCTTTCAAAATCTCATTTTCTTACATCAAAATTATAAATTTCCAAAACCTATTTTTTTACATCAAACTATAGCTTTCCAAATCTAGGATTTCTAAAACTTCACCTTCCAAATTCATGCCAAATCCAATCTCCCCATTTAGGAAACTAGATTCAATCCTTCGCTTTTTGGAAACAAAATTAAAACACCTCTTTTAAAAACAAAATCTAATATTTTGTTTTAGGAAATAGAAATCTCAATCCTTCCTAATCTAAATGTTTCCTAATCCCAAATTCTTCCTAATCCCATATTTTCCTAAACCTTAAGTTTCCAAAACTTAAACTTTCAAATCTTTCCTTAACTTTAAGCTTCTTAATCTTTTCTAATTCCAACCATTCTTAATTCCATACCTTTTCAAATTTCAACTTTCCAAATCTGAATTTTCAAATCTTTCCTAAACTCGGACCTTTCCTAATCTCAAGTATTTCTTAAACTCAAACTTTGAATCTTTCTAAAATTCTAAATTTCTAAATTCGAAACTTTCCTAAATCAAAACTTTCCTAAAATGAAACTTTCCTAAATAAAAACTTTTCTAATTTGAAACTATCATATTTTGAAACTTTCTTAAAACAGGACTTTCCTATTTTTGAACTTTTCCTAATTTGAACCTTTCCTAAATCTCCATCTTTCCAAGTCAAGTCCAATCTTTCTTGAAACCACAATTCTTTCCTAAGTTCCCATCTTTTCTAAGTCTAAGTTTCCTAAAACCAAGCTTTCCAAAATCAATCTTTTCAAATCTTCCAATCAAAATTCAATTTCTTAATTTTTCAATTGAAATCCCAACTTAATTTCTTTCTTCCAATCAAAATCTTCTATTTTCAATCGGACTCTTGTTCAAGCTATGGCTAACCTGATTCCTCTAAAGGAATATATAGGCAACCCTCACAGGTGTAGTCATAACTTTTTTGAAGTCTTTAATTCCATATCTCTTTTCAAACTTCCAATTCTAAAAATCTATTTTCAATCCTCAATTTTAATTTCTAAAACTTTCTTTCCAATTTCAAACTTCAATTTTTTTTTTTCAAATCTATTTTCAAAGTCAAATTCTTTTCTTGCACTTACATATCATCCATCATTCTTTTAAAAATTCTTTTCAAAAGTGGATAGTTTTTGACATATATATTAATTGAAGACTTTAATGGATGAATCTAGGGTGAATAGACATGTAAATACTGCAAGGGCAGGGTAGGGTGATGGCTTAGTGCGTCTTCCCTACACTTAACCAACCTCTGAACCTAGAACACTATTTTCGAAAGACCAAATGGAGTTATTTTCAAAAAAAGAGCATACATATTTTCTAAAGGTTGCCAAACAACCCGTTTTCTTAAAAAAAATCCTCTCTTTAGGAGGTATTTTCAAAAACTTTAAGTGTGATGTTCGGATTGTGCTTAGTTTTTAGATGACCTTACTCACCTTAATCAAGTTAGGTGGCGACTTCGAATTGTTTTCCAAAAACTCTTTATTCAAATCAATTTTCAATTCAAATCTAGTCGCACTTATTCTTCTAAGAGGATGAGTTCTAACGAGAGAGTACAATATTTTTTTCGCTTGTGTGTGTATTCCTCAAGTGTGAAAAATCTAGGCTCGATAGCTGACGACTCCACTGAGGACACTTGGAGGGTTAGGCCATAGTCATGTCTCTTCACCGTTCACTCATGTAGAGTCTTTAATTAACTTATTCAATTCTATTCACTTTAAATTTTTAAAATCAAATTTTCAAAGTTGTTTTAAAAAAACATGCATTTATTTTCATTCATATTATCTTACATCAAGTTTTCCATCCACATACTAACTCTTGCACCCTTGTTTTGTAGGTGGGCTTTTGTTTGTTGTTTATGTCATATTAACTGCTATGCATGAATGAATGTGATGAACAGGATGGATGAGAGTTGTTTGGCTTTTTCCTCCGCTTTCAAAAATCACACACACACTGCACGTGCACTTGCATTCTGCATACTTGCATTTTTTACCCTGATCTGTCCCTTCTAGTTAGAAGGGGGAATGGTATATTGGTGGTGGGCAAGATGTTGTGTCAGTTTCTTTGCCTACGGCCTCTTGATGGCTCCCCCGCTCGGATCACCAACCCATCATGGTACCACCTCGGGGAGTGGGCCTAGGTTTGAAGATCCAGGATCCGTTTTTAGGATGCATTAGTAAACCCTCAACCTTATGCTCATGTAGACACCCTGCATAGCTGAACCTCTACCGGATTTAAGACACGCGCACCGTTTTCCAAAACCATGGAGGAAAGGGAGACTGCTTTTACTTTCCTTTATACTTGTTTAGTCTTGTTGTTATAATGACTGCATTCTTACTGTTATAATGCTTGTCTAACTGCTCATGCATGCATGTTTATTTTACCATTGCATTAGCTCTTTTTACACTCTTTGCATCCATATTCATGCATATAATATTCCACACCAAGACAAGAGTTCCAAAGCAACTCAAGTCACTGTATTCTTATGCATATGATCAACCCAAGGAGAGTGGCACCGAAGTCACTCTCCCTTACATTAAACCTACCCAAATCCTAAAGGTTCCCATGTAACCCTAAGGACTCATGGCGTGCACATCAATTCATCCTATAAGAGGGGCCCTAATCCCTCTATGCTCATAGAGATAGGGTTGCCAAGAAGACAAGGGACAATCGATCAACAAGGTCTCTCAGCGACCTCCTAAACATCAAATCCAACGAAGGCGAATCCGAAGACTCAAGAGTAGTTTAGGATTTCTTATGTAAAATTAGATAGGTGGAAGTCCAATGGAAAATGTTCCCCTTCCCCCTATTAAAGTGTACTTTGCCTCTTTTATATTTTAAACCCAGAAGTTCAATGTACCCCTTTTCTGTGAATGAATGAATGTAATGATGAATTCAGACTCCTAATCCATGGTAAGGTGCTTGCATACGGGGGCAAACCCCCCTATCTCCAAAAGTGAGCCAACACATCATGATTAGTTGCCCTCTCGAGTAAGGGCATCCTTAAGGCATGAATTGCATAAAAATTTGTCAAAATAAGACACTGACTTTTTCCTTTTGTTGGTTTCAGGTTCCTTTCCTCATCCCCCATCGTTACAGACTAAAAGCTAAGGAACACTCATGAAGTCACTCACATTTGATGCCCTAACTCTGGTATTAGCGAAAGCAAGAGGACTCAGACATAGGATGACTAAAATGGAAGGCATATTCTCTTCACTCTTATCCCATGTAGGAACTATAACCGATAAGCAGGCAGAATCCTCGCAAGCCCAAACCCATGGGGGGCAAAAAAGGATGAAGAAGGAAGACCAAGATTATGCCCTGACCACAACTTATCAACAACCTCCCCAGGCCAAGGGCTTTGTTTTGACACCTTGCAAGTCGACCTCTAACCAAACCGCTGAATTATATAATCTCTCCTACTGACACCAGTCCTATCCATTTGGCCCTAACTCCAAAAATTGTCCTACTTTGAAACATAAAACCCGAAGCCCTTTCAATTCCCAAACCATTGACCCAATAGTTATTACACTAGAACTTGATCCCCGACCACCAAGGACATCTAGGACACCTAGGTGAATGAGTGGAAAAGATCGAGTTTTCACTAAACTCGCTTGCACGCAAACCACAGCTTACTTCGGTCCCCTAGCCGCGGGATATTTGAAACCTATACCCCCTAGACCTCGGCCTAATCCTCCACCACCTCACTTTAACCCAAAAGCATACTGTGAATACCATTCAGGTAGCCAAGGACACTATATGGAAGACTGCTGGACCCTCAAGCAAAAAATTCAAGACCTGATAGATAATAAGATCATCGGCTTACGACCAATGAATCCTCCTCCGAATGCCACTACGGACCCTCTACCAAACCACACCGTCAATGTCATCACGGATTTTGGTAACGACAAGGTTTGGTTCGCCACATGCCAAGAGATATATTATGAGGATGGGGAGGAAACAGAATGGGGAGATGAAGAACAGTGTCAGGCCTGGTCATGGTGGAACCCCAATAAAGTGTCAGTCCCCAAAGATGAACGCGTGGACGAATCTGCCGAGAAGGTTGACCAGGAGCCATTCAAACCTAGTGAAAGGAACCCACCACTATACACGCCTGAGGAATACTGAGGCACGACCTAGCGCTAGAGTAAAAAACCCCGAGCTCGAGTCAAGTCTATTAAGCTAAAAGAAGAAAAGCTACCCAACTGGTTTATTAAAGAAACTACGGAGCTAGCAGAGGAAGGCAAAAGGGTCAAGGAAGCTGACAATTGCATTATCACTGCCAATTCACTTAGAGCTCCAGGAAAAAACTTTACCTTTCTTGTCGTGGCCAAGGATCCCAACCATGAATGTAGCATCGAGGATATAAGCATCATCCTGAAACCCAACTAGACGGTTCCTCTTTTAAACGTGCATAAGAAAGGGGTGTTCTCGCTCACTTTGTTTCTATCTCTTTTACTTTCTGTCCTTAAGTTAAATGTTTGCACTTTCATTCTAAAAGAACTCTATGTTTTTCATTAAATAGTGAAATATTAGTTTGTGTTATTATCTTACCTTGCTGTCATCTTAAATGTCTTTTGTGAATGGTGAATGTGTCCTATGTAAGGGGCACAATTTATCTTATAGAACGATCTAACTTGAAGGGATGATAGCATGGGTTGGTTACTCACCAAATGATTAGTTTTCTGAAGTAAGAGAGTGTAAGGATGAGTGAGGAAACTACCCAAAGACAACACTTGCAAGACACTGAAGCTAAGCGATGTGTGGCCAGACTACCAAGATGAAGAGGAGCTGTCTTTCATTTCCCCATAAAAAAATGTGTTTTTATTCCCCTTGCTTAGCCCCTAGTACCTTGCAACAAACAAAGTTTTCCTTGTAAACCCCGATCCAAGACCATCCTCCCCACACTGGAGCAGACAATAATCGAGAACTCTAGGAATGGTATCCACCCTCTATCGTGCTAGGGCAACATTGAAGGCTCTATGGATCAAGCAATCTAGTTCAAAGTGAAGAGAGGCTCTCATTTCATTTCCCATATAGTCAGAAGTAACCCCTTTGCCAAACCCATTGAACCGTTTATCTTTTTCAAGAAAACCCCAACCTAGGGATCACCGCCCACAATGGGTTAGATTGAATTGTTAAGGAAAGGGTCTAAGGAAAAAAGGGTTGTAGAATTGTTCGTTTCATAAAAGGAAAGAAAAGAAAGAAAAACAAAAAGAAAGAGTTTTCATGAAAAAAAAACTGAGAAAAGACTTGGAGAAAAGTCATGTTTGTACCATCTTAAAAAACGTGCAGAAAGGCCGTGAGAAAAGAAAAGAGTGATTTTATCTTGAGAAGTATATAGTAAAGGCAAGGAGAAAATTTAAAGGTGATCCTAGGTTACAAAGAAACCCAGTAGAAATAATAGGTTCGAACCTTTACCCTTTTTTGTAAAAACTCGAAACCATAGCCTACATTACAACTCTACTGAAGTCCACTCTGATTGAAAAATATTGCTTGATCTAAATGAGCTAGACATGCTGTTGAAGCTAAAGAAGGATGCTAACCCTAATGGGAAAAATAGTCAAGGATGGTATGGATCTAAACCCTGTTGGAAGTAACTTCGAATTTGAGCCTGTATATCTTGTCATTTCGAAAACCCCATAATCTAGCCTACGTTATGGTCCTAAAGCAAAGTCTCGTCAGATTGAAAGATTAGTCATTTATCGCTCTACTAAAGGTCAGATAAGCTGTTGCTGAAGCCCCGAGAGTTGAGCGTTTCAGCTCAATAATCCTATACACTAACCATGAGGTAGAGAATTGGAGGCGGTCAAAAAGTTGAGAAGGATGCAAAGTGCTATCATCCAGTTAAGGTAAGGTTGAGCCAAAGGAGAGGCCAAGGCCCCCAAAAAGGAAAGAGTTAGTATCCCAAAGATACTGAGTTTGACAGCACCAATTGTCATTTCGTTAGCTAGTATATTTCTAATATGTGCATAAATTTTCATAAATATATAAAATAATAATAATAATAATAATAATAACAAAAATTGGCATGAGCTCCGCATACATAGGACATAGCTCCCTGTGAAAATAGAAGTCACCAATACAATTCAACATCGACCCATGTAATAAATATACATCATCATCGTCTCTACACATGCATTTGATCATGTACTTAGCTGTAAAAATTATAAATATCCCTGCCTGTCCATACACTTAACTATCTAAATCATAAATGTCTACCTTTGAGCAAAATCTACAAAAATAAAAATGTCTAACATAAATAATTCTCCAGGATAGGGGCAAAAGAATATTAGGGTCTCCTCCAGGGGCATCTATCAAAGATCAAAGTCAATATCCTCAGGATCGAAATCTCCAAAACCTGGCTCCAGAGGAGGTGGATAGCTATTAGAAGCACCAACATCCTGCAAAGAAGACAGAACTCGAATCAGCAGGGCAAAGGAATAACTAACCAACAGTAGAGGGAGCAGAAGAAGGAGAGAAAGGATAATATACCCTACCACCTCGCATGTAGGTTAACCGAGCCATTAAGGAAGCCACCTCTGCTTGGTACTGATCCCACTCCATCTGGTACTAGTCCCTCTGGTCTCTCATAGCAGTAAGCTCAGCCTGGGGCACATATCCCCCGGCACGGAGCCACAAGTCAACCACCTCCTGGCCAACAACATGTTCGCTGACTACTACCTCAAACCAGGTGAAGGCATCGACGGAATGAGCCTGAAAGTGTGCAGCATAGTCTGTATCCAGAGAAAGCAGGAAACCGGCACTTGGCTAGCACTCCTAATAAGGAATAGGAACTCCCTCCACCAAAGCTCCAAACACGTACTCTGGCGGATCTCCTGCTGATCGAAACTCCTCATGAAACTGCCGCCAGTGTCGATCTCCAAGGTATGACTCCCAAGAATTGTCGCTGAGAAAGGAAGCCCTCGATAGGGACAACGGGACCAAGTACTGCACCGTCTCATAATGAATTGATCCAATGAAGGGTCGCCAAGTCACGTCCCTCGCCTCGATGAGCTCTAAGTTAGCCCAAAGCGTCACGAAGTCAGTGATCTCTAATCGCTAAGCTACTCGGTCACGAGCCCACCTCAAAGCACGAGGATAAAGATCATCCTCGATAATTGCAGAGTGATGAATAGGCAGATACTCGTAGCTCCACCAGACAAGGAAAGGCCAGAAACCAGTCATGTTGCCCCAACGAGAGGAAGTCTGGACCCGCATCGATTGAAGGAAGCAACCGAAGGAGAAGGACCCCCAATCCAGCTCAGACAAAGCCCTAAGATTCACTACTATGCTCACCAACCGAAAAGGCATGAGCAATTTGTTGTTGTTGCAGAAGCAACTAAAGATGATGTACAAAACAAGTCACCGCCTCATGATGGCTTGACGGGTAGGTGGCTGCTCAACAGCAAAAGTACTATCATCCCGACTGAGCCAGGGGACTAGGAAAGCAGAATGCTTAAGAGGGGGCAAGTCTAGCAGAATGCATGCATCGCCTCTACTAACTGACTGCAAAAGGGCCCCAGCTCAAAACCAACAAAATGGAAGGTCTTGGTCTCTCCGAAACACCTCTCGATAAGCGCCAACACAAGATGTCGGTTCAGGCGATTAGCCTATAATCCCATGAAAGCCTCAAATCCAATCTTAGCTAAGAAAGCACGGTAGGATGGAGCGGTCCGCTGCATGGTCACAAACACTTGATGGACAGCCCCTCTGAAAGTTGTGTGTACCTACGGAGGGGGCAAATGCTGTCTAGAATACACACTGGGATGATAGGCAAGATCCCCCAGCGGTGAAATGTTTGGTATCTCCAAGTCGCCTAACTTAGCGTCTGTCTGTGTGTGTCAGATGGACGCTCTCTCGTAACCAGTCACCCAATCACCAAGACCTGGTACCTCCTCCTTTGCACCAATCTCTTCTTCAAAGGCCTGCTCAACCGGAGGGACGGGGTCGACTGGTGGTCTACTCCCCCGACCGCTCTGGCTGGAAGACGCTTGTCCAATAGATCGCCAATTACCCCTATATCGGCTGGAACTGCTAATAGAATCAGTCTGAGCCGCCTTCCTGGAGCGGCGTCTCCTCTCAGAACCATCATCACCCGCATCTGCCATCCTGAAAAGGAAAGTCAAGGTAAGAAGGGTTAATACACAGTATATGCAAATAAGAAGTAAAAGCAGAATAAAAAAACAGTAATAATGATAACCAAAGATAAAAAAATCACCAGTTGTCAGTGGATCTTGCCTTAAACGATTCAAAAAGTTTTTTAACTCAACTTTCGAAAAGTTTCTTAAATGCAGCTTCTCAAAGGGTTTCTTAACCCTTTTCTCTAAAATTGTTCAAAAAACAAAAACCCTTTCCTCCAAAGATTCTTTTTCAAAAATCCATTTTTAAAAGATTTTCTAATTCTCTTGCAGTTCAAAATTAATTCTCGAAAGTCAAATTCCAAAATGTTTTTTCTTCCCAAAAATCCATTCTAGGAGTCATAATCTAAAATCTCAAAGTTCCATTCCAAAACTTTTATAATCTTGTCAATATTCCATATTTTCCAAAAAATTTTCCTTAGAAAGTTTTTGTCAAGTTCCAAAATTTTTGTTTATCTTTAGAAAATCTAGTCGTCAGGTCAAAATGAATTTTCAACACATTTTGATTTTTAAAATTCCAATTCTAAGTCAAAATGAATTTCTTATACATTTTGATTTTCCAATTTCGAGTCAAAATGAGTTTTCTAAAATCTCAAGGGTTTTTTGTCTTTTTTCTTTAAAAATATTTTATTCCAAAACTTTTCCAACTCTTTCCCAAATTTCAAAACTTTTTTTGGCAGAGTTTCGCCTAAAAATGGTCCTTACCACACTCACGACATCAACACAAAATACAAACCATGCACCGCACAACGTCACAATCTCATAACATCAACACTCGTGCACACTTTTTTAAATTTGTAAGCTTTTCAAAAGACTTATTTTATTTTTGAATAAATCAATTGTTTTCAAAGTTGTCCTAAAATTTCTCAAAATCGTTTCAAATGTTTTCTAAAATTTTTCTACATTTTCTAAACACTAAACTCTAGTAATTTCTCAATTTTCTCCGATTTTCCTATTTTTCTAAGTATTTTTTTATTTTTCAAAAAATCAAAAATTCAAAAAGTTTTTAAAAAATCACAAAAATTTCACATGGCTATTAAACACATTTTTCTAAGGCACAATGTATAAAAATCTAGCCGAAAAACTTAATGCCGAAAGCTTTAGGGATAAACCCTCAATTCGTACAGAAACCCCCTTCACATAATCGCATAAAATCACCCAAATTCAATCAAACAAACGCCAAAATATAAAAATAACTTCACCACAGTTTTCAAAACATATCAAAACATTAATTTTAACTGTTCACATGGCACAAACGGAATTCTACACATCAAAATCACCGTAAAATCAAAAACTCACCTCTTGGAGTTCTTCGGCAAAATTTTCTTTTCCGGTGAGTTTTCCGGCAACGGTGTCTACTTCCAGCAATCCCCCGTGGTCCCTAAGAAGCTCTCCTCCAATGTCCAAGTTGGTTTTCTCAAATTGCCTCTCAGTTTCTCGAAAATCTCTCAAATCCCGCAGCAGCGTCGAACCAACAGTTTGCTGGTTTTGATCCCAGGCCTGGCGCCACTAGTAGTGGCACGAAGCTAATTTTAACAAAGGCACCACTGCTAGTGGCGCCAATGTCCAATTCTGGGTAGTCTTGTCCTTTTTCCTGCCAAAGTTTGATTTCAAAGGCCTTTTGGGCCTAATATCCATTTCCAAATTCTCGTTTTCGAAAATTTCCGAAGTCCGTCCCTCTGACTGCCTCACGGTCAAGATGGACTCTTACTTTATCGTTTTCTATCTTCGACAGGTGAAGACAAAAAAAGAGGGGCAGTTGTAAGCACCCCATTTTTACCCGCTCGGCAATCTCTAGTCTGTCCAGACTTGAGTTCAAGTCAATATGGACATATTCCGATTTAAATCAGCTTTCCAAGTCTAATCCCGTTAATCAATCGCTTTGTGGGTCCATTGGACCCGAATAGAGGCAAAATGACCAAAATGCCCTTGATGGCATTGTTCGGTCCAATTCTAGTGGGCAAATCTTTTCGAAGACAGTAAGTCCCCGTTTTTTCCAATTCCAAGTCCAATTTCAATTCCAATTCCAAATCCACTCCAGCACACCTTTCGAGATAGTTGATTCCTCAAGGTGGTAAGTCCATTCTGTCCGGCATGTTTCTGAGAGAACTCTTTGGAACGGTAAGTCCCTTCAAACCCGTCGACTGGGACGAGACCCCAAGTCCCCTAGATGAAAGAACGGTCCACCTTTGGCGCTTGCTAGCCCACCAATGAAGAAATGTCTATTTTGGCACGCCTTTCGAGAAAATTGATTCTTAAGACGCTAAATCCACCTAGTAGCTTCTCGAGATCAAGCAGTCTCTGGAATGATCGCGACCCGTTAGAGTAACGGAAATATTCGTAAACATCGCAATCGTCAGAGTGGCGAAAACACTTGTAAACAGGTCGATATAGGGAATTGCCGACAAACCCTACACCATGGGACCACCGTCACAGTGATGGAAATACTCAAAACCTAAGTCAACACCAGTGCCTGCCAGCCCACTCTGGTAAAAAATGACCAAACTGCCCCTAAGGCTATTTCCGCCATGTTTCTTGAGAAAGTACCTAAGTTCTTAGAATAGTAAGTTCACCCTTCCAAGATTGTCTTAAAGACAGTCCGACATGATTAGGTGCCTTCCAGTCAGTTTCAAGCTAATTCTGAGATTTTTCGATCAAGATGACCATTTTGCCCTTAGGCATCCGAACACCCCAGGAACCACACCAGCCCTAGGTGTCAAATCGATAATCTACTGAGAATGCTTCTTATAGTATTTCTGACCTTCCATTATCTTTTCGGATCATTTCAAGTCAGTTTCGGCAAAACTTGGTACCAAATGATCGTTTTGCCCTTGGTAGGTCGGTCACCTTTTTCGATCACACCGGTTTTGGGTATCAAACCAGTAACATCTTGGAACATTCTAGTTCACGTTTCCAGGTCTCATGTCTCCTTCTGGGATATTCCAAGTCCATCCCGGTGGTTTTTCGACCTGATTGACCTTTTTACCCCTAATGGCCCGGTCAACCCTTCCGTCACATCTTGACATAATTTTTCAAGTCTACTACCCCCGAGACACTATTTTAAGGGTTCATGTCCCTTTTCAGCCTTCCAGGCCATTCCTGACCCTTCAAATCATTTCCAGACCTTCCGGAGTCACTCCTAGTGAAGCTAGGCTAAAAATTGCATGGTAGTCACTAGTATAGGCGCCCAAATCTTCTAAAGATACGTTGCTTGCCGACCTTATAACTTTCCTAAGTGCCTGGCACCACTAGGAATGGTGCCAATGTAATCTTTTTCCTGGCGCCACTGCAATAGGCACTAGGTTAATCCTCTGTCTATAAATACAGAGCTTCTTCTCGCGTGAAAAGGGTCCAAAAACTCAGTCTAAAAACTCTCTTCTTCAATACACAGGGCTCGTAACCTCCCCAAACCCTAGTCTTCTTTAGGTTTTCCAAAACCCTAGCCTTTATACACAAACCCTAGCCCCCACACACTCCCATACACTCACATACACTCATATACACTTCCAAAGCCTCTGTTGAAGACTTGAAGTGCTGCAACTCCGAAATTTCCAAAGATCCAAGTAAGCTCTCGAAGACCGACGCGAAGCAAAGCAAGAAAAACAAAGCAAACCGAGCAAGCAAATAAAGAAGACACAAGGTAGGCTTCTTATTTACGTTTACGGAATTCTCCCATCTCTCTTCTCTCTCCGAACCCACTTAGGTTTTCTTCTATTTTAATCCCCTATCTTCTTCCCCCCCCCCCCTTTCTTACATGCTTGAAACAACGGACTTTCCGGTTCATGTGTGGGATTAGGCTATTGGAAGTCACCGTGTCAGGGGCTTTCTCTTAGTCTAACCGGAGACCACGTGGGTTTGGCCCCCTTGATTATGTGGTGAAGCTTTTAACCTTCACAACCCCAACTTGCATTGTGCATATCATGATCATGCATCTCTCCAAAATTCATTTTCAAACTTGTTTTCAAAACTTGCATCAAAACCGTTTTCAAAACTTACATTAAAATTTTGTTCTTCAAAATCACAATCCTAAGGTGATTCTAACCATTCCATGGTTAGGGTTGCTTTAGGAAAGTGTTACATTTAAAGTGACCAATATGGTCCATATTTTCAAATCCTTGTTGTTTTCAAAATTATAATCCTAGAATGATTCTAACCTTCTTATGGTTAGAATCGTTTTAGGAAAGTGTGATATTTTTAGAGGCTTGCAAAAGTCCATATTCAAATCCTTTTCAAAAATCTCCTTCTAAACTTACTTTCCAAAACCTCTTTTTGAATCCTCTCCTAAATCTCTTTTCAAATTTTCTTCAAAATCTCTTTTCCAACATACTTTCTAAAAACTCTCTTCAAAATATCTATTTTCTAAAACTTCTTTTTAAACTCCTTTTCAAAACGATTTCTTCAAAATTTACTTTCTAAAAATGCTCTCTAAATCTCCTTTCCAAAAACTCTCTTTTCAAATTCACTTTCTAAAAACTCCTTTCTAAGATTTCCTTCCAAAAATCTCCCTCTCCAAAAATTCACTTTCCAAAAACTCTTAATCTTAGAGTCCAAGTTAAGTCCTAGAGCCAATGATTAGGAAACCCTAATTTTCTTTCCTAAAACACGATTACTTCAAAACCTAGGTTTTCAAAATCTCTTTTTCTTTTACATCAAAATTATAAATTTCCAAAACCTATTTTTTTACATCAAACTATAGCTTTCCAAATCTAGGATTTCTAAAACTTCGCCTTCCAAATCCATGCCAAATCCAAACTCCCCATTTAGGAAACTAGATCCAATCCTCCATTTTTGGAAACAAATTCAAAACACCTCTTTTAGAAACAAAATTCAATCTTTTGTTTTAGGAAATAGGAATCTCAATCCTTCCTATTCTAAATCTTTCCTAATCTCAAATCCTTCCTAATCTCATACTTTTCTAAACCTTAAGTTTCCAAAACTGAAACTTTCAAATCTTTTCTTAACTTTAAGCTTCTTAATATTTCCTAATTCCAACATTTCTTAATTCCATACATCTTCAAATTTCAAATTTCCAAATTTGAATTTTCAAATCTTTCCTAAACTCAAACATTTCCTAATCTCAAGTATTTCTTAAACTCAAACTTTGAATCTTTCTAAAATTCTAAACTTTCTAAATTCAAAACTTTCCTAATTCAAAACTTTTCTAAATCGAAACTTTCCTAAATCAAAACTTTCATAATTTGAAATTTTCCTAATTCGAAACTTTCATAAAACGGAATTTTCTTATTTTTGAACATTTCCTAATTTGAATCTTTCCTAAATCTCCATCTTTCCAAGTCAAGTCCAATCTTTCTTGAAACCGCAAGTCTTTCCCAAGTTCCCATCTTTTTTAAGTCTAAGTTTTTTAAAACCAAGGTTTCCAAAACCAATCTTTTCAAATCTTCCAATCAAAATTCAATTTCTTAATTTTCCAATCCAAATCCCTACTCAATTTCTTTCTTCCAATCAAAATTTTTTATTTTCAATTGGACTCTTGTCCGAACTACGGTTGACCTGATTCCTGCAAAGGGATACGTAGGCAACCCTCACGGGTGCGGTCATAACTTTTTTCAAGTCTCTAATTCCATAACTCTTTTCAAACTTCCAATTCTAAAAATCTGTTTTCAATCCTTAATTTCAATTTCTAAAACTTTCTTTCCAATTTCAAACTTCAATTCTTCTTTTCAAATCTATTTTCGAAGTCAAATTCTTTTCTTACACTTACATATCACGCATCATTCTTTTAAAAATTCTTTTCTAAAGTGGATAGTTTTGGATATATATTAATTGAAGACTTTAATGGATGAATCTAGGGTGAATAGACATGTAGGTACCGCAAGGGCGGGGTAGGGTGATGGCTTAGTGCGTCTTCCTTACACGTAACCAACCTTCGAACCTAAAACACTGTTTTCGAAAGACCAAATGGTGTTATTTTAAAAAAAAGGGCTTACATATTTTCTAAAGGTTGCCAAACAACCTGCTTTTTTAAAAAACCCTTTCTTGAGGTGGTATTTTCAAAAACATTTTCAAAAACCCTAAGTGTGATCTTCGGATTGTGCTTAGTTTTTAGATGACCTAACTCACCTTAATCAAGTTAGGTGGTGATTCCGAATTGTTTTTCAAAAGCCCTTTATTCAAATCAATTTTTAATTCAAACCTAGTCGCACTTATTCTTCTAAGAGGATGAGTTCTAACGAGAGAGTATAGTATTTTCCCGCTTGTGTGTGTATTTTTCGTGTGCGAAAAATTTGAGCACGACAGGCACGCCTGGGCAAAGCGGCCAGACACTAAGTAAGAGAAGAAACAAGATGCAGGTGAGTGACTTAAGGTAGTGGTTGACTAGATAGTTGGATGTGCACGATAAAAAGGAGGAACAGGGAACTACATGTAAGGACGTAGGTGAATGACTTAAGAAGGAACGGGGAACTACACATAACTGTAACATGCAAAACCTTGGCTATGATATCGTTGACACCGTTTGTGGAGGTGATAGAAAGTTGGAGTCCCTAAAGAAGTTTTCTATGCCAAGGTTCACGGTATATAATGGGAAATCAAACCTTGTTGCCCATGTTTAGTTGTTTAAGAAAATGATGTCATTTTAGAGTGGGAATGACCCACTCATATGCAAGGTGTTTCCTTTGAGCTTGGGAGAAACAATCCTTGGATGGTTTGGTAAACTCTTGACCATATTTATCGAGCTCTTGAAGCAGCCAGTAGAGGCCTTTACCTCAAGATTCATAGCTAACAACAACACCCCAAAGAGGTGGACTCCCTTCTGGCCATGAAGAAATATACAAAAGAAAACCTAAGGGAATAGTCTTGCAGGTACTGGGAGACCAACAACAAAATAGAGCATTGAATGGACTACTTCCGATAGCATTGTTTAAGCACTGTCTCCCCCACTAAAGCATACTAAATAGTTCGAAGGGCAAAGGGATGTTGAAGGCTCCCCTAGGCTAACTCTCTTTAGTGTCCAAAATTTTTTAATCTCTAAGTTTAGCCCACCTCAATATTGCTCTGCCCAATACCTTTTATTGTAGCCCAATTACCTAACACAACCCACTTTAACCTTAATTCTTAAACTCAATAAAATTTAAATTAATTAACCATTAAAAAAGTACCCTAGGAGAGATGTAGAGCTACTGTCTAATAATTTCTTCAACACTTTTTATGTTGTTGTCTAACCATTAAAATTTTTTTTACCACATTTTATGCTATTGTCTAACCATTAAAAATGTTGTGTTTTCCTTGGATATTTTTTTAACCCAATAAAAAATTGTTTAACTATTAGGCACAACTTTAATAGATACTTTTTCTTAGATATTTTTTAATATTTACTTGTTTTTGTACACCTTTACTAATATTAGTTGTAAAATTGTTTAGTTTATATAACTTTTGCATACACATGTTTTATAATTTTTTTGGTAATTTATTAAATTTTGACATAGCTTAAGGCAAATCAATATCCTGCTTCGTCCTTAAATAGTCCCTAACAAAGAGGGCGGAGTTGGAGTCACCTAATTCATGCAGCAGATCAAGAAATATATAAAGGTCGAGGAAGACCAAAGTCACAAGTTGCGGGTGTGGGTGTGGATGCAGGTGCGGGAGCGATAGTGGGTGCGCAAGAGCGTCTATTGTGCTGTTAAAATATTATTAAAACGGGGAGTTCCTCCAGAGCGTGTATATATATATATTATATTTGTATATTTACATTAGATAATTTTTTATATGTGTATAGTCACAAATATTTATTTTTGTAATTTTTATTTTTTCATGTAGCATTTTATTGTATCTAACTACCAAATATACAATAAAACAAAAAAAAAAAGAAAAGAAATGTTCATAGGGTTGTGGTGAAGGTTCAGTGGCCAAACTTCATGGAAATACAACTAAGAGGTTGGGTGTTCGAATCTTCTCTATGTAATTTTCGAATGCACACCAGAATGGAGTGGTGTTTGATTTGGTGTAACTCCACATGCCATACACATTACACGTGGCACTTACTAATTGGCCGAAAGATGGATTTAGTGCAACTACATGTGGTGGTTACTGATTGGCCAAAAGATGGCTTTGGTGCAACTTCACACGCCATACACACTACACGTGGCGTTTACAGATTGGTCGAAAGATGAATTCACACTCAATTTGCGAATTTGACTCGAATTCACCTTCTGCTGGACTGGCGCTTGATTTGGTGCAACTCCACACACCATACACACTACATGTGGCGCTTACTGATTGGCCGAAAGATGGATTTGGTGCAACTCCACATGCCATACACACTACACATGGCATTTACTGATTGGCCAAAAGATGAATTTGCACTCAATTCGCGGATTTGACTCGAATTCACCTTCAATTCGTGATCCGCCACCCCCTTGTATGAATTATATGACTTAGGGAAGGCGTGAGCTGGGTCTAGCGAAGAAGCTAAAAAATGAGAGCAAGTTGGCAACAAATAAAACTACATATGATATGATAGTGTATATAAATTGTAGTGTGGTTTGAGTGGGAAAGCATGGATAAGTGGATCACAAGGGTGAAAGACTCATAAGATGTAGAGAGAAAAATTTCAATTATCTAGCTTCTTTGTACATTATTATTATATATCTAATTGAACCTATCCACCCTTCTTAATTAATCTTGAAGTATCGCGAATGCAAATGCATGAACCTTGTAATAAAGTGGAGCAAATGTGAGACCCTAATCTCATAATTCTATAAGTAACTAATTACATTTACTACATGGTTAATTGGTATGTAAAATTATGTTGGTGCATGTGTACGTGGCTTGTGGCTAGTAGTGAGTTAATTAGTGAGTTAGTGGTGAGTTGATTGGTGAGTCATTGGGGATATGTTCATGAGTGTGCATGTGGAGTATTATTTTGCAAATATAGAGAATGATTGAGCAGCCCAATTCTCATTTCGGTGGAGAGAAAGAGAGAGAAGACAAGAGGGGGACAAGGCTAATAGGGAGACAAAGAAAAAGAAAAAGAAATGAAAAATAGGAGAGAAAAGAAGTGGAAACTTAACTACTGGGAACAAAGGTTAGTAGGAAAGGATAGTAAAGTCAAGTCAGGGGGGAGGGCTAGCTCATTCGTATAGAGAAAGAAAAGAGAAGAGAGAGAGAAGAGGAAGAAGAAAGAGAAGAGGAGAAAAAGGGAGAAAAAGAAGAACTTAGGGAAGGGCTTGTTGCATCTTGTTTTCAAGATCCAAGGTGAGTTTTATCTTGTTCTATGTTGTTCTTGTTGATTCTAGCATGCTTCCAACTCATCTTTGTCATGGGAGTTGGAGAGGAAGTGATGGAGGAGATGAAAGATTAAAATTTTCATAGATCATTTTTCAATTTGTGATGAATGTGTTATGTTTGCTGTTTTGCGACGAATTGGTTTATCTAAAAATATTATTTCTAGATACATCTTTGAACACTTGAATTTAGAGTGATAGTAGTAATTTGAGTTTTGGTTTCACTAAAAAATATTGTATTTTTAAATTATGGTGAATTTTAGAAGTTAGACTATTACTGCTAAATTTTATTACTGATTTGCAACCCTCACATCAACAGCAACATTCAACAAAGTTAGAATAGTCAAAATATTTTAAAAGTTTTACTGTATCAATTAAAAATATGAATAAGAGTATATACCAAATTTCAGATTATTTTGATATTGTTTGTCTTAGAGAGTCTTGGCAGATTAGAGAACTTAGTGAATTTTGATTCTTTTAAACTATTACATTGCATTGGGGAATATCGCATCATGTTTCAATAACCCATTAATAGTACATATCTCATGTTAAAGGAGTGTAGATTATGATTGTGTATTGTTAAAAGATTTTGAATTATATTTTCCAATCTAACATGGTTTTGGGTGCTAGGTGCTAAAAAGGGGCAAAATCCTTCAACGTCAACCAAGGAGTAACTCCATTGTAGTGTATGTGTGTGGTGATAGGTGGGGAATTGGATAATCTTATTTATATTGAATTGCTTGTCTATTGCTTACATTGGTGATTACATATGTGAGGTGATATTGAATATCATTCATTCTGTATATTATGCATTGCACAGAGAAAGGTATAGCCAATGTGGGGCTAACTTAAAGATTAGCCGATGTGGGGTTGATCTAAAAGGGTGTCGATGTAGGGCATCCTTGACAACAAGCCATCGATATATTAGGCAAATTTTATCTAAATTGCGCACACATTTGTGGTGTTCAATGCATTGCATCACAAGAGATATTGCATTTTATGAAGTATATTACATTGTTGGCGGTGATGAGAGGATGATTACACATTATTGATGTTGGTGTTATGTGGATGATTATATATCATTGATTGGTGGATTATCTATTGATAGTTGATTCTGTGATTACGTATATATCATTCTTTATGCATTTGATTATCTATCGCGAGCATGTTGGCAATGATCTCACACCCACATAGGCTATTTTGATAGATAACGTGGAGATGACAGTTTGGTTCACTATAGTCTTGGTCTTGTTAGATTAGGTGACAACCCAAGGGGATGAATTGGGTTTATAATTAAAAATTAAAATTAAAATTAATCTAATGCACTTAGTTTCCAAGTGGTGAGATGCAATAGAAAAGATATAAAATATTAAGCTAGATATATAATGAATAAGACAACCTAAGATATAATCAATGTGCGATTCGTACAATGGATTTAGTGTGTGTGTATCTCAAGTATATCAAGACAATAGATAAGAAAGATATTAAGTAAGATATAAAGATAGAAAAGAGAAGAGATCAAACACAACGATATAAAGTGGTTTAGTTGGCTCCTCTTATGCCAAACCTACGTCCACCTCCAATACACCTTTTTTGGCAAATCCACTATTCTTCAAATAGCTTTATATCACTGGCTTGCCCGGTTGCTAGCAAACTTTTTTACCAAGTGTTTTGTTTAAAAAACACTAAAAAAAACAACCCTTTGTTTTGCTCTCCAAAAGAAAGTACTAAGAGGATCTTTTTCTCCAAGTGTTCCTTTTAACCACTTAAGAAATAAATCACAAGGGTTTAATAACCCTTTTACAAATGATACAGGGAAGTTGAAGCTCACAACTATAGATAGAAAACTCTCAAGAGTTGAATAAAACAATGTAGCTCAAAGATGAAATAGAATGATGAGGAAGTAAAGCTCAAAACTTGAAGATCTTGATGAATATCACTTTTTATACTCAATCTTTATAATCGCTTGTTTGTCACTTAATTCTCTTGTGTATCTCTATTTATAGAGAAAGAATAGTGGATTATTTTCAGCTTAAAATCAACTTCTAGCCGTTTGAGAAAGTATTGAAGATTTCTTCTTGTCGAGCTACACGCTGCCAGACAGGTTCTTAAATTTCAAATAAGATGCCTTCAAATTTTTTAAATTTCAAATCAAATGCCTTCAATTCTATCTCGATTTTCGCCTTGATAACGTTTGAATTTGAAAATGGCTATAAGAGAAAGGTTGTAGACATGGTAGTCATCTTTTCAGAACCTCAAGAATTGGTCGATCCAATGGTTAGATCAAAATTTATCATCAAAATACTCAAACTGTCTCCTAGTTCTCATATTTAAATTTTTACAGAGTTGTCTTCAATTCTACCTCAATTTTCTCTCTTATAACGTTTGAATTTAAAAATAGCTATAAGAGAAAAGTTATAGAAATGGAAATAAGCTTTTATAACCTGAAAAATTGGGTCGACCCAATGATCGGATCAAATGTTATGATCAAAATACTGAAACTATCTCCCAGTTGGCATATTTAAATTTCTATAGAGTTGCTTTCATTTCTACCTCAATTTTATCCCTTATAACGTTTGAATTTGAAAATGAATATAAGATACAAGTTGTAGCCATGAAAGTCATCATTTCATATCCATAAGAATCATGGATATCCAATGGTTAGATCAAAAGTAATGATAAAATTACTAGAGCTATCTCCCAACTGGCATATTTTGAACTTCTGTTCCAACGTGTCACCTTCCAGTTCAGTTTTGTCTCACAAGACATACACTTCACGAAGTTTTCATAAAATACCGTTTATACTAATTTGAGTCTTATTTCTAATACCTCAAAAATCAGATCAATCCAATAGTTGAATCAAAAGTTATATACATAATACTGAAGTTATCTCCAATGAGCTTTCTTGTCATTATCTTTGACTGAGTCTTCTTCTTGCTATGCATTCCATTTACTTCCAAGACTAACAATTACTTCAAGAAATGTTAGATAATTAACATTTAAAACATAAATAAAAAATTAAGTAATTTATAATTAAAATGCACAATATATTTAAACTTATAACATAAAATTATTTAAAAATCTTAACTAATATATCAAACATGAAATCTTGAGATTAACCAAATTTTAATCATTAAAATATTTATATTTGTTATCATCAAAATCAATTAATGAAAACTTGAGACTAACAATCTCTCATTTTTTATGATGACAACCATTAATTTTTTAAAAATATATATGTGGTAATGATCTTAAGATTCTGTCAAAAATAAAAAATAAAAATAATTGTAGCTCCCCCTCACCACTTGATTTTTCATAATAAGTCAATATTTATATCTCAATCTATCTTACAAACACTATATTTCTCCCCCTTTGTCATTAACAAAAAGAAACATAGTAAACAAGTGTATGCTCCCTCTACAAAAAGGAGAGTAGAAGTATTTTTCATTCTCGCAAAAGCTCATCAATATCAGGTATTTATATAATAGGATTAGACATACAAAGTTCTCTTCTTATAAAACAAAATTTATCTTTACTTAGGGGTTTTGTGAAAATATCAGTTAATTGATGATCAGTGTTAATAAATTCAAGAACAATATCACCCGTTTGAACATGATCTCTTATAAAATGATGTAAAATTTCGATATGTTTAGTTCTAGAATGTTGGATTGGATTTTTAGACAAGTTAATAGCACTAGTACCATCACATCTAATAAGAATATAATCAAAATGTGATCCAAAATCTTCTAATAGTAGTTTCATCCATAAAATTTGAGCACAATAACTTCCAACCGCAATATATTCGGCTTCAGTAGTGAATAAAGCAATCAAATTTTGTTTCTTACTAAACCATGAGATTAAAGAGTGTCCAAGAAATTGACACGTGCCACTAGTACTTTTTCTATCAATTTTACTACCAACATAGTCTGCATTAGAATATCCAATTAAGTTGAAAGATATGTCTTTAGGATACGACAATCCTATATTTTGTGTTCCTAATAGATGACAAAATATTTTTTCGACAGCAACAAGATGTGATTCTTTGGGGCATGATTGAAATTGAGCGCACATGCACACACTAAACATGATATCTAGTCTACTAGCAATTAAGTAAATTAATGAGCTAATCATACCTCGATATTTCTTTTTATCTGCCAGCTTACCATTTTCATCTTTGTCAAGATTTGTAATAGTACCCATTGGAGTCCCAATAGGCTTTAAGTTCTCTATTTTAAACCTTTTTAATAAATCTTTTATGTATTTGGATTGATTTAAGTTCTCCATTTCAAATCTTTTTAATAAATTCTTTATGTATTTGGATTGATTGATGAAAATGCCTTTATTAGATTGCTTAATTTGAAATCCAAGAAAGAAATTTAATTCTCTCATCATATTCATTTCAAATTCTCCCTGCATACATTTAAAAAATTCTTTACGCATATCTTTATTAGTAGCATAAAAAATAATATCATTAACATATATTTGCACTACTAACATGTCATAATCTTTAAATTTTATAAAAAGAGTAGTATTAATTTTTCTTTTTGAAAAACCATTATCAATAAAAAATTTACTTAATCTTTTATACCATGCTCTAGGAGCTTGTTTTAAACCATATAAAGCTTTTGTAAGTTTAAAAATGTGATTTGAAAAATCATGATTTTGAAAACCAGGAAGTTGTTCAACATAAACCTCTTATAAAATATAGCCATGTAAAAATGTACTTTTAACATTCATTTGGTAAAGTTTGAAATTATTAAAACATGCAAATGCAAGCAAAATTCTAATAGTTTCGAGTCGAGCTACGGGTGCAAATGTTTCATCAAAATCAATTCTTTCTTCTTGGTTGTAACCTTGAGCTATCAATTGAGTTTTATTTCTAATAACAACCCCTGATTCATTTATTTTGTTTCTAAAAATTCATTTTGTACCAATCACAGGATGGTCATTAGGTCTTAGAACTAAAGTCCAAACCTTATTTCTTTTAAATTGATTTAACTCTTCTTGTATAGCTAAGATCCAATTTTCATAATTTTCAGCTTCTTTAAAACATTTAGGTTCAATTTGAGAAAAAAATGCTACATTACTACAAATATTACTGAAAGAAGAATGAGTTTTTATGCCTTGTAAGGGATTATCAATAATCAACTCCTTAGAATGATTGTGTGTATACCTCTAGTCTTTTGGCAAGTCTTATATATTTTCTTTGAATCATTCTTCACTTGGAGGAAACTTAGTTAAACTTTCTTCTTTATTTTTCTCTATAAAAGATTGCTTTAAAGATCCATTTTCTCTTTCTATAATAATAAGTTCTTCTATATTTTGTTCAATATTTATATCATAGTCACTTGTAATTTGTTTGGAAGAAACATTGTTAGATTCATCAAATGTTACATGAATAGATTCTTCCACTACTAAGGTTCTTTTGTTAAAAACTCTATAAACTTTACTAGATATAGATTACCTAAGAAATATGACCTCATTGGATTTAGCATCAAATTTACCCAAATTATCTTTGTTATTATTCAAAACAAAACAATTACATTTAAAAGCATGGAAATAACTAATATTAGGTTTTCTTCCTTTCCAAAGTTCATATAGGGTTTTCTTAAGAATAGGCCTAATCATAGCATGATTCATAACATAACAAGCAGTATTAATAGCTTCAGCCCAAAAATATTTTGGTAGATTATTTTCACATAACATTGTTCTAACTATTTCTTCAATAGTTCTATTTTTCTTTCTACTACTCTATTTTGTTGTGGTGTTCTTGGAGCCGAAAAGTTATGTTTAAAAAGTATTTTCATCACAATATTTTTTAAATTATAAATTGTTAAATTCATCATCATGATCATTTCTAATGGTTGTAATTATAAAACCTTTTTCATTTTGAAATTTTTTACAAAATTTTACAAAAGTGTATAATGCATAATTTTTATATGCAAGTGCGTTTTCCTTTTCACCCAAACTAATTGTTCTAGATGAACCAAATAAATCCATATGTAATAATTGTAATGGTCTAGATGTAGAAATAATATTTTTATATTTAAAAGAAGTTCTAGTTTGTTTTCTCTTTTGACATGCATCATAAAGTTTATTTTTTTCAAATTTGATTTTTAGTAGTTTAATGATTAAATCATTTTTAGAAAGTTTTGAAATCAAATCCATGCTAACATGTGCAAGTTTTTTTTATCCATAACCAATTACTATCACTTATAGGCAAAAAATATTTTACATCACAAGAAGATATATCATTAAGATCGATGATGTATACATTTTCATTCCTATGACCAACAAACAATATTTTATTATCTATGATACTTTCTGTTATACAATGAGTATTTTTAAAAATAACTCATTTTCTTATCACATAATTGGCTAATACTAATCAAATTATGTTTCAAGCTTTCAACAAGTAAAACATTTTCAATAATAGAAAAAAGACTTTTACCCATACTACCAATACCGACAATCTTTCCTTTGCTATTATATTCATAAGTCACATATCCTCCATCTTTAGGTATTAGACCTTTAAATATTGATTCTTCACCGGTCATATGCCTTGAGCAAGCACTATAAAAAAAACTATCTTGTTCTTTTGAATTTTAGGCGAACCTACAAAAACAAATCAATCATTGATTTTTGGCACCCAAACTTTCTTTTAGACATAGAGGTTAGTTTTAAAGTTACCTGAACTCATAATTTTCTTAGGAACCCAAACTTGTTTGACTTCAACATATATATATTTTTTGTAAGTGGGCAAGAATGTGATTGATGACTTTTCTTATGACAATAATAACATGTAGAGTGTGGATTACTAGATAATGTTGTTTTAAAAAAAAATTTGTAAAACTTTTGCTTTTGAAAATGATTGTAACTAATTCCAACTTTGTCAAAAACACATCTTTGCTTTTCGATTAACATATCCAAATTTTTTCTTCCTTTTACAAATTTTGAAAGAGTATTATTCAATTAGTCAACTTTTATTTTCAAAGTGTTATTTTTATTTGTCAAATCATTTGAAGTTGAAGTTTTAAGTTTAGAAGATAAGTCTTCAACATTCTTTTTCAAAATTTCATTTTCATTTTTCAAAGATTCATTTTCTTAAGAAATAGAAGAAATAATCTTTTCGAGGGCTACATTTTTTATGCCTAATTTTTTTAAGATCATCATGCAATTCCTCAAAAGCATTTTATAATTATTTATAAGAAAAATGTTCATTAAAACTATCACATACCTCATTGTCTTCCTTTGCAATTAACCATAGGTTGGCAACTTCATTACCACTTTATTCGGAACTACTATCATCACTTTCTCTCCAAGCTACTACCATGACTTTCTTTTTGTCTTTTTTCTTTGAATTTTTGCGTTGAGGACACTCGAATTTTATATGACCTAATTTTTTGCATTGATAACAAATTATTGTATCCTTTTTGTTACCTTCTTCCTTTGTACATCATTCTTTGAAAATTTTCATCCAGCTTGCTTCTTCTTCATTAAAAATCTTTTGAATTTCTTTGTAATCATGGCAGGCTCCTCATCTTCATTGCTAGTTTCTCCATCATTGCTATCAAATATGGAGGAAGTGGTGAATGATTTCAACGCTATGCTTTTCTTCTTTTTGCTTTCATCATTATCCATTCTCATGGTAAGCTCATGAGTCATAAGTGAAGCTAAGAGCTCATCCAAGCTAAGTTTTGTGAGATCTTTGACTTCTGGTACAACAGTTACTTTTGGCTTCCAACTCTTTGGTAAATACCTAAGAATCTGTCTCACCATTTTAACATTAGTATAACATTTACTAAGAGATTTTAAGGCATTTATAATATCAGCAAATCTAGTAAACATATTAGAAATAAACTCCTCTTGATTCATTTTAAACAATTCATATTTATGAACAAGCATGCTAATCTTAGACTCTTTAACTTGATTAGTTCCTTCATGTGTAACTTTTAATTTGTTCCAAATTTCCTTAGCCGACTCACATATAGAGATTCTATTAAACTCATTAGAATCTAATGCACAATATAGTAAGTTCATGACTTTGAAATTTATTTGAACACTTTTTAAGTTATTTTCATTCCATTTATTTTCTTCTTCAGGTACTTTTTGTTCACTTATGGTTTTGGTTGATATTTTAGGACCATTAACTATAACCCTCAATAATTCATAATCTACAGCTTGAATGTAAATTCTCATCCTAACTTTCCAATAATTATAATTTGTGCCATTGAACAAAGGAGGTCTATTGGTATATTGACCTTCGGCAAGTTATGTTTCTACCATGGTTGCCATTATCCACTCTATGATAGTTAAACCAAATATTAGAGCCCTTGCTCTGATACCAATTGTTAAACCAGGTGACAATCCAAAGAGAGGGTAAATTGGGTTTATAATTAAAATTTAAAATAATTTAATGCATTTAATTTTCAAGTGGTGAGATGCAATAGAAAATATATAAAATATTCAGCTAGATATGTAATGAATAAGACAACCTAAGATATAATCAATGTGCGATTAAAATCAAGTATGTGTATCTCAAGTATATCAAGACAATATATATAAGAAAGATATTAAGCAAGATATAAAGAGAGAAAATAGAATAGATTAAACACAATGATATAAAATGGTTCTGTTGGCTCCTCTTATGCCAAACTTACATTCATCTTCAAGGCTCATTCATTGGACAAATCCACTATTCTTCAAATAGCTTTACACCACTAGCTTGCTAGGTTATTAGCAAACCTTTACACCAAGCGTTTTGTTTAAAAAATACTCAAAAAACAACCCTTTGTTTTGCTCTCCAAAACAAAGTATCAAGATGATCTCTTTTTCCAAGTGTTTATCTCAACCACTTAAGAAATAAATCTCAAGGGTTTAACAACTTTGTTATAAATAATATAGGAAAGTTGAAGTTCACAACTATAGATACAAAAATCTCAAGAGTTGAATAAAACAATTAAACTCAAAGATGAAATAGAATAATGAGGAAGTAAAGCTCAAAACTTGAAGATCTTGATGAATATCACTTTTTATGCTCAATCTTTGTAATCTCTTGTGTGTCTCTTGCTTTTCTTGCATATATCCATTTATAGAGGAAGGATAATGAATTATTTTTAGCTTAAAATCAACTTCTAGCCGTTTGAGAAAGCATTGAAGATATCTTCTCGTTGAGCTACTTGCTGCTAGATAGGTTTTTAAATTTCTAATTAGATGTTTTTAATTCCACCTTGATTTTTGCTTTGATAACTTTTGAATTTGAAAATAGATATAAGAGAAAGGTTGTAGAATGGCAGTCAGCTTTTCAAAACCTTAAAAATCTAGTTGATCCAATGGTTAGATCAATAGTTATCATCAAAATACTTAAACTGTCTCCTAGTTGACATATTTGAATTTTTGCAGAGTTACCTTTTCTTTTACCTCGATTTTCTCTCTTATAACGTTCGAATTTGAAAATGGCTATATGAGAAAAGTTATAGAGATGGAAATCATCTTTTTATAACCTCAAAAATCAAGTCAATCTAGTGGTTAGATCAAACGTTATGATCAAAATATTGAAACTGTCTCTCAGTTGGCATATTTAAATTCTACAGAGTTGCCTTCACTTCTACCTTGATTTTCACCCTTATAACGTTTGAATTTACAAATGGATATATGATACAAATTGTAGCCATGGAAGACATCATTTCATATCCATAAGAATCATGGATATCCAACGGTTAGATCAAAAGGGATGATAAAATTACTGGAGCTATCTCCTAGCTGTCATATTTTGAACATTTACTCCAATGTTTCACATTCCAGCTTAGTTTTGTCATATAAGACATACTCTTCATGAAATCATCATAAAATACTATTTATAGTAATTTGAGTCTTATTTCTAATACCTCAAAAATCAGATCAATCCAACGGTTAGATTAAAAGTTATATACATAATACTGAAACTATCTCTAATGAGCTTTCTTGCTATTATCTTTGATTAAGTTTTCTTCTTGTTATGCATTGCATTTACTTCCAAGACTAACAATAACTTTAAGAAATGTTAGATAATTAACATTTAAACATAAATAAAAAAATTAAGTAATTGATCATTAAAATGGAGAATATATTTAAACTTTTAGCATAAAATTATTTAAAAATCTTAACTAATACATCAAACATGAAATATTGAGATTAACCAAATTTTAATCATTAAAACATTTATATTTGTTATCATCAAAATCAATTAATGAAAACTTGAGATTAACAGGTCTTAGCCACAATGGCATTCATGTCAGTGTCAGAATGTCATGTGTCAGGACTTGGAAAAACTTTTGTTACTTTGTTTTTAGTTTCTCGTCATATTTGTACAAGATGTCAGGATTTTAGTTATATTTGTATTTTACCTCAAGTTAACTTGAGATATAAGAGTTTGTTATGTACCTGAGTTTGTAATGATGTAAGTAGTGTATGATTTACTTTTGATGTCCATTATAGTTTGTGAGGACGCTTCTTGTTTATATATATCATTGTGTATATTCTGTTATGTTTTTTTTCGAGTGTGTGTTAAGGTATCGTTCACAGGTATGGTAACCTGTGCGATCACGCCTTGCTTAATGTGATATTAATAATGTCTAATTTGAATAGAAGTGTGATAGCAATCATAAGAATGACCAAAATTTTAAAGGTTTGTCTCAATAAGCATGTATCCATAATTCTAACTCCAATTGTGAACCTAGGGCTGCTGGCTATACCTAGAACTGGTGCTTTTAGTGCTTGTATAGATTAAGTTTATTAGACTATAGTTTTTGTTAGAAAGAAAGTTTGAGGAGCTTCAACATAGCAAAGGACAAAGGGCTTCAACAAGTTTTTAGGTGTTTCTTACGAGGGCGTTGAGGAGGATGGAACGTCACTTTTTGAAGCTAATATAATGTATTTTTTTTATTACATATTCTCCGTTTACCTTACAATCACTACATAATATCCTTTATATAAGACTACAACAAAATTTTAGTGAACATATCTTTCACATAATGTCCTAGAAGACGCTACATATTGCTATATACGTATATACTTTCTTAAAATATAACATGCCAGCCAATAGGGTAATGTTATACAATAAAAAAAATTATAGAGAATTTGTCACTAGAATGATGTGCTTAAATGAAAGTCATTCACTTTAAAATAAAATACCATTATGATATATTTTAATTACAAAATTTTTTGAACAAATTTTTAAAAAAAATAGTATTTTCTAATTATATTCTATAAAATTTTAGATTACAATTTTCAACCCATTCTGTATACATGCATTTTCTTACATGGTTGATATCAGTTTCACAAATCTGCACACTTCTTTTCTTTTGTTCAATTTGTCTAAAATATTTTCATTACTTAAGCCAAACACCACAAAATAAGAAGGAAAACGATTTTTTCACCTAGTAAAATAGTTTATACCACAGAATATTTTATGCGAAAACAAATTAATGAAGAACAGAGAATTCAAGAACAAATGCCTACTACATTCATATTTGAGGTGTTCTAGGAAAAAAAAGGGAGGACCTATTTTTATTTATTTATTATATATTGATATCTTTGATAAGGGATATCGTTGATTACGAGGAGCAGATAAGTGAATGGAAGGGAAAGTTTCAGGGGTCGCCATCCGAAAGTTCCACGTCCACCATTTATTTTGCAAGGCCCATATGGGTGTCTGGACTGACGAACGAAGATTAATTCGACAAACTGAATGGAAGGGAAAGTTTCAGGCGTCGCTGTCTGTCCCAAAGATCCAACCACTTTTAATTGGAGAAAGGCCCATCTCGACAATAGTATCAACCGATGAGTAGTGGAAGGAAGGGGAAGAAGGGGTTTCAGGCGTCGCCGTCCCAGAGTTCCTCCGGTGATTTGTAAGGCCCCAACCCATCTGGACTAATAAAGGAGTGTCCTGGAAACCCCCTGCGCTGAGGAATCTGCTGATGAATCAGAACCAACTCATCCTCCTCCCTCAGTTGCCAATCAAATATTTGAAGGTTTTCTTTCATCCTCTCCTTGTTGAAGCTCTTCACTATTGAGCTAACTCCTTGCTCCTGTATCCATCTCAGTGCAACCTACATGCATATATATATATACATACACACATACATACTTGGCTAAGGTTTACCACATATTAATTGTGGAATATTAGTAAGAGATGTCTCCTACGTTACCAATAATGTGTGGTAGGAGCGTCTGTTTGAAAATTATACATGAAGAACATAAGTATGATGACTAGGGATATATTGAAATTATTTCCTTCCCCAATCTTCACCATTGCTTTAATTGACAAAATTAAAAAAAATAAAATGGAGAAACTATGTATTACTTTCATATACCAAAGTTGCATTGCCATTACCAAGTTACAAACTCTTGCCTTAATTCGTTGTACTTGTATGTAATAGAAGATATAGATGAAACGTTATATATATATAGTACCTGTGCAACACTCTTTCCTCTATCAGCAGCAATGTCCTTGAGGATTGGACTCTCCATCACTGCAAGGGATCCCCAGATAGCTCCGTTGGCTCCCAATGGAGACCATGCACTCACGTGAATTCCCCTCTCTTGGCAGAATTGCCTTAATTTTGGCTGCTGCCATGCGACATTCATTTCAACCTGTAACAACAATTTTACTTAGTTAATTTCTCATCATATATATATATATATATATAACTATCCGTTAATATGAATGAATAAATAGGATCAGTAGCAATTTAGCCGGCCGGCCGGTTGGACACAACAGACACACCTGATTGACTGCAGGTGGGATGGTGGCATGTTGTAGGAGTTTGGAGAGCTTCTTGCAACCAAAGTTGCTCACTCCCACAGACTTGGCTAATCCCAACCTTGAACACTCTTCCATGGCCTCCCATGTTCCTTGTATGTCGAAGGGAAGGATATCCTCCTTTTTAAATTCGATTCCTTCAGCGTCTTGTTTCAACCTCACCGGCCAATGCACCAAAAAAAGATCCACGTACTCCAGCCCCAGCTTCCTGTATATGGAAGGGAAAACAAAAAAGAAAAGAAAAGAAAAGAAATTACTAACAGAAAATTGGCATGATCAATAATTCTTGAGGAAAGAAAGTTTACAGTAGTGTCTCTTTAAGGGCAGGCAGGACGAGGTCATGGTGGGCATCTGTACACCACAACTTGGAAGTGATGAAGACTTGGTCACGGCTCTTGATGAGGCCGCGCTCTAGTGCTTCTGCCACCGCTCGGCCAAGGGGTTGTTCAGTGCCGTAGATCGCTGCGGTGTCGAAGTGACGGTAGCCGGCCTCAATGGCATCGAGGAAGATTGAGGTGAGCTCGTGAGGTGGTGGAAGGGGACTAGTTATAGTTCCCATTCCTATCATTGGCATCTTATGGCCGGAGTTCAGTACCACTTCTGGGACTTGCATTCTCTCTATACTATATGTGCTTTTATCCGGACCGCATGAAACTACCTTTTTTTGGGTTGTTAGCAATATATAGAAAACCCCATCCTGACATAGAGTCTGACAGCTACATTGCTCTCAATTCATTAACATTGAAGATAAAGATGCTAACCAACAGACTGTTGGTTCAGCAGTGGAATCTTGAACTTGATGGGTCAAAAGTCCCGTAACAACATTTTTGGGCCATCTCTTCTTAACTTAGCCTTAATTGCAGCCTTAATTGCGCTTCCTTAACGGATGACCTTTGATTTATTGATTCTAACGAAAAATGAATGGGATAGTTGAGTAGGATAGTAACCCAACAGAGGTGTTAGGGTCTCTTATTTGCACTGTCATTTATAGTAAAAAAAAAAAAAAAAAAAGAAAAAGAAGGTAATGATGCTAGCAGTGACAGTTAAATAACTTACCGGGACAAATAGTAAATTACACTTACCTCTCCCGAGATGTAATAAAAAGTGAGACTAGTCCCCTTATGTTTTATGAATTACATTTAACTCCCTTTTAGTTATAAATATATATATATATATGCGTGTGTATTATACACTGATGTAATATATTAATATATATATTATATCATGTTACCTACATTAAGAGCACATGGAAAGTAACTATGTATAATATTATATACTATATTATGCACTTATATATTAATATTGCATAATTATGATATATAATATGTTATAATGTAACTTATATATATATATATATATATTTATATGGAGCTGGTGCATATATACTCCCATCCAGCAACCAGATGTGCCCTATGTGCACATCTGTCTCATATTATAACTGGAGGGGTAGGATAAAATGATACGTGGGGCCAACATTGAGCCATATTTGTTTTGCTGAATAGGATCTAGACAATTTATTCCAACCGGACACATATCCCGTATACATGGATAAAAATATAGTTGCCAATGAACTCTCTTCAAGACAGAAAACATGCTTGTCAAGAAACTCGCTTTCAAAATAGAAATGCAATTCTCATGAAATTTTAAGAGACACTTCTAGGAAATGATTTGATACGTTTCTAAAAATTTTACATACTTTAAAAAACTTATTAGAAACTTGTAAAAAATACCACAAAACTCCCTAGTAACTCGCTTTTTATTTTAGGGTCTATAATAATTTTTTTATTATATCAGTTAATTTTGTATTATATAGCCTTTCTTGTTTACCACAATTTTTTTAGACTACTTTTTACGCTTCGATTTCTCTTATTGATTTTATTTTTCCTTTTAACAACTATAGATAAAAGTCATAAAACCATCTCAGGGGATGGAGTGAAAAAGGTTTGGCACAGATCTAACGGCAATAAATGCATAAGTTTCAACTTATCGTATCTAATTTCGTGCCAAGTAACCATCGAAAAAAACTAAATTGAGGTACAAATTATCTCGAGAATGGACGTTTGAGACAATTAAACCCAGGAGTGGTTGGTTAGGCAAATATCATAGTCATAAAAGAGCAACTACAGGTCTGAAGAGCAGGGAATGTGCTGACTACTTCGTAATTGTCGAATAAGAGGCTTGGAAAGGCCGGGTTTGTGGTAACTGCACAAGCAACTGCATGTCTATGATTAAGCAGTTACTGACGGGACGCTATAACAAATAGCCAAGAAGAATGAGGTAAAAGGAAATCCTTCACACTTAAATATTATACCCCCTCAGCGGGTTGTCTAGTAGTACGAGTAGGCATCTTTAGTTATAGTTGTAATGTAACAATAGTAGCACGCTTCTAGGATTTCATTTATAGGAAGGAGACGAAACGACCATATCAAATTGAGAAATTTTTCTGAAACGATATTAAGCCTTTATTGAAATTTTTACATAATTTAAAGAAATTTGTCATAATTGTTTTTTTAAAACATTATGAAAATTCTCCAGAAATTTGCTTCTTTTAATTTCTAGTGTTTTGTATACTAGCTCTGAAACAGTATTTTCTTAACATAATATATAACTTTTTAATTAATATAAGTATGCAGATATTGTGTGGTGTTAGTAACAAGCAACAAAATTTCTATTTGTTTTCACCGAAACGGCCGAAACGTTTCCGTTTCCTAAGGGATCGAAACGAAATACTATTATTACAATCAAAACACACTGAAATATAGAAAAATGTACCAAAACACAATGCTATATGTCTAAACAATAAGTTGTATTAACCCGAATTTAAAATTTTTATAAAAGGTGTATAATTTTTATATAAAAGATTGTATTTTACTATTTTAATATTTCTCACAGTAGAAATGTTTCCGAAACATTCCGAAACATTTCTGAAATGTTTTCGAAACGTTTCTGTTTCTTAGCTAACCAAAACGACCTCTCGAAACAAAATTTTGATCCTTGGTTAGTAATTTATTTGATCAAAAAGTATCCTAGCTAATTTATAAAAATAAATATACTTTACCCTCTCAATTGATACTCTGTACTACTATACCTCCTAATTTCAAAATTGCTGCAATTTAACCTTTGAACTATCAATTTATACAAATTAACCCATTCTGTTAGGCTTCATGTGACTTGCACAAGACCATGAAATTATATTTTTTGGACTAAAATGCCCTTACAATGAGAGAAATAATCTTTCTACCAAATTACCAATAAAATAATTTATTAGAAAAAATTGCTTCTGTATCTACTAAACATACTTATTTATATATTTATTTTTGGATAAACAATCATTTGCCAAATTTGTCTTAGATTTCAATGTTAACCCTCATATTTGATTTCTTCTATTTGAGCCTTCAAATTTTTAAAAGTAAATCAATGTGGTCCAACTTTTCAAAATAGATAAGTAAATTAAAGATTAATTATATTTTCATCTTCTAAACTACAACTTAATGTCGCTTTGGCCCTCATTAAACCAAAAATATTTATATTTTCACTATCATATAAATTTTTTTTAGATAAGGAAAAGCCCAAAGGCCATTACAGAAAATCAAATTGCTTTAGCCAAAACTAATTAAAAAAAGCAAAGAAGAAGGCACCACTTTCAGCCAGACTCTTTGAAAATCATAGTTACGAGCCATTCTAGCTAAGCTGTGAGTTGAGAGTCAACACTTTTGATTGCTTTAATAACAGTTTGTGAGTCTCCTTCCAAATGAACATCCTGAAGTCCCAAATCAGATGCAAACTGCAAAGCTTTAAAAGCTGTTACCGCTTCAATACAATCAATATCTTTGATATATGGTATCGGTTCTGTCAAAGCCTTCTCACTATTCTTAAAAATAGCACCATCAAAGTTGAGCTTGAAAACACCCTCTGTGGGAGGAATCCATGTAGAGTTAACCGCTCGAACCTCTAAAATTTCAGTTTCTTGATGTGCCTCAGTGAAAGATTGTAAGTAATCACAAGCAGACTTTACCGGCTCACCTGCACTTTTCATTTTGTTGTTGAAAATCCATTGATTCTTATTTTGCCATGAAGCTCCAGCAAACCATGAAGAACAACCCCAAATATTCTAAGCCAAATTGTTGCAATATGTCAAGAGCCCAAGTCATGAAATCCTTCACATGCCTCATATTTCGAAACAGAGAAAATGGTCTCTCTTGCTATACATATTTCACAAAGCAACATTCATAAAAGCAATGAAATAATAGTTTCTTCATCCTTCCTACAGAAGCTACAGACCTGTTCAGTTGCAACTTTTCTCTTTCTGAAGTTAGCGCGATCCAGAAGAATGCTGTGACAGGCTTTCTAGGCAAACACTATCATATAATTTAAAATTTAAAATTTATTTTATCAAAATTTTATACTAATCTCTAAAGTAAAGAGAAAAAAATAATTTTCTTTCTATGGAATGTTATAAACTATCTCAAAATGTTAGGAAAGCGGCTAAAATGATCCATAAACTTTTTTTTTGTGGGCCACCAATTATTAGATCTGTCAATATTAGAAAATTTTTTTAAATTACACATATATTAACCCAAGACAAAAAAAATCTTGTATTGTATCAAATTAGAAATGCTATAGTTGCTAAATTTATGTTATAATTAGAATATGAGGTTGAGACAGGTTGATTTTGAATGCTTGAGATGGCCTTAGTTAAGTGTTAACAGAGAGAAAGTGATAGTTTGGAGAAATGGGAAGACACACAGTTGGCCGAGGAGGTGGGACGAGTTCAAAGAGAAATCAGAGAGAGCAGTTTCTCATGTTTGACTTTGTCAAGAGAAAAATTGTAATTGTGCAAGCAGCACACTCCAATAACAGTGTTTAAACAAATTTTAATTAGACTAATGTTATACAAATAAAATTTTTATATAAAATTTTTACACAGAATGATATATTTATTTTTCACTTTCTCATAAAATACTTATCATAATAATATTTAATTACAAAATTATCACTGTCACATCATTCTAGTATAAGATTTTATAAAAATAACATTTTCTATTTAATTATCATACTTGAAGTGTTTAAAGTGCAACATTTTTTTATTATAAATATTTTATTTAATTTTATATTACTTTTTATTTTTTTATACTTTTTTTAAATCACATCTCACGCTTTCATTTCTCATATTATTAATTTATCCCTCTCGACAACTAAAGTTGTAACGTAGTAGTTCATACAATTTCGACAACCGCTCTCGTCCCTTCTGAATATTAATAAAAGATCATTTTTGACATTGGTTTGCTGCCGTAATTTTAGATTCAAGAAATTAAGTTCCATAACAAGGTAAGCCAATCACATGTAACCAGTTGTAAGATCCATAAACAGTTGTCGTGTCTGGATTTAATTGCCGACACTATAAACTTTCGCCCCCAATAATAAAAGAAAACATTTTTCATGTTAAATATTTAAAATAAGTAAATAATTTTTTTTTTTTTTCTATTTTGATGATTGGCTAATCGCAAGACTTATATTTTTTCGTTTCACACAAACTAAGTAATTACTGAACAAAAGACTTTTAGAGTGATTTTAAAGAATTAACAGTATCTAAGAGATTTCGAATATGAAATACTCTCAAGTCAAAAAAAAAAAAGAGAAAAGTTAAATATGTTACGTAACGAGCGGACACTTATAAAAAGCAGTACTTAAAAACATAGAAGGAAAGAAAAACATATATACTCTTGGCCTACAAAAAGAAGAAAAAAAAAAAAAAAAGAAAGACAATTAAGAAAGAAAAGAAGATATTCCGGGCCTTATTATCTTTTTTATTGTTTGTTTTCAATGGTACGATATATGCTTCAGTTAATTACTTAGAGAGCCGAGCGGATAGCTGAATGGAATGGGAAGTTTCAGGCTTCGTCATCCCAAATTTGGACCACTGATTTTGCAAGGTCCGTCATCTTCATTCTATTTCTGGACTAAGATTTGCCAACTGAATGGAAGGGAAAGTTTCAAGCATCGCCATCCCAAAGTTCCTCCAGTGATTTGTAAGGCCCATCTGGACTAACAAAGAATTCTCCTGAAAACCCCCTGCGCTGTGGTATCTGACGATGAATCAGAACCAACTCATCCTCCGTTTGTTGCCAATCGAAAATTTGAACATTTAGTTTCATCCTCTCATTGTTGAAGCTCTTCACGACAGGAGTAGCTCCTTGCTCGTGTATCCATCTAAGTGCAACCTGCATCCACATATATACTTGGCTAACTGTGGATTAATAATAGTAACCACTAAACAACAGTACTCTAGGGGCCCAGTAGAAATTATTCTCTGGTGTCAGTTATTTTCATATGTAACTTTAAAGGAGTCAAACAAACGTGCTCTAGCCTTTGCTTTATATATACTAGTACTAGAAGGTCGTAGTGCACTTTACCACACTAACTAATACACTAATGTTTGTCTCTTACCTACCATTATAGTTTCCATCCGTCCACTACTTGAAATCACATCATCAGTATGAAACAGAGCATAGAGGTAGTTTAGATATAACAAAAAGTTGTGGGCACTTTTGGAAGCTCCATTGTGACAGGCTTCAATACTAAGTCTTCACCAGTTAAATGCGTTCGCTTTATAATAGTATAGATAGATAGTTAATTAAATGCATATATACATATATTTATTTATATATAATGGGATTAGAATATTTATTCTAAAATCTAATATATAAAGTTAGAATTTTAATTGGTGTCTTTGAAGCTTGGTAGCTCACATTACTTTTATTTTTATTTTTTATCCCAAATTATTCTATTAGAATATATTTATTACTATTTCAATTAGTTTGTTTCTCGATAACTGTAAGGGCAAATGAGTAAAACAAAAAATAACAAAACTATCTATGTAATTATCCTGATTGCTGCTTTAGTTATTTAGAAATTTTGAGACTCTACAATCTTTGCATTTATCCTATTCACTTGTCACTTTTATAAGATCATCATCACTTGTAATTATCAAAGATTGTGTATGCATTACGTGTGACCACCCTCTACTATATATGAAAATAGTACCTGTGCCACGCTCTTTCGTCTAGCAGCAGCAATGTCCTTGAGGATTGGACTCTCCATCACTGCGAGGGATCCCCAGATAGCTCCATTGGCTCCCAATGGAGACCATGCACTCACATGAATTCCCCTCTCTTTGCAGAATTGCCTTAATTTTGGCTGCTGCCATGCTGCATTCATTTCGACCTGTTACAATTTCGCTTAGTTTAGTCTCATCATAAATTGCAGTAACTTAGTAGGCGATCGACAACAGGCGGGCACCTGATTAACTGCAGGTGGGATGGTGGCATGTCGAAGGATTTCGGAGAGCTTTTCACAACCAAAGTTGCTGACACCCACAGAATTTGGCTAATCCCAACCTGGAACACTCTTCCATGGCCTCCCACGTCCTCTGTATCTCGAAGGCAAGGATGTCCTCCTTCGAAAATTTGAACCCTTCAATATCTTCTTTCAAGCTCACTAGCCAATGCACCAAATAAAGATCCACGTACTCCAGCCCCAGCCTTCTGTATGTGGAAGCAGGAAAAACAAAATTAAAAGAAATTACTTAAAAAAACATTGACACGATCGATCACTAATAATTCTTGAGGAAACACGATCGATGAAAGAAAAAGCAAAAGGATTTTACAGTAGTGTCTTGTTAAGGGCTGGCAGGACGAGGTCCGGGTGGGCATCTGGGCACCACAACTTGAAAGTGATGAAAAGTTGGTCACGACTCTTGATGAGGCCACGCTCTAATGCTTCTGCCACGGCACGGCCAAGAGGATCTTCTGTGCCATAGAGCGCCGCCGTGTCAAAGTGGCGGTAGCCAGCCTCAATGGCATCAACGAAGATTGAGGTGAGCTCATGTGGTGGTGGAAGGGGACTACCTGCTGCAGTTCCCATTCCTATCGTTGGCATCCTATGGCCGGAGCTCAGTACAACTTCTGGGACTTGCATTCCCATTCTTACCATTCTCTGTCTCTCTGTTTTTTCAGGTCTATTAAATTGAAACCCTTTCTTTGGGTGTTAGCATATATATACATATTATACATCGGTGGAGCTACACTAAGGCCAAAGGGACCCGGTGGGTCCGTTTGTTTTTGTTTTTTGTTTCTATTTTTTATTTTTTTATTAAAATAGATGTATTTTTTGATTCTAAAATATTGATATAGTACTTTTAGCAGAACGATAATCTATAAATGTCATCATTAGATTATAAAAAATAAAAAACAAAAACAGAAAATAGAAACATATAACAAAAAATAAAAATTAACAGTACTTCCAAATGGACCCTGAGTTTTTAAATTTTCTTTAATCCTCATATTTTTGGGTAATTATAATAAGGTACAATATATTGATGTCCCTAAAATTTTAATTTTTTTACCTCAGCTCTTCAAATTTCAATTTTTTTTTTTATCTTGACCCTCGTTTAACAAAATCCTTTTAAGTGTATATATATATATATAGGTATACGCTAAAAATCGGACTTCCAAAACAGGGACCCTAATCCCCTTATTACAACTCTATTCAATTGATTGGCCATATAGCCAGAATGTAAAACCAATCCTGATAATGAAGCTGAATCTTTTACTGTTCTCAATTCATTGAGATTAAAGATATTTTCCTTAAAGATAAGGATGAAAAACGTAATGATTACAAATTTACATAATATATTATGCGGCTGAAAAATTTCTAGAGAATTTATGTCCCCAGTAATGTGGTTGAATGAAAATAAAAATATCTTTCTTGTTGATTTTTAATTATAAAAATATTATCTTTATATTATTTTAGTAAAATTTTTTGTATAATTATTTTGAAAAAATAGTATTTTTCAATAAGATAATATGACAAGAGATAAATGAGTTAACTACAGATGTTCCCTTGGTATAATCGCTATCTTATATTAAATTATTCAATTGTTTTTGTTTATGTTTCATTCTACGTTCTTTAGCCGTTGTTTTAATTAAGTTACAAAATTCGCTACCAAGTATGTTTGATACCTTTTGCAATATATTGATATAGTGAATATGCCGTCAATTACCATTTTACAATCCGTTTTTGTCATTAATTGTTAACTGATACAAAACTCTTGTTGATTTTGTAGGGTATACATTAATTTGTAGGATTCCAAAGCTGAGGATTTATGATTTTACAAGGTTAAATTATCATTTTGCCCTTCATTTAAATCGTACTCAAAATTTTAACATCCCCAAACTTCTAAATTTTTTATTTGAAGCCTCAAACTTTCATTAGAAAGCAACTATAGTTGAATAATTCTTATTACTACACTAAAATCATGTGAGAGTTATTTAGCTAATGTGGTACATATGCTCCTAAAATTGAAATCAAATTGTTTATGCCTGTTTGGCAATGTTTATAATTTTGTTTTTTGTTTTTTTTTTTAAAAAAAACAAAACACAACGTTTGTTTAAAGTTTTACAAGATTTGAAAAAAAAAAAATAAAAACACTAAAATGGTTGTGTTCTCTCTTATCAAAATATTAATCTAGTATAATTGGCACAACGATAACTTATAAATGTCCATTAATATACTACAAAAAATACACAACATAAACACAAAATAAAAACACACAACAAAAAACAAAAACAAAAAGCGTTATCAAATATCAAAATGGGTGTGTTCTCCCTTATCAAAACATTAGTCTAGTACTATTGGCACAACGATAACCTATAAATGTCCATTGATAAACCACAAAAAACACACAGCATAAACATATAACAAAAATTAAAAACAAAAAGCGTTACCAAATGGGTTTCCTTTATAGGGCAAAATAGTATATTAACATTGTTGTTGCTATCCAAGATTTGTCTAATTTAAAATGTAGATAATATTATAAGGCATTGGTGGCAACTGAACAAAGGATAATTGGGTTAGCTTAGCTAGCTTTTGGTTTTTCTTTGAAAGGTTAAGAGTTCAACTCTTGCACTTGGCCGTAAGGGTTTTATTCCTTATAAATGTTCAAGTCTCGACATGGATGGTTTTGACCAGATCCCCTCACCCCTAAATACTTGCGAACATCCTAGTCTCGATGTGAATGGTTTTGACTAGATCCCCTCACCCCAAAATAAAAAGCAGTATATAAATAATAATAGTGCATTAATTTCTAGAGGTAATTAGATTTTACCTCCTTGTTGTTTAAGCAAAAATTAAACGACTCTATCTTATTTAAAAGTGAACACATAATAATCTTGTGGTATGGACTTAAGTGTAAAATGGATGAAAACCTTTATAATTAAAAGTAATTTTGTCAGAAGGATATTTTTTTTCATTTTATCTCTCTAAAATAGAACATCAAACAAACAATTTTGCCGTTGTATGTCAAAATAAATTGTTATCTTTTGCAGGAGTATTTTGATAATTTTACCAAATTTATCATGGCCTTATATGTCTTACAATTAAGTTCAAACCATTAAGGCATAAAGTATAATAACTCCTAAATTCTATTGTACAAATCCTTCTTTTAATGAATAGGTGAAGAAACAATTATTGCTCTAACGTGGAACATGTTTCAAGATAGGGAATCGAAAATTTACTCTATATTGTAACACTCATAAAATAGGGGTATAAAACTTTTATTTTGTGATTATAAGATCAAACTATCCTTTATTTGATTTCTTTTTCATCTGAAGGGTTACATAACAACATCACCTTAATTTTATGTTATCATTGGTATTTACTTAGGATATTAGTTATATCTTTACAATTCTTTTCTTCCAATATATATATATATATATATACTCTTCCAAGTTACAGTTATGATACTTGATGGTGTCTTGTGTTGGATTTGGGAAATTGTTTATTATCTTGTGATATATGGAATATTTTATCCTGTTTTGTGTTTTGAAAAATAAGACTGTGGCATTGAACTTGGAATAGTATATAAACGATCCCACGCATCTTTGGTATTATATCACATTCAGTTGCACAAAAAGAGTTTAGATAAACAATTTAAACAATTCTTTTTCGCATGTCTTGTTTTGTCTTTTGGAGAATTAGATTGTGGGGTTGAACTTGGAATAGTATATATACTATGGCATCTTTGGTCTTATATCACCATCAGTTGTGCAAAAAGAGTTTAGATAAACAATCTAAACAATTCGTTTTATCATGTATATATATGATGTGTTAAATAATTAATTTGAGAGGAGGAGGGTGGATTAATAAGCAATCGGAGGACTCAAGCTTGTACGCAGATTACAAAATTATCCTTCAATTTGTGATTTCAAGGTCTAATATTTCGGGATTCATTTTTCCCTTATTCCATTCCCTGAAAAAACGTGGCCCCATTTTTTTTTTTTTTTTTTGTTTAATATCAAACACTATTACAAATTGAAGGATACAAGTTATCATATCTGTAATAGTGTTTGATAACAATTTTTTTTTTTTTTTTTTTGAAGAGGATAACAATTTAGTGCATACCCCCAAGAACGGCGAAGGATAGGCTTCACGGTTTTTTGACGTTTGACATTAAGTTATATTCTTTCGTATTTTACAAAGATACAGTAGATGGCACGTTTTGACACACACACACACGCACAAAAACACTTAGATTATCCATTAAATGAATTTCAGTTATGATGATTCAGTAATTTTTGAAATACGGTTCAACGAGGGGTATAATTGGCAACTAAGAGTAAATAACATTGCATTTAATCCTCTTGTGCTATTATTGAAAGGTAATTCTAATTATGTGAGCCAACAACTTAAAGGGGATTTAAAATACAGCAAAGGTTGGACCATAAGGTTTGGACTTTTGACAACTAAATTCACAAAATTTTAAAAATAGACACCTAGAGCTTATGTGATTTTGTTTACTAGCAGATGAACCCTCTGCCATCCGAACTATTGGGTGAATAGCGTTTATTGACCAAGTTGAGCAATTAAAATGACTATAAAGCTTTTAAATTTAATAAAAAATTTAGACAAAGCTCATGCCTCATTAACATTGGTTCAACTATTATAAAACAGTACTTATAAATGCTCTCTATCTCTTTTTCATTATGTCCTCTCTCTCTCTCTCTCTCTCTCTCTCTCTCTCTGCATTGAATAAACTCATTTGGACTATAAAACCAAAAATTGTCTAAGTTATTTTATGTTGGAAAATTATAACGACTCATCTATAAGCAAAATTTGGAAAATAAGAAAAATATAATTTTTTCAAAAAATTTGTATAAAAGATTCTACCAAATAATATGACAATGGCATTTTATAATTAAGAGAAATCATGATGAGTGTTTTCGTTTCAAAGTGAAATGATTAATTGCATCATTCTGTACAAAACCTCTATATTAATTTTCTGATTTTAGAGCGTTACACCAAAAATAAACACTATTTATTATTACTTAAATTTTGTTACCTTTTTTTAATTGATAGTGAGTGTGTCTTTTGTACATGGCTACTCTAATTCTAACAATCAGAACATATATTATTTTTAAACTTATTTATAATGATATCACCAAAAACAATAAAAGTAAAATATCGTGTATTTATAAAAACCTGAGATTAAAATAAGTGAACTTATTTCATGTGGATTGTATTGAAAACCAGACTCATATGTCATATATATATACATACGTATGTGCATTGACGGCTTTGTAGATATATACGCATGTGAGAGGTATTACGTGGCTTATGTGAAGGGCATACACATATTGTGTAAATAGACAAAAATACCTTGAAACAAGTAACAGAAGTGGATGGTACTAACAACAGGGTCTAAGTGAAATTAACCCTAAGCAAATGTTAACCCGTGCCGTATATGCAAATGTTAAGTATACATGGAAAAGTGTGAAAAAAAAAAAAAGTGTAACTCACACTTTGTACCACCCAATACTACATGTTCTATGTCCGACAACATATTTGCAAGTAAATAGAAGTAAATAACATTAATGTGGATAACATATTGAATGGTTAGGAACTCATTATGTGGATAAGATTTTATTTATATTTTAAGGTATACTATTGTTTTGACCATTGAAAATAGTTGCATACATAACCAATTGGTCGAGAACTTGCTTCTCTCTTAAGTTGTCACAAGTTCGATAGGAAGAGTGCATATTGTGGTAGTTTTTTTTTTACACTTGTGGTTTTTGCCTCACCTGTTACTTAGCAGGGCTTGTCCCCCATACTAAGAATATAGAAAACTTTTATATAGTTTTTAATCTTATCCTCTAACTTTCAATTTTTCTATTTGAGCTCTTTATATAACTTTCATAATTGATTCGATCTAATCTAAATTATAAACATAGTTGCGAAGAAATCTAATTCTTTACATCTTCAGCTAACTTATACTTATTACACGATAAATTATAATGAATTTCTCTTGAAATTACTGGTTGTTTTCTCTCTCAATCTCTACTTTATTTTTTTGTGTTTTTTGTTTTTCTATTTAGAGTATCTATTCTTTTGAGCCTTGATATTTACTCAAGCTTTTAATCTTATTCTCCAACTTTCAATTTTCCTATTTGAGCTCTTGAACTTTCATAATTAAGTCAATCTAATCTGATTTATTAATAGCCGTGATGAAATCTAATTCTTTTACATCATCTGCTAACTTTATTTATTACACCATAAATTGATAGTGAATTTCACTTGAAATTACGGGTAGTTCTCTTTCTCAATCTCTCCATTTTTTCATTTTGACTATCTTTTGTTTTGACTCTTGAACTTTATCCAAGTTTTTAATATTATTCTCCAACTTTTGATTTTTATATTTGAGATCTCGAACTTTGATAATTAAGTCAATCTAATCTAATTCTTTTACATCATCTACTATTGTATTTATTACACCACAAATTTGAAAGTGAATTTCACCTGAAATTACCAGTGGTTTTCTCTCTCAATTGCACCTTTTTTTTTTTCATAGACAATTATTGTCTTAGTTTTATTTTATGCAAACATTGTTTTCTGAATGCCTTTACGCTATGTTTGGAATTTAGATTTATTAAGGAGAAAAAAATGTAAGACGAAAAAAATCAAAATAAAAAAAATTTTTTGTCATTTTTTTCTTATATTTTTATTTTTATTTTTATTTCATTTTTTATCACGAAATCTTTAATCTAAACAGCTACTTTCAACTAGAATTCCCCGTCATCTTTCTCATTTTCCAATTAAAGGAAGGAAAAAAAGAAAGATAATTATAATGAACATTGCTAGGTATAGCCTTACTTATAAAGTATCTGGGACTGATGAGTCTCACATTCAATGTTGATGGTTGTATGGTGAGAAGAATTAATTATGGGCGGACAGGAAGGGTTTACTTCAGTACGTACACAAGCTATCACCATCCGATCAGGAAAATAAAGAACAAATTACATTAACCTGCTTTGAGGTTTCAAATTATTACAATTTACCTTTTAAGCTTTTACAAATTACATTATTCTCTCTTAACGCTTGAGGTGAGTTATATTTTTTTTTAGATGTTAAATATTTTAATAGAATGTATGTGATGTCAGAAGAAAAAAAAACAAGTTCATTACCTAAATTGTCTCTAATGTGCATGAAATGACATAAATAAATTTTTTTTATAAAATTAATTAGTGTGTTAATTTTGAACATTCTTCTAATGGAGAAAAAAGATACATTACCAATTTAAGATTCTAAAAGCAAATTAAATGTCACATTTGTAAATACCATTTTAATCAATAAATAAATTATAAGTCTCATATTTTTTTTAAAACTTTATATGCTATAATTAAAACCCTATATAGATTCTATAAATTTTTTTAAAAAAAAGTTTTAGTTAATATGAGAAAAAATACTCTACAAAAAGTAATATAAAAAACAACAACGTTGTTAATTTACATTAAAGAGAGAACGATTTAACTTAAGAAAATCAATTCTATCAAAGTTTTTAGATCTTATATACTATAAAAAAATTAGCACACATGTGGAGAAATTTAAAAGTAAAAAAATAAAGATTTAAAAAATTAACACACAAATTAATTTTAGAAGCAAAAAATTTCTATTTATGTCATTTCATGCACATTAAGAGTAATTCAAGTAATGAACTTAATTTTTTTTACTGGTATTACATATATTCTGTTAAAAGATTTAATAACTTGAAAAAAATACAATTTAGCTTAAACCTTAAGGGAGGAGAATGTAATTTTTAAAATCTCAAGGATAGATTGTAATAGTGTGAAACCTAAAAGGAAGTTGATGTAATTTGCCTAAAAATAAATAAATCAAATAAACAAGATCAAATAAAATATTAAAAATACTTATTAGCGTTGCTTTCGAAAATTTAAATGTAGAACCGATAAAGTTGGTTTCAAGGCGGTGGTTAAAGGTCTCCACTCGATGAACGGACCCCTCTGATCTTTAAATTTGGGATTTCATGACATTTGGTGGTCTCGTTGAGTGCGGTGGAGATCAAAAACCCTGTTTGAATTTTCATGAATTCAGTCGTTTAAGGTCTCGAAATTCGAGTTTTTGCTGTTTAATGAAACTTTTGTTTCAGTAATGATTTTTGTCTAAAAAAACGCAACTTTTTTCCAGAATATTTATTTACGTGTCTAGTATCTCAATTTGAATTTAACTGGAATTTGTTATTTTTTATAATTTTATATATTTTCTTAATATTTACTAAATTTGAGTCACTTTAGGCTTAAATTTGGTATATCTTATAAATATAATATAATGGATCTGCACAAAAAGAGATTTACCTTTTGATGAATTAATTGAACTTTTGTTTAAGAGAATTATTTTCTTTTTTGTGTTTTGCATTTTCTTCTAAGAACAATACTTGTTTACGCTATTCCTGTGTCACTTTTCTTCTCAGTTTATTACAGTCAAATTATATATATATATATATATATATAAAAGTTGTGTTTATTCTTGTATTTTTTTTTCTTATATGACACTCTAAATGTTCTAACATTTTTAAAATGTCATGATATAAGAGTAATTAATTAAATAACTGTTCAATCCACTCTATTATTGTTGTAAGATATATATATATATATATATATATAAAAGATAAGATACAATATATATAAGTAAGATAAGATTGTGAAGCACAAACCACTTGCTAACTAATTGATATAACTATTCAACCCACTCTATTACTGTTGTAAGATATATATACACACACGATAAAGATACATTATATATATATAGGTTGTGTTTGTCCATATGTTTTTTTTTTTTTCTGCGTAACGTTCTAAATGTTTTGATACTTTTAAAATGTCACGTCACAGGAGCAACTAATTAGATAATTATCCAACTCACACTATTACTATTGTAAGATATATATATATATATATATAAATATATGAATATATATAAAAGACAACATACAATATACATAGGTAAGATAAGATTGTCAAGCACAAATCACTTGACAACTAATTGATTAAATAACTATTGAATAACTATTCAACCTATTCTATTATTGTTGTAAGATGCATATATACACACAAGATAAGATACAATATGTATATATATAAGATAAAATTGTCAAGCAAAATTAAAATTAAGTTCCCTAGTGTCTTTAAATTCTGTTAAAATATTAAGTTTATTACAATTATCTTATATATATGTAATGAGGAAAAGTGATAAGAGAGTCCATTGACACTAAAATATCAATTCCATGTATACTTATTTTCATTTCGCTTTCAATTTTCTTTATAATGAAACTCTTTGATTTACTTATGATATTAATGTTTAATTTATGATGTAATATGCTCTTTCTAGTTAACACTAAAAGCTAATGATTGGTTTTTGCAAAAAAATTGTGCAGAGGTGCCTCCATTAATTGATTTCCTTGAAGACTTAATGGAAATAGAGACGAAGCACATTCCAAGGCTCAAACATTTTTCCAAGTAAAGGTAGTTCCAATTAATGACTTTTATTTTGTTTTTAATTAATATTTTATTTCTTAATTATTCTCTTCTAATATATTTTTTGTTTTTTATTAATATGATTTGATGTTGTTTTTACAGTTAATTTTGCATTGTGATTTATGATTGGAAAAAAGCTGAAAATTGAGTTTAATAATATATATGCACATACACACATAAGTAATCATATATAGCATTAGTTTTTATTTTTAGTTTGAGATTGATTATTCTCTTTCAATCTAATATTTGCTTTCTATTATGATTTATGATTAAGAAAAAGTAGCTGTGTGACTTTTATCTACTCTTATAATTCAACTAATAATAATGAAATATTTTTTTGTAAATATTTTAATAATTATACTATTACACTACATGTTTGTATGACCAATTTTTTAATATATATATTTATCTCATTTTTTCTTTTATGTGTCCATTGTGCTAGTACACCACTAGTGAAACAATATAATGGGCACTATTTGTTGTTATTTAATCCATAATATAGCCGTACGTACATGAATTCTAATATCTCAAGTTCTTAACTGGTTAAACATTAGAGCGAACATTGAACGGTCAAAGTCTTAGACAGGAGAAGGGTGAGTCAAATCCAAAATTTCATGACATGAATGGACCCACTATCACTTGTCTAACTTAGTTCCTCTTTTCTAATTTGTATTTAGTTTCCTATGTTAATTTCCAAATGCAGCCTGTGATGCCAAGGCCTGCACTCACCTAATTGCCGTGCTGCTTTGCCACCTGGTGGCAAGATTAATATGGTAGTGAGGGCATTCATAAATTGCCAAACAGATGGTAACAAACTCAAACGTTGCGAAAGATACAAAATAATAATAATGATAATAATAATAATAGTCCAAGGGCTGAACTCCATTATTTGGTGAGATGAGTGGATGTTAGTCCAAGATTGATTGGTGTCTACACTAATTACTTTTCCTGGAAGTTTTCTTAGCCAATCACCTGAAAGATCTGATTTTATCAACTTGAATTAGAATGTTATATTATTTTTTTCTTTATCCCTTAATCTTTTCTCTTGTTTGCATCCCTTGATGGATGAGTATTAACACCTTCATTTGACGGAGATAAATTAGCTTCACTCGACGACAGTGCTTCAGATCTCACCTCCTCCAGTGTACTTGATACACTAGCAAAGCATGGCTTAGTCTCACCACTCTTTCCAATACATTCCTTCTCAAGAATAGAAGAATTCTCCTCTCTAATCTCACAAAATTGAAGAATCTCAAACATATTAGAGGATGAAGGCTTTGATTCTCCACTTTCTTCTCAGTTTGAGGAACAAAAGCAAACGCGTTTCCTTTTTTCTTATTCACTTCCTCCCATTCATTTGAGTCCTCTTTCTTGTGCTTCACTCTGCATTCTTGATTTGAAGAATTGGGAACTTGAGGCTTACGTTTAGAAGGGCATGAAGAGCTAGATTTTCCAAAAAAATTGACATTCATCACACTTTTTCGGCACCCACAGAACTTCAACCCTTATATACTTCTCAATACCTCAAATTTATCTGGAATGACTAAGGAATTTCCTTAGTCGCTGATATATTAATGCATACCCTAGCAAAAGTTAATCTGCTCTTGGAAAAAGTGGGCTCATCCAACTAAAGAGGGTCCCAATGATACTAGCTATATATATAACTAAGACCATCTTTGGTCCACAACTCTAAAGGCACATTGAAGAATTTAACACACAAAGAAGCACACTTAAAAATTCACACTTAAGACAGTTTCATTCTCAGTTTCCATTGCTTCACCATAATCAACCTACTTCCAAAGTGATACGGCCTATTTTCAAGAATGTTATCCATTTCTACTTCACTCTTAATTTTGAATTTAGAAAACCCATTATCCAACCGAAACCACATCTTCTAAAGCAATTTTCCATATTTTTTCAGGTCAATATTTCACATGATCAAAAGAAAGTCCCTTATCTAGGAAATAGCTAACCAAGGCTTGTTCCAACTGAGAAAAGCCTTTTTTAGAAATTTCATAGGCTATATTATACATGCCATCTTGTAAATCCCCTATCTCATGAGCTTTGATTTTAAATTTCGCTTTCGAAACTTTATTTTACTCAATTATTACTATAGAGCTCCAGAGTGGAGCAGGGACTGATTTACCTGCAATATTTAGAAGTCTTTGTTTGACTATTAGCAAAAATAGCTGCACCTGAAGCATCAAAACCACCACCAATTAATTCCCTTTCAACAACCGCTCTATGAACGCCACATGTTGGCTCCAGCTCAATGCCAGCTTTTACAGCCTGGTTGCCAAAACTGCCGCCCATGTTACAACCCGGTTTTGGACCATCTAAATATCCTGTGAATGAGACGGGACTCAGAATCTCACTTTTCATGTGACTTGGAGATTCTATGCCTCCAAAACGTACGCGGCCTGCAGTTTATTTGATTTAAAAGAAGTTGATTTTGAAAAATCTTCAGAGTTGCCATTTGACATTTAATGTGTACTAGGGTCAACAAAAATTATGTTTTTACAAACATGAATTTTGAGGCAAAAAACATGATTTTAATGTAGAAAAAGATTCTAATTGTTTTGAAAAGACATTTATGCTCATTTTGAAAGACCCTTGATGGTTTGACTCCATATTAGTATCATAATTAGGTCTAGGCTTGGGGATCCTTTTACGTGTTAGGAAACATATGTGTTTGAAACATAACACCCAATTCCACTCAAAATTAGTATCACCCCCACTCTAGAAACCTCTTATCTAGTGTCTATCGAATTCAACATCATCATCGTCACCATCACTGCACTTGTATGCATGCATCATGTCAATTGTATACAGTTGAGAATGGTTTTATTTTATATGTTTATGTTATAAGCTAGTATGCATGTATAGTAGAGGCATAAATGCTGGCAGTATATCTGCTATGTACTTATGAATGCAATATCAATGCAATGCTATTGATTGAAAAAAAAAAGGGCTTATGTCCAGTTTTAAAAGGCTTATTTTAGAAAAGCTTATTTTGACCGCTTTTGAAAGGTTTGTCATTCCTCTAGGGAGGTTTTGAAATATTATTCCAATTAAAGAACAAAATGTTGATATTTATGACGAGTTTTGACTGAGCCTAAAAAAAAAATTCAAACTGCCTGCATATCCTAATTCTGTAGGAATCAGGTCAAATGTAGTTTAACTTGATTTGCGGCCTCGAGATCTATGGATAGAACACGGGCTTACTATTACTGGTTCCCCACTTGTTTAGTAAAAGATAACTGAGCCTGGGAAGAGAACCTGGACTGCTTACATATCTTAATTATGTAGCGACCAAGTCAAGTGTAGCTCATACTAGTGATTTTGAAATGGTAATTCCCTACTATTCGAGAAATATGTGGTGGCTTAGGGTTTGTGAAAAGAACTCTGGCTTAAAATGTTGACTCTCCATAAGATGAGAGAAAGGTGACTAAGTCTTGGAAGATAACCCAGATGGCCTACGTACCCTAGTTGTGTAGGGAGTAGGTCAAACATAGCTCAACCGATTAACTGGTGGCTCCGGGTTTATGAACATAACTCTGGCTTAAAATGGTTGATTCCTGGCTTGTTCAATGAGAGATGACTAAGCTTAAGAAGAGAACCCAAGCTGCTTACATAACCTAATTATCAGGGATCATGTCAAGCATAGTTTAACCTAATTTTGAAATGAAAAGAGGCAGACGACACGAAGGTTTTCAGCTTTGAAAAAAGGGCTATAAGAAGATTATGTTTCTTTGTGAATGATGTTAATGAATGATATGAGATTGGATTTTTGAAAAATGATCTTTCCTAATTTTATGTAATTTTCATTATTTTGGTAGGCCACGTATTTCTGATATAAAAGATCCATGTGGTGGCAATCGTAGAGCATACGTATAGTGGCTTATGATGATGGTTTGGGCATTTGTTTTGAAAAAGTCATTTTTTGGGTTTTCAACTAAGCATTATGACAGCACATAATGGGCCAAACAGTTTTGGGTTTGAAAATGGGCATTATGACTGCTCCAATGAGTTAATATGCAATTTCATGAGTTTCTAAACTGTCATTATGATGGCCTATGATGGGCCAAAATGCAGCTACGGATGCACATGTTGATGCAATATGCTGGATAAAAGCCTAAGTAGGCCACCGAAAATTGAGAAGGAGTAGAAGCAGAAATGCGTGGTTTCTATAGCTTGAAAGTCGATTTATGTACCTGAAGTGATTTCGGCAGAGGTTCAGCTTAGTATGAACACAATTTGGTTACCAAAAATTAGGCAAAGTAATGACTAGGTAGAGGCATGCTGGAGGGTGTCGCGCCCCCATTTTCGGACGCCGGGCCCTTCCTCTCTCTTTCTGGGCTCGGGGATGGGAATTTGGTATGGTGCTCTCTCATTAGAACTCGTCCTCCTAGAAGAACGAATGCGACAGGATTTGAATTTTTTTAAAATGGAATTGATTAGGGCTTTTTGAAAAGGTTTTTGGAGTCGCCACCTAACATATTTAAAGATGTGCTAGGTCATCTAAACCAAGTCAAACATGAGGGTTAAACTTGGGTTTTGGAAAAGGTTATTGAAAAACGTCCTTATGAGAGGATTTTAGAAGGTAGGGTTGTTCAACAACCCTAAAAACATTGGAAAGCCCTTTTGAAAATTGACTCCGATTTTGGTCTGTGAAACAGAAATTCTTAAGTCCGGGGGTTGGTTACGTGTAGAGAAGATGTCCTACGACTATCATCCTACCCTGCCCTTATGGTACTTATATGTCTAATCACCTTGTACTCACCTAATTATGACTCGTCGGTTACCTATGTTCAATGCTATCCACTTAGAAAACTTTTGAAAATAGAATTTGAAGAAAAGTTTAAAAGAGGGAGTTGAGTTTGAAAAATGGAATTGGGAATTTAAAAAGGGTTGTGACCGCACCCCATGAAGGGTTGCCTACGTACCTCCTTGAAAAGGATCAGATCAATCGTAGTTCGGACAAGAGTCCGAAAGAGTTAGAATTTTGAAATGAGTTCTATTTCTAAAAAGTTTCTATTCCTAGAAAGTTTCCTTTTTAGGAAAGTTTGAGTTTGAAAACATTTTCTTTTCAGGAAAGGATTGGACTTAGAGAATGTTTCCTTTTCAAGACGATTTTATTTTTTGAAATGTTTCATTTTCAGGAAGATTTGATTTATTTTTGAAAGGTTTCATTTTTAGGAAGATTGGATTTGCAAATGTTTCCTTTTTAGGAAGATTTGATTTGATTTTTAAAATATTTGATTTTCAGGAAGATTGAGATTTGAAAAGATTTGATTTGATTTGAAAAGATTGGAGTTGATTTGAAAAGATTGGGTTTTGAAAATATTTCTTTTTCAAGAAGATTTGATTTTTCAAAATATTTTTTTTAAGGAAGATTTGATTTGATTTTGAAATGATTCCTTTTCAGAAAGATTGAGATTTGATTTTGAAATTTTTCCTTTTCAGAAAGATTGAGATTTAAAAAGATTCGCTTTTGAAAAAGGCAAGTTTGGATTGTTTCCAAAATGGAAGGAGTTAAATTAGGTTTCAATTTGAAAGATTTGAAAAAGGAGCTATTTGAGGGATTTGAAATGGAAGGTTTTGATTTGGTTGATTTTGAAAAGGAAAGTTTGAAAAAGGAAAGTTTTGATTGATTTGAAAATTACGAATTTTGAGGGTTTAATGGTAGGATTTTGGATAAAAAATGGAAGGTTTCCAAGTTGGCAAAAATGAGATTTTCCTATGATTGGACGTCTAGGACTTAACAAACATGAGTTTTGGAAATGGTTCAAAAATTGAATATTTTGAAAACATGTTTTAGGGTCCGAAACTCATACTTGGATTTTAGACATCCAAATGAATATCGCAGTTTGCCTAAAGCCATTATAGCCATTGAAAGGTTAGAATCACTTTAGGCTTGTGGCTTTGAAAAATAATAGAGGCACGAGGCCAAAAATGTAGACCTTTCGGGTCTTTTTGAATGTTACACATTTCTCGAAACAACCCTAATCATGAAAAGATTAGGATCATTCCGAGAACGGGTTTTTGAAAAGAAATAGATGTACGCTAATGGAAGCCATTTAAAATGTCACACTTTTTTAGGAAAACCCTAACCATATAGGGTTGGGATCTGCCTAGAATTATGGTTTTAAGAAAACTACTTTAGAAAATGTTTTTAAAGGATAGAGGAATGACATGAATGCAAATGCAATTTGACGATAGTTACGGCATGAAACATACAAGGTTTAGGTATCACCACATTGCAAGAGGGCATTGAGGCCATGCCGTGAAGCAAGTGAGGGCCTAGAAGAGAGTCCCGATCGGTAATATCCTCTTGTTCACTCTCGACATGGACTTAACGTCCTCTTGTTTTCAAGCATGCAAGAAAGGGGGTTTAGAGATAGGGGATTAAAAAGAGAAAAATTCAAGTGGGTTCGGAGGGAGAAGAGAAAGTAGGGGAGTACGGAAAATTAAAATGAGGATTACCTTGTCTCGTAACTTCTTTCTTTGGCGAAGACTCGAGCCTTTGACTTGGGAAGGTTTCAGGAGCTTATAGGCAACGAGGCAGACCTTCTGTGGACCTTGGAAGCTAAGGCTTCAGGAGTGTGGACTTGGACTTGGCCAACGGGACTTTGAGAGAGAGAGAGAGCTCTGGGAGCTATCTGGAATAGAGGGGGAGAGTTTCTGGAGAATTTTTTCAGCCCTATAACAGAGAGGGGGAAGGCCTGTATTTATAGTACAATTTCAGAGGGGTTGTGCGTTAGGCTTACCATACGCCACTAAGAGTGGCGCAAGAAGGTTTAATGCAAGCTTGAAAAAAGGCTAGATATAGGGTTAGTCGATTCGTAACTGATTTTGGGGGGTTGTGCACCACTATTAGTGGTGCACGGCTAAAGAATGTTCATACTTCACTCGAAGTGGAGCAAGAAGGTTTTGGTTCGAAAAGGAAAGGTGTCGGATGGCGGGACCTGACTAGAAATGGAAATGAATACTCTGGAAAGTGTCTCGGAGGTTGCCGGTTTGATTCCCAGAGCCGGTATGGTTAAAGAGAGTGACTAGATGGCGGTCATCTCATCTCAGGAGTTCTAGGGTTGACCAAGATTGACTAGGGTTGACTGGGTTGACTAGAGTTGACTGGGTTGACTGAAGTTGATTGGGGTTGACCAGAGTTGACTGGGGTGTTGCCGGTTTGATACCCAAAGTCGATGAGATTTTCTAGGGCATTTGGATGCGCAAGGGAAAAACGGTTATTTTGACTAAGGAATCTTTGGGAAAGGACCGAGGTTGACTGGATGGCACTGGACATGTCGGACCATCTAGGGATGGCTCTAGAAGGTGGTCATACAGTTTCGAGGACTTTGTACTTTCTCGAGGAATGTGACGAGCCCATTGGGGGCAAAATGATCATTTTTTACCAAGACGGGCTAACAGGCGTCGGTGTTGACCAGTCTGGATCTGGTTTGGACTTCTTTCTGAGGAATTGATACTTTCTTGGTGAACAAGCTTGAAAGGGTCTTATTGCCTTAAGGGATAAACTTTCTCGAAGGTCGTGTTGGACTAGGACGATCTTCTATTCTTGATGGATTTGTGATTTTTCAAAGAACGTACCGGGCTTGGACAATCTTTCGTTCTTTCTCAAAGAACGGGTCATATTAGCAGACATTCTACATTGGCGAGCTAGCATGCGTTAGAAGTGAACCGCTCTGCCATCTCAGGTACTTAGGTACTTTTTTGGAGGTAAGTGTGAAATGGGCTTTACCGATTTGAGGAATAAACCTTCTCGGTGATTGTGCCATGCTGGATTGAATGGTCTTACCGTCAATGAAGGATCAACTTTCTTGAATGACGAGACAACTGGATTTGACTTTGGATTTGAACGGACTTATCGCTTCATGGAAGGTGTGCCGGTCTAGATTGGACTGATAAATGCAACAGGGGCATTTCGGTCATTTTGTCTCTAGTGGGCCCAGCGAGCCCGCAAAGCGATTGACAGACAGGATTGGATCTGTAAAGCTGGTTTGGGCTTGAGTATGCTTGTGTTGGTTTGGAGGTGTTTCTAGTCAGGCTGGAGATCACCGAGTGGCCAAAATGGGGCGTTAACAGAAGGATGGTAGGTGCTGGAATTCATCCATGGTAACAACTTAGATACTAGCTTCAGTTGGAACCTAAGCTGATCGGTTTGATTTATACCTCTTTACTGGTGGGATTTTGACAGCATTTTAGGGTTGCCAGAGACTGTTTTCACCATTCCCATTGGATAGAGTTTTGACTATTCAAAAGCACTATCTGACTTGAAAATCAAATATAGTTCCAATTCATTGGGAGGAGTTTTCTAAATCATTGGGCCCAAAAAACAGCATCATTCTAGCTAGGTAGAGGCATTTTTGGAACCCATTGATCGCGAAAAGCTTCGGCTAGGATTAGGTGATTCCAGACCAATTAATTGAATAGGTGTTTGGCTTGACTGGGGCTGATCAAATAGAATTTGGCAGCGTGAGGCTAGAAGGCTCTTTTTTTGGAGAGAGAGAGAGAGAGAGAGAGAGAGAGAGAGACTAAAGTGAATTGGTGAAGAAATGGGTGAGGGGTGCCTTCTTATTTATAGAAAAACTTAGCCCTGACATTAGACTGTAATGAAGAGCAATTTTGATCATCATGACATTCGAATGCCGCGGAGCCTAATTTTGTCTTGTGGGGCATTTCAATGCCTAATCTTTGAAATGGGGAGATATGGCTCCACCAATATTTTGCCAAGTGTCCCTAGGATTTGTCACCCTAGTGACATCATCATATCATGTTATGGTTAGGTACAACAGTGCCCATGTCTTGGATAATGCACATCACAGCATTAGAATGTTGTGATGTGTAAAAATACATAACATGGCATTCTAGTGCCGTGATGACCAATTTTGTTCTTCAAGACACTACTCTGCCTTGAGACCAAGCCTCTTTGTCTTTAGCTTCCTCTGGTATTCTCTGGTTCAAGGTTCTTGCTCCCAATTGCTGGCTTAGATTTCCGAGGGTGATATCGCCAGTCTCTGGTTTAGGTCATCAAAGCTCTTTAGGGCTCCATTTTATAAGCTTTGGAAGCTTTAGAATTTTTAGTGTTTTGGAGTCTGATTGGGTTAAGGTCATTGCACTCCAGCTAAAAGATGCTAGAGGGTGTTGACAGATGGTGGAGATGTCCGATCACCAAATTATGAGGTCATCAGAGTCTAACCGGGATGCGGTCTTCTGGAATTCAAGCTAAGATGACCAGAGATGTTTGATCTTTGAAATGATGCCATTGGAGTCTGTTCAGGATCAGGTTGTCTGAACTCCCATTATAGGTGGCCAGAGATGTCTAATATTTGAAATGATATCATTGGAGTCTAACTGGGATGCGGTCGCTTGGACTCTGATTTAAGGTGATTGGAGATGTCCGATCTCTAGAATGGTATCATCGAAGTTTAATCGAGATCCAGTCGTCTGAACTCTAATTTAAAGTGACCGGAGATGTCTGATCTCCAAAATGGTGTCATCAGAGTCTGAAAAGGATGCGGTTGTCTAGACTCTGGTTTAAGTTAACCAAAGATGTATGATCTCTGGATGTATGCCTGGGATGCAATCCTCTAGACTCCGATCTCAAGGTGACCAGAGATGTCTGATCTTTGGAACGGTGTCATTGGAGTCCAACCAAAATGTGGTAGTCTGAACCTCTGATTAAGGTGGCTGGAGATGCTTAATTTCTAAAATGATGTCATCGGTGTCCAACTAGGATGTGGCCGCCTAGACTCTGGTTTAGGTGGCTGGAGATGTCTAATCTTCAAAATGATGTCATCAGAGCCTGATCGGGATGTTGTCACTTAGACTTAGTTTCAGGTGACTAGAGATTTCTAATGTCCAAAATGGTTTCATTGGAGTGTCATTGGGATGCAATTTCTTAGACTCTGGTTTAAGGTGGCTATTGAAACCCAAATTTTGACCACTAGCACGCATATCAAACCTTAAGCCGGAGTCCCTATGACCACATCCTGATTAGACTTTGATGACACCTTAAATTAGAGTCTCAATGATCGTATCTCGGTCAGACTCTAATAACGCCATAAGCTAGAGTCCCAATAATCGCATCCAGGTCGGACTCTGATGACACCTTAAATTGGAGTCCCGATGGCTGCATCTCGGTCAGACTCTGATGACACCTCAAACTGGAGTGCCAATCACCGCATCTCAGTTGAACTCTAATAAAACCTTAAATCGGAGTCCCGATGATTGCATCTTGGTTAGACTCTGATGACACCTTAAACGGACTCTTAATGACTGTATCTTCGTCTGATTTCGATAACACCTCAAACCAAAGTGTAATAACTGTATCCTGGTCGAACTTTGATGACACCTTAAACAAGAGCCTTGATGACCACAGCCCAGTTAGACTCTAATGATACCTAAAATTGGAGTCCTAATGACTACATCCTGGTTGGTCGTCGATGACACCTCAAACTGGAGTCTCGATGATCGCATCCCAATCGAACTCTAATGACACCTAAAACCGAAGTCCCGGTGACCGCATCTCCGTCAAACTCTGATGACACTTCAAACCAAAGTCTCGATGATCGCATCCCAGTTAGATTCCGATGACACCTTAAATTGGCGTCCAGGTGAATGCATCCCGGTCGGACTCCTATGAAGCCTTAAACTAGTGTCTAAGTGATCGCATCCTTGTTAGACTTTGACGACATCATCACCGGAGATCAGTCATCTCTGATCACCTTAAGTTGGAGTCTAGGTGACCACATCCTGATCGGACTTTGATGATATCATCGTAGTAGATTAGCCATCTGTGATCACCTTAAGTAGGAGTCTAGGCAACCATATCCTGGTTGGACTCTAATGACATCATCGCCGTAGACTAGTCATCTCCGATCACCTGAAGCTAGAGTACAGGAGACCAGATCTTGGACAGACTCTGTGAGACCCGGGCAGTAGTGGTAGGTGTCGCACCCTATTTTTTGCACTCGATTGTGGGAAATACACACGGTACTCTCTCATTTGAACTCATCCTCCTAGAAGGATGAGTGTGATTAAGTTTGAATTAGAAATTGATTTGAATAAGGGCATCTGGACAAAGATTTGGAGTTGCACCTAATATTGTTAAGGTAAGTTAGGTCACCCAAAACTAAGCACAATTCGAAGATCAAACTTAGAGTTTTTTAGAAAAATTTGAAAAAAATTCTACTTAAGAGGGTTTTTAAGAAAATAGATTGTTTGGCAACCTTTGAAAAATTTAAACTTTTTTTTTTTACAAATAACTTTGTTTTTGTCTTTGAAATAGAAATCTATGGTTTGGGAGTTGGTTACGTATAGGGAAGATGCATTAGGCTATCACCCTATCCCACCCTTGCGGTACCTGCATGTCTTGTCATCCTAGGTTCACTCATTTAGAATCTTCAGTTGTAAAACGATCCACTACTATCCACTTTGAAAAGAAACTTGATCCATCACTTTAGGGATGATGTGATGCATGATATGTCAGTTCATGAAAAGAATTTAAATTTAGAGAGAGATTTTGAAAAAGAAAATTGAAATTTTGAAAAGGTTATAATTGCACCCATGAGGGTTGCCTACATATCCCTTTGTTGGGAATCAGGTCAGTCGTAGTTCGGACTCTGGGTTCGATTGAAAATAGACACTTTTGAGTCTTGTTTGATTTGAAAAGACACCTTGTGGCCTTTGAAAAGTTTGAGTTTAAAAGGGTTTGATTTGAACTTTGATTGGAAGATTTGAAATTGACGTTTGATTTAAAATCGACCTTGATTTAAAATTGAACTTAGGATTGACTCTACAATCAAACTTGAATTTGAAATTGAACCTTGAAATGGAACTTGGACTTGTTTTGAAAAGTTAAAATTGAATTTTAAAATCATCTTGACTTGAATTGGGGTTTGAAAACTATCTTGATTTAGACTTAAGATTAGAAGAGGGTTAAAATTTCCTAATGTAGGGGTTAGGGTTCAACTAGGGCTTAGGTTGTTGGCCCAAAAGGTAACCCAAGAGGAGGGGGGGGGGGTGTGAATTGGGTTTTTCGAAAATTAATACAATTAAGATTAATTAAAAACTAATCTAATCAATAGAACAGTGATTCAAGATAGATGGAATGCAATGTAATCAATAAAGCAATGAAAATAGAGTAAGAGAAGGCACACCAAGAATTACCAAGGTTCAATAAGAATTCGTGGTCTACGTCCTCACCCTAAGATCCCCTTGAAGTCTTCTTCCACTATGCAATCTCCAATTACAAAGTAGGTGCTGATTTTCTAAGTGCTCAGCTCACTTTTACACAAGAACTTCTTCTCAAGTTCTTCCAGCTACCAAGTGGTTTTGTCCAAGATCCACTTTAACTTACAAGAGTTTTTCTTTTACAAGAGAATTCTTAAACTCTCATTTACAAGTGTATGAAAGTTATACAAATGAAATACAAACTCTTTATCAAGAGTGGATAGGAAAATAATAGCTCATAAAATGCCAATTTGAAGACAAAAGGAATGTTCCAATTTTTCAGCTCAATCAGTCAGTGGATGTTGTATCTTTTGTATTTGTACTATATAAATGTAGTTGGAAGCTTATATATGAACCCTTGTAGTAATTTCGTCTGTTGGTGGTTATTGGGGGTTTATTTAATGCAAGTCCAGTCCGTTAATAATGTTAGAAAAACTAGCCGTTAATCCCCAAGTGTCAACACTTGGCTTCATGTGTCGACACATTCAGCTTGCATTTTCTAGATGTTGTCCACTGTCTCCATGTGTCAATACGTCAACTCCATGTGTCGACACTTGATTATGCTGTCTTCAAACTTTGGCTTCTGTCCTCATGTGTCGACTCTTCATTTTCATGTGTCGACACATTACCCAGAAATCTTTATTCATCATTCATTTAATCAAGTTCAGTTTCAATAATACTATAAGATCTTCAAGGAGTCTTCTCTTTAGGGTATTATAATAGATTGAGGTCTTCAATCCATCAAAGTTGTCTTCTATTTAATTTGGATTGAATTTCCTTCTTGATAGTCATATCTTCTTTGTTGTCAAGCTGCCAGAACTCCTTTCCATTTATGCCGAGCTCTTCTTCTTTATTGCCGAGCTCTTTCCATCTACTGCTAATGACTTTTTCATCCATGTAGAACTTTATATTCATGATGCCTCATTGCCGAGCTCTTCCTTTTTGCTACTAATCCTTCTTTCTTTTTTAGGATCATTTCAATGAATCTTTTATAAGCTTGATGAAGTCTACTCTAGAACATCTTCAATTTTTTCGAACACATATCATTTTCATTGACTATTCACATCCTAAATGAAGTCTTCATTTGGATTTTTTGTATAGATTTTGCAATTATGATGAATTCTCTTTTCGAACACCTTCAATCTCTTCAAAATTAAGTCATCTTCAATTAGTTTTTGCACACTTGATAAAATCTTCTTTTGAACACCTTTAATCTCTTCGAATGCAAGTCATTTGTTTGAAGTTTGAATAGGTGTCATTCCTCAGTTTTGGTGCATTGCATGACTCTTAGAATGCATTGTTTAACTTGGCTTGTTGTGCATTCACTTTGACATATATTAGACTTTAAGTCAAAATCTTTAAGTCTAAATTATAATCTTTATTAATTTGCACACTAAGTAAATGTATTAGTAAAATAACACAAGATTTAATTATCATTAAAATCAATATGAGAATCAATCTTGAGTCAACAATCTCCCATTTTTTGATGATAATAAAACCTTTGCAAACGAAATTGATATAAGAGTAAATGAAATGGACAAGATCAGATTGCATACCAGTAAAGAGCTCCCCCTTTGTTTAATAATTAGGCAACTGATGCTTAAGGGACAAAATCTTTTTGTTCTCTTATTAAAAACAAATTTCAAGGAGTTTTTGTCAGTTAATTTCAAAACAAATTGAGGGAATAATTCATGTTACTCCCCCTAAGAACATGCTCTATATAGAATGAAATATTTAATGCCATATGATTAATCAATTATCACTCATTTCATGTTATTTCCATTCAATGCCATATGCAACCAATTCATCAATTACCAATCTTCTTCCCCTTTTTGTCAACTCATCAAAAAGAGAAGGAAAAAAATGTATAATAGAGACAGGTACAATAGCAAAAAATCGTATAATAAGATAATTTGTATGAATAGGAAAGCAAACAAGCAAGAAACTAATCAAGGCATCAAATTGGCAAGAGAACAAGATCATATTTGATTAAAAAAGTATTACAAAATATTGGACAATTGATATCCACAAAATGTTAACCAAAGATGTAACAGGGCCACAATGTAAGGACTTTAATGCAAGAGAAGTGTGAAGAAGTTAAGGAAATGTGGAAGGAGAGGGGGATCAGTCAACTCGATTAGAGGCAGTATTGGAAGGGCCAGGAGTGTATCGAGGCCTCAGACTATATTGCAGCCTGCCCAAAGTTCTACAGACTGGTAAAGGTGGTGTGGCTCTCTTGGCTGTACCAGCTCTCTTCCTTGGGACATCGAATAAGCTATCCTCAGACTCATCTGCTGTGTCCTTGTGTTCAGATCCTTCGTCTTGTTCCTCTTCGTCTTTATTTTTTACTGGAGTTTCATTTTCAGTTTCAAATTCCTTTTCTTCTTGATCTTTCTCTTTACCAACTTCTTCGTCTTCTCCTTCCTTTGCCTCAACAGCAATCCCTTGAGCCTTCTTCAACTGATTCACATCTTTTTTACGGCTTTTCAACTGTGCCAGCCCATTGTCAAGTTTGTGGTTCATGGAGTGAATCAGATCCATTATATATCCTATGAATGCTTCAACTTTAGTAGCTTCTAGAGATTGTGCTAAGGGTTTTCAAGGTCCAGAAGCAGAGGCTCTCCCATGAGGAGTACTACCAGGGGCAACTTTCTTAGGTCGTGGAACCCATTGGCCATTTACTTTCTTGTAGCCCATTCTGCCCAATGTGTACTTGCTGTATTCATCACTGTAAGGGTGAAGTTTTCTGTAGTTCTCACCCGTCAGATTCACTTGAAAGTGCTTGAAAATCTTAGTGAGTAACATGCTATAGGGTAGATTTTTGGTGGATATAGTAGAGGTGTGGGCCATACTTGTGAGAATGTAGAAGGGAATATCAATTTTGATATTGTTCAGGAAAGCCCATAGGAAGAACAAATCTTTTTCACTCACATGTTCAAAGCTTCCAATTTTGGGCAGAAAGACTTTAGAAACAAAATGGTGTACCAACCTTAGTTTGATGGGTAGGTCATTGGCTATAGGTTGGGTTGTTTTAGGCATGTCTTGACCATAAAGAATATGTAATTGTTCTTTTTTGTAAACATTCTCAAAGTATAACTCTCCACCATACCCAGTTCCCATAATCTGAGAGAGAGTGTATTCATTTAGAGTGATTTTCACTCCCTTCACATAACTGGTCAATTCCACACTTCCCACTCTTTTTAAGAGATTGGAGTAGAAATGCATAACTAGTTTTGGGTATACATTCTCTCGAATCAGAGTGTAGGGTTTCCATCCCAAGTTAGTGAGGGTGTGAGGAAAGTCAAAGTTCTTATTCTCAAAATATTCATAGTTAATCCATCGTCCAGTTAGAATTTTACAGAGAGAGAAAGTGTGTAAAAACCTTTCTTGAGCCATGGCATCTCTGAAATGTACGACATCCCAATCAGGTTGGTCTAATGAAGTCCCTTCAACTAATTCTCGAATCTGTAGTCCAACCCTTTTTTGTTTTTGATTTCTTGAAGAGGGCCCCTTAGGGTTTTGTTGCCTTTGATTGATCTTGGGAGCTATTACGATAGATTGAGGATTAGAAAGAGACAAGAAGGTTGGGGATAAATGGTTATGAGAGGTTGGGAAGAAGTCAATTAGGTTTTAAAAGGTGAATGGAGCAAACGTTTGTAATGGTTTGAAGGTAATGGTTGGGTTCGGTGTGAATAGGGGAGTGGGAGAGAAATAGAGTGAGAGTGAGAGAGAGCAAGTTCGAATGTTAGTAAAGTAGGCTTCATTAAAATATATAGGCCCGACTAATGTGTCGACACATAAACTTGATGTGTTAACGCATGCATGTCAACAAATCATTTAAGTCCACTGTCATGATGTGTCGACACATGGAAATGGTGTGTCGACACATACAACCAAATTGGGTCATGTTGAGTGTAAGGAATTTAGGAGATGGCTTTTCAGTATGCAATGAATCATGAACTCAAGAAATGCAATTCATATAAACTGTAATCACTTTTAAAGCATGAATAACATGAATTTCACTCAAATTTAACAAGTATTAAGACATAGATTCACTCATCCCCAATTCTCTTCTTATTATACAAAATCAATCTTCACTCAATGGTTTAGTAAAAATATCAGTCAATTGCATAGTTATGCTTACAAAGTTAAGTTCAATATCTCTTTTTTGTACATGATCTTGTATAAAGTGATATCGAATTTTAATGTGTTTCGTGTGAGAGTGTTGAATAGGATTTTTAGTTAAGTTTATAGCACTGGTATTATCACATTTATAAGAACATGATCAAATATAATACCATAATCTTTTAACTGTTGTTTAATCCATAATACTTGAGCACAACAAACTACTAGCTGCTACATATTCAGCCTCAGCTGTGGAGAGAGCAACTGAATTTTGTTTCTTGCTATACCAAGACACAATCATATTGCTTAGGAGTTGGTAAGAGCCACTTGTGCTTTTCTTATCAACTCTACTCCTCACATAATCAGCGTCAGTGTAAGCAATCAAATTAAAACAAGAACTTTCTAGATACCATAATTCAAGGTTAGGTGTGTGCTTGGGATAATGAAAAATTCTTTTCACAACAATCACATGAGATTATTTAGGATTTGATTGAAATCGAGCACATAAGCAAACACTAAACATTATATCTGGCCTACTAGCAGTTAGATATAATAAAGAGCTTATTATGTTTCTACAAAGTTTAGTATCTATTGATTTACCTTTCTCATCGCTATCCAATTTTGTTATAGTACTCATTAGAGTACTTATAGGATTTGCATCTTCTATGGTAAACTTCTTGATCAAGTATTTGATGTATTTGGCTTGGTTGATAAAGATACCTTCCTTTGATTGCTTGATTTGAAGTCCGAGAAAGTAATTAAGTTCGCCCATCATACTCATATTGAATTTTCTCTGCATACACTTAGCAAATTCCTTACAAAGCGACTCATTAGTAGCATCATATATAATATCATCTACATATATTTTTACTAAGAGCATGTCATTGTTTTTGATCTTGATAAAAAGAGTGGTATCTATTTTTCCTCTTAAAAATCCTTTTTCAATCAAAAACTTGCTCAATCTTTTATACCAAGCCTTTGGGGCTTGCTTCAAACCATATAAAACTTTTGTTAATTTGAAGCATGGTTGGGAAACTTTGGATCTTCAAATTCGGGGGGTTGCTAAACATATACTTCTTCAGTAATAAAACCATTTAGAAAAGCACTTTTAACATCCATTTGATATAGTTTAAAATCTTTAAAACATGAGAATGTAAGTAACAATTTAATGGCCTCTAATCTAGCTCCCGGAGCATATGTTTCATCAAAATCAATGCCTTCCTCTTGGCCATAACCTTGAGCAACAAGTCTTGCCTTATTTCTCGCTATAATTCCAGATTCATCCATTTTATTTCTAAATACCCATTCAGTTTCAATGACTGGATGATTATTAGGCCTAGGAACAAGGTGCCACACCTCATTCCTTTCAAATTGATTCAATTCTTCTTGCATAGCATTAATCCAAAACTCATCACTTTCAGCTCATTAAAACATTTAGGTTCTATTTGTGAAAAAATTGCAAGATGATTACATATATTTCTAAGAGAGGATCGAGTTCTTACTCCTTGTGAAGGATTACTTAGGATTAGTTCCGTGGGATGGTTATGCACAAACTTCCATTCTTTAGGTAGACCTTCATTGATTTCTTGTTGGCTTGTAGAGGCTTCTTGCACTTTTTTCTCCTTTTGTGCTTCTTCATTTTAGCTTGGTTGGACATTCAATCTTTCCATGTTTTGCTCTACTTCATCTACATCATCACTTATAATATTTCTAGGAAGAGAGTTATATTCATCAAAAGTGACATGGACTGATTCTTCAACTACTGAAGTTCTCTTATTAAAGACTCTATAAGTTTTGCTATGTGTTGAATATCCAAGAAATACACCCATGTCAGATTTTGCATCAAACTTGCTGAGGTTGTCTTTATTGTTATTCAATACAAAGCACTTGCATCCAAAGGCTCTAAAGTATGAGACATTTGGTTTCTTATATTTTCAAAGCTCATAAAGGACTTTATTAAAAAAATTTCTAAATAGAATTCAATTTAAAACATGACAAGCTGTGTTAACAGCTTTAGCCCAAAAATATTTTTGTAAACCATTTTCACAAAGCATGGTTCTACCCATTTCTTCCAAAACTCTATTTTTCCTCTCAATAACTCCATTTTGTTGAGGTGATCTTGGGGCTAAAAATTTGTGATCAAAACTATTTTCATTGCAAAACATTTCAAAGGGTTTGCAATTGAATTCCCTTTCATGATCAATCCTTATAGAAGTGATTGAAAAACCTTTTTCATTTTGAACCTTCCTACAAAATTTTGTGAAAAAAACAATTGTCTCATTCTTATGAGTTAGGAAGAATGTCCATGTAAATCTAGAATAATCATCAACGATAACAAGTGCATATTGTTTCCCACCAAGACTTAAAGTCCTAGTTGGTCTAAATACGTCCATATGCAATAGTTGTAGTGGTCTAGAAGTGGTCAACATGTTTAAGGACTTAAAAGAAATGTGAGTTTGTTTTCCCAATTGACAAGCATGACAAATTCGATCATTGTCAAATTTTATTTTTGGAAGTCCTTTGACCAAATAATTTTTAAAGACTTTTGAAAGAATGCTCATGTTAATGTGACCAAGTCTTCTATGCTATAATTAACTTTCATCATTATTCATAACGGCAAGACATTCAATTTTGCAAGAAGAGAAATCATTAAGATCGAAAATATATATATTGCATTGTCTATGCCTAGTGAGAATAGTCTTGTTACTATTGATGTCAATTACGTCACATTTAGAGGATTCAAATACAAGCTTGCATCATTTGTCACAAAGTTAACTAATGCTCAAAAGATTGTGTTTGAGTGAAGCCCTTGAAGATCAAAGCAAACACTCGAAGATCAAGACAAAGATCAAGACGAAGACTGAAGTGAAAATCGAAGCAAGACAAGCAAAGCAAAGCGCGCAAAGCTAAGCAAAATAAATAAGACACAAGGTAGGCTTCTTATTTACGTTTACACATCTCCCCCCTCTCTTCTCTCTCCTAACCCACTTGGATTTTCTTTTGTTTTAATCCCCCATCTTCTTCCTCACCTTCTTGCATGCTCGAAATAAGGAAATTCCTGGTCCATGTGTAGGATTAGGCTATTGGAAAGTCACCATGTCGAGGGCTTTCTTTTAGTCTAACCGGAGACCACATGGGTTCGACCCCTTTGATTATGTGGTGAAGCCTTAACATTGTATGTTCATGACCCTAATTTGCATTGTGCATATCATGATCTTGCATTCTTCCAAAATTTGTTTTCAAACTCGTTTTCAAAAGCTTGCATCAAAATTTTCTTTTTCAAAACTTGTTTTCAAAATCACAATTGTAAGGTGATTCTAGCCTTTTCATGGTTAGGGTTGCTTTAGGAAAGTGTTACATTTAAAGTGGTTAATATGGTCCATATTTTCAAAACATTGTTGTTTTTAAAACCACTATTTTAAAGTGGTTCTAACCTTTTTATGGGTAGAATCGCTTTAGGAAAGTGAGATATTTTGTATACTTTCTAAAAACTCTCTTTTCAAATCTCTCCTTCTAAAAACCTCTCTTTCAACGTACTTTCTAAAAACTCTCTCCAATCTTCTTTCCAAAATTGTTTTCAAAAGCTCCCTCCAAAAACTATTTTCAAAAACTCCCTTTTTAACTCCTTTCCAAAACACTCTCTTCAAAATTCTTTTCCTAAAAACACTCCATAGGTTTCCTTCTTAGAAAACTCTCTCCCTAAATCTCTTTCCTAAAAACTCTTTTCTAAAAGCTTCTTCCAAAGTCTTCTTTCTAAAACTCCTCTCAAATTCACTTTCTAAAAACTCCTTACTAGGATTTCTTTCCAAAAACTCTCTCTTTTCAAAATTCACTTTCTAGAAACTCCTTTCTAGGATTTCCTTCCAAAAATCTCCCTTCCTAAAAACTCACTTTCTAAAAACTCTTTCCTTAGAGCCTAAGTTAAGCCCTAGAGCCAACAATTAGGAAACCTTAATTTTCCTCCCTAAAAACATAGTTTCCAATTCCTTATTTTGGCCTCAAAACTTAGGTTTCCAAAACCTCTTGTTTTCTACATCAAAACTATACATATTTCTAAAACCTATTTTTTACATCAAAACTATAGTCTTCCAAATCTAGGGTTTCTAAAAACTTCCCTTCCAAATCCATGTCAAATCCTATCTTCCCTTTAGGAAACGAAACCCAATTTCCCATTTAGGAAACTAGATCCTATCCTCCGTTTTTGGAAACAAAATCAAAACATCTTTTTTTAGAAACAAAATCCAATCCCTTGTTTTAGGAAATAGGAATATCAATCCTTCATAGTCTAAACCTTTCCTAATTCACTCCTTTCTAATCTTCTACTTTCCTAAATCTTAAGTTTCCAAAACTTGAACATCAAAAATCTTTCCTAAATTTTGAAACTCAACTTCCACATCTTTCCTAATTTAACCATTTCCTAATTCTATCCCTTTCCAAATTTTAACTTTCCAAATCTAAGTTTTCAAATCTTTCTTAAACTCAAATATTTCATAATTTCAAGAATTTCTAGAACTCAAACTTTGAATCTTTCTAAAATTCTAAACTTCCTTAAACTTCAAATCTTTCTAAATCTAAAACTTTCTAAATTCGAAACTTTCTAAATTCTAAACTTTCTTACTTTCAAAACTTCCCTATTTCAAAACATTCCAAATTCAAGACTTTTCAATTTCAAAATTTTCTTAAAATGAAATGTTTCCTAACTTTCTTAATCCAACACTTTCCTAAATTGAAACTTTCCTAAAATGAAACTTTTCAAAATGACACTTTCCTATTTTGAAACTTTCCTAAATTGGACCTTTCCTAATTCAAACCCTTCCTAAATCCAATCTTTCTTGGATCTTCCAAGTCCAACATTCGAGTCCAGTCTTTCTTAATCTTGAGTCCTTGCTAAGTCTTATCTTCCTAGGTCTAGGGTCTCTATTCTTCCATTTCAAATTCCAATCTTCTATTCTAAATTCAAATCAAATCCAAATTCCAATTCAATTTCTTTTTCCAATAAAACCTTCCATTTTCTACCGGACTCTTGTCCAAACTACGACTGACTTGATTTCTCAAAAAGGAAACGTAAGCAACCCTCATGGGTGCGGTCACAACCTATTTCAAGTTTCTATTTCCATAACTCTTTTCAAATCTCCAATTCCATAATCTATTTCAAGTCTCCAATTCTAAAAATCTATTTTTAAAATCTCTATTTCCAATTTTTAAACTTTTCAATTTCAAATCTATGTTTTTAAATTTCTTTTTAAATCAAATCAACTTCTTTTCCAAATCTATTTTTCAAATCTCTTTTCTTGCACTTGCATATCATGCATCATTCTTTTTCTAAAGTGGATAGGATTAAACATTTGTTAGTTGAAGACTCTCATAGATGAATTTAGGGTAAATAGACATGTAGGTACCGCAAGGGCGGGGTATGGTGATGGCTTAGTGCGTTTTCTCTATACGTAACCAACCTCCGAACCTAGATCACTATTTTCGAAAGACCAAAATGGAGTTTATTTTCAAAAAGGGCTTAAATGTTTTCTAAAGGTTGCCAAACAACCTGTTTTCTTAAAAACCCTCTCTTGAGGTAGTATTTTTAAAATTATTTTCAAAAACTGTAAGTGTGATCCTCGGATTGTGCTTAGTTTTTAGGTGACCTAACTCACCTTGATCAAGTTATGTGGCGACTCCGATTATTTTCTAAAAGCCCTTTATTCAAACCAATTTTCTATTCAAACATAGTCGCACTCATTCTTCTAGGAGGCTGAGTTCTAATGAGAGAGTACAATATTTTTCCTACTTGTGTGTGTATTCCTCGAGTGCGAAAAATCTAGGCACGACAGATATGCCATGAGTAAGACCTATTACCCTTTAAATACTTTCAAGTTCAATTACGTTTCATGTATTTCTTTCCATTTATTTCAATGTATCATTGATTACGTTCAGGTATGAATGTCATGCTTTGAATTATGTACGAACCTTACCTATGATATGAACTACAACCTACGGACTAGAATGTTCACATAATGTAGATGTAAGATTCTTAACGTACGACTCTAACTCAAGGTCTTTTCATGGCAAAACTTTAATCTAGCCCGATAGTCCTAGGATAGGGGACGTGAAATAAACCATCGTCATATAAGGTCTTTCGTGGTAAGACCCTAAACTAGCAACGATAGTCCTACGATAGGGGACACGAAATAATCTATCACCATGTTGGGAGATGTCCCTTGGCTTAAAAGTCTAGATGTGACCTTTTGGTTATTATAACTGAGCATAGCTCTTATGATTGACTTAAAAAGCCTATGTGTGACCTTTATGGTTATTATAACTGAGCTTAGCTCTTATATTGGCCTAAAGCACTCTACGTGCTAATGACTGAGCGTAGCTCTTAATAACTAAGCCTTATCTTACGATTGAGCCATGCTCTCATGATTGGCTTAAAGCATTATATGTTGCTAATAACTGAGCATAGCTTTTAATGACTAAGCCTTGTCTCACGATTGAGTCATGCTCTCATGATTGGCATAAAGCACTCTATATTGCTAATAACTAAGCGTAACTCTTAATGACTGAGCCTAGCTCTCATGGTTGGCCTAAAGAGCCTATGCGTGACCTTCATGGTTACTATATTGGCCTAAAGAGCCTATACATGACCTTCATGGTTACTATGTTGGTCTGAAGAGCCTTATGCGTGACCCTTGTGGTTACTATGATGCCCAATACCAGAAAGACCACTTAAGTGGGGTAAAGTGAGGGATATGTTGGCCTAAGGAGCCTTATGTGTGACCTTTATGGTTACTGATGCGAAGCCTAGCTCTGATGTTAGTTTAAAGAGCCTTATGGTGACCTTTATGGTTACTGATGTGGTGACCTTTATGGTTACTGATGCGGAGCTCAGCTCTGATGTAAAGACATGACACACACTTATATTCTGGAATGAGAAATATGATTCATTCAAATAATTCGCAATGAGTTGCATATGTTTTCACAAGTAATAAGGTCATGATATACCTCTCCTTTTTACGATATTATGATATATCCTACGGTACCATGCTATGGTATGCTTATGACAAGCCACACTACGTCATACATGATCATGTTTCGATTTACACCTCCCCCCATGATACTATGTTCAAATGATATAATGTTTCAATATGATGTTTATGCTATCTACGTTTTCATATTTACGCTTTATATGATTATGAGAATAATGACATAGATGCGTCTAAAGTTATGCGACGAACTAGGATATCCTTTTATGCCGTGTCATAGTCTATAAGGTCACGCTATGACATGTCTCTCACTTTCTCGACATTATGTTTTAGAAATAATGAGATATGTTAATATGGTAGCATAATCCATGCATTTCTAAGCTTACATTTATACGTTTCTAGGTACATGATATATATATATATGCATAAACGTTCAGCTACTGTCATACATTGAATAGAAATAGTAATCGGGATGTAGCACACTTATGTTTTGCACCGAGAATTATGATATGTTCATATGTTTTACGACAAGTTATGAAATGCTATGTCAAGAATAATGTTATGTTGCATCTCTTCTTATGATACTATGTTTTGAAATGTTGAAGCATTTCAAATGATGTTTACGTTACCTATGAGTTCCAAGCCTACGCTTTAAACGTTCAAAAGCTTATTTCCTTGTGCATAAATGATTATCTATCCTTGTAGGTTGGATATAATTGCTAGTCCATGATGTTTTCTCGCTCATGCATCATTGTTATTCACTAAGCATTAGCTTACGTATTTTCAAATGATTTTCAGGTAGCCAATCTGGGAGGCCCTAGAGTGAGACCACATGTGGATTTTGAGCTACGGCTCACGAGCCTATATTTTGTATAATGTTTAAGGACTGGACCCAATGTTTTGTAATGATATAATGCTATAACTTTGGTGGACTTTAATTTGGTCCTTATGTATATTATGTTTTGGATTAGGCACAGCTCTACCATGCATGACACGGATTATGTTTTCAAGTTATCAAAAGTTCTATTTTTAGCAATTATGCGTCATTATAAATGATTATACACAGGTGATCAATCAGTTATGTAATGCGGCTTTGGGTAGCCTTGTTACTGGCCGGTCATGTACCCCAAATCCGTACAGGCCAGGTTATGGGGTGTGACACTTTAGGCCAACATAGTAACCATGGAGGTCACGCATAAGCTCTTTAGGCCAACATAGCAACCATGAAGGTCACACATAGGCTCTTTAGGCCAATATAGTAACCATAGAGGTCACGCGTAGACTCCTTAGGTCAACATAGTAACCATAAAGGTCACGCATAGGCTTTTTAGGCCAACATAGTAACCATGAAAGTCACGCATAGACTCTTTAGGCCAACATAGTAACTATGAAGGTCACGCATAGGCTCTTTAGGCTAACATAGTAACCATGAAGGTCACGCATAGGCTCTTTAGGCCAATCATGAGAGCTAGGCTCAGTCATTAAGGGCTATACTCAATCATTAGTAACATAGAGTGCTTTAAACTAATCATGAGAGCAGAGCTCAATCGTGAGACTAGGCTTAGTCATTAAGAGCTACGCTTAGTCATTAGCACATAGAGTGCTTTAGGCCAATCATAAGAGCTAGGCTTAGTTATAGTAACCGTAAAGGTCACGCATAGGCTTTTTAAGTCAATCATAAGAGCTATGTTCAGTTATAGTAACCATAAAGGTCACATCTAGACTTTTAAACCAAGGGACATCTCCCAACATGGCGATATATTATTTCGTGTCCCTTACCATAGGACCATCGTTGCTAGTTTAGGGTCTTGCCACGAAAGACCTTACATGTCGATAGTTTATTTCACATCTCCCATCCTAGGACTATAGGGCTAGATTAAAGTCTCGCCACAAAAAGACCTTAAGTTAGAGTCATACGTTAGAAATCTTACATCTACTTTATGTGAACGTTGAAGTCTATAGGTTGTAATTCATATCATAGGTAAGGTTCATATGCAATTCAAAGCATGACATTTATACTTGAACGTAATCATTGATGCATTGAAATAAATAGAAAGAAATGTGTGAAACGTAATTGAACTTGAAAGCATTGGGAGAGTAATAGGTTTTACTCATGGCATATCGTTACTCATCTTTCTTTGATAGAACAGGTGCTAAATAAGGTGTTCCTACACAAAATGCACATAGAAGTATAGAAATATCAATACAAGACTCTAAGGCAAAGTAATAACACATAACTCGAGACTAAACACATAAGTCCCTCAACCCTGACTCAACAACACATCATTCTCACGACGGAAGAATGAGGCTAAACTCTATGACAAGGCCTCAATGTAAAACAAGAATATAAAGTTGAGGTTCGAACATGAAGGCCGAGGTGTCGACTCCTTTTTCGTGTCCCAACCACCTCTCAAGGATGAGTTCATATTCTATGTTAGTTCCATTTGAAAATAGGCTTAAAGGCCTTTAATTTGATGGGTCATGGGCCAAAAACACATTTCAGGTGAAGAAGTTGTGCCTTACAGAAAGTGGACTAAAATTCTTGAAAGCAGTGTTGTTGGCATAGACTTTGGGTCAGATTTAAACTTCTATATCTCTCAATTTATAACCAATTAGAGTGCAAACTTTATACGGGTACAAAGGTCTATGAGTCTACTTTTTAATGCTTTAAACAGTGTATCAATCCAAATTTTCTAAATAAAGTTATGCCCATTTTACTAAATAGTACTGAAGCTGGCAAGCCATTCGAACGCCCAACCGGGCCGTTTGAATGCTAGGCTAAAATGACCAAGCCGTTTGAACGCTAGGCCAAAATGACCAAGCCATTCGAACGCACAAATTGGCCGTTCAAACGCCAGGAAAAAATGGAAAAACACTCCCTCGGGCCGTTCGAACGCCCAAAAGGGCCATTGGAACACCAAGCAAAGTGAAAATCTTTGCTCTCGGGCCGTTCGAACGGCTATGTCGGCCATTCGAACGTCCCCACCTGCGTAGTAGTAATTTTCGACTCAAAATTCCTCCAAACATAACCAAACCTTCACAATACTCTTAGGGCTCAAAGATTATCCCACAAGGATGACAATAACTCAAAATGCGGGAGAAAGAATAATTAAATCAAAGGGATCTAAGGAAAAGATTCAAAACCCTAACATTCTATATATTTGGGGGTCTCAACCCCTAACTTTCCAATTCTCCAATATTGAGCTATAAGTTCTCAAATTCAATGTAATTGGGACTCAAGGAGTCTCCTAAGACAAACCCAAACACCCCAATCCATATAGATGGATATATACGATTATACATTCAAGGGTTTAGTTCACACCTTTCTCTCTCTAGCTTTTCCAACTCCACAATGGGTTTTAAAGCTTGGTTGCGCTCTTCTTCCTTCCTCCTTTTCTTCTTAATCTTCTTCCTTCAATCTCCTTCCTCCATCTCTTCCGCTCTTTCTCTCTCTCTCTCTCTCTACAAATGGGTGTGTGTGTGTGTAGTGTATATACATGGGTATATAAGATGATACACATGGGAAATAATCCCATATGTCTCACCTTAAGAACTTAAGTTACAATTTAACTCCCAATTGGTCACTTTGATCCAAAAGGGATAACATCTGACATTAAATAACATAAATGCCTTAATTTACATAAATAAAAAAAAAATTAATGGGTTCAGGGTATTACACTTGATATCGGGCTCTATGATCTTGAATGGGATTTGCAATTGATGAAGGAGGAGTATCATGGGCAAACCCATTGGGGCAGGACATACCTGCAAGATCCTGGTATTGGTAAAAAGATACTATAAGGGACATATGCATGCGATATCATTCTTTTTACTGCATTGCATTTAAACTTGTACATTATGAAAATCATGAAATTCCTACTATGGCTTCATAGCTCACTCCTATCTAATGGGACATTTTCAAGAGTTGAGGCATTAACGAGTTTTTGAAAGAAATGAATAGGAAAATGGGTCCCACTGCTATATTGTTTCTTTGGAAGAACATGAGTTAATTAGTCTCTTTTGGCTATTTTGTAATGAGACTTAAAGACAATAGTTTCACTAGCTTTCCTTTGTATTATAATAATAAATAAGACTTTTCGATTTGTGTTAAGATCTATACTCATGAAATGTCATTATCTTTAAACCTCTAACCCTTAAACCCCTTTGTCCCGACCTAGAGAGTTGAAGTGGGTTGTGACAAAAGTTGGTATTAGAGCATAGTTTTAGGTCATTTGGGAATTAAACATCTTACATGTAGAACACATCATTTACATTATCTTTCTAGTACTGTTGATTCTATCTCTCGTGTGCAGATGAATCTATCAGTGTGGGATGATTTACTTATGTATTAACTTGAAGTCGAGGGTAACATAAGGGATAACCATATAGCAGTGACCAACAACCAAGCCAAGGCTCTTCTTAAGGTTGAGATAGCCGGAATTTCTCAGTGATGGGGAGACCTTCCAAGGAGTGCTTAGGACTCTATTATCCAATAACGGATGACTTCTTTAAAAGAAATAGTTTAGGAGGCCATAGAGATTTTGTGGATTCCTACTAAGTATCAACACCTGATACTGAGCATGCAATTGTCCGGAGAGTTACCCATTTTGAGAGTTCAAGTACACCCTGAGCCACACCCACCACAACCTGCTACACAGGGACATCAGTTTGCCCCGCCTACGACACTGCCTCCTACTTATTAGCCACCATCTCTCGAGTATCACCCCCTGACTCTCGAGATGTTAGTGGACGACTCTACCCCAGTAGCAAGTCTTGTTATATCAGTGGTATCAAACACCCCGGTGATAGATGTATTCGATAGTGAGGAAGAGCCAGAGGAGGATATGAGTATGTGATCTAGGCAGGAATATGTAGCGTGACTATGGCTATATTATGTGTGTTTTCTTCTATTAGTGGCTGTATTAGTGTTCGCGATCCTCCATATTTTGAGTAGTTGTGGATAAATAAGCTAATAGGAGGGTGTTAAGTGATTTTGTTGTATTTACTTAAACACCTAATGTACTTACCTTTTTTATATAACTATTACCAGCTTTGTGAATCTTAAAATAGCATCTTGACTTATGTTTTAGCAAAATAGGAATCTGAGTTAACTTAATAACAATTTTAGATGGCAAGGACAAGAACTGGAGCAGGAACTAGCGGAAGCAACGATACCCCATCCAACATTCAATTAGAATAGATTCTGCAAAGTTTGCTAGCAGCAACCAATTTGTTGCAACAACAGCAGCAAAATCAGTAGGCACCACCTATCCCTCAGCAGCCACCACCAGCCCCAGAACCTCAAAGAGTAGCACCGATCCCAACACCCAACCTAAACCCTGAGAGAGAAAGACCAAGTTGCTTCAAGAAATCCAGAAGTAAAACCCTCAAAAATTCATAAGAGAACCCAATCCCATAATCGCAGAACGTTGGCTCAAGCAGACCCTAAGGTGTTAGACATTGTAGGATCGCCTGCGGAGTATCAGGTAGAGTTCACAACTTATTGTCTCGAGGGAGTGACATACTTTTGGTGGGATTTGGTGAAGCACATGAGGGATGTGAGAAAGCTGACTTGGGATGGATTTGTGATTCTTTTCCATAACCATTACTTTCGAGAGATAGTGAAGGATGCAAAGATGGAAGAATTTGTAGAGCTGTAACAAAATAACAGGACAGTGAGTCAGTACGTGGCTACATTCTTGGAGTTGTCTAGATTTGCCCCATATTTCGTGTCTATGGAGGAACGAAAAACCCGAATGTTTCTTAAGGGATTGAGACCCATAATTCGGTCTTGAGTTGTTGCTTTCATGGGTCAATAGTTTTCTAAATCATTGATCGGGCCATGTTAATAGAACAAGAACTAGATGGATAGCAACAAGCAATAAGTCAGAGAGATTCTAGCTAAAATATGAGCAGTTCCTCCAGCTTTAGCAACATTAGATGCCCAAACCCAAGATACCAACCCTACCTTTCCAATTCTAGGGGAACATTAGAGAACAGACTCGTTTGCTTTAATTGCAACCAAAAAGGGCATTTTAAATGAGACTGCCCTCAGGTCATGAGAAATGGGAATGATTATGGCAACCGACTACCTCCGCGAGCGTTGCCAACTCGAAATTTCCTAGCTACCTCCACATCAATGTCCTGAAAAAATATGGCAGGAAGACTTGCAACCACCTTGTTCAATTCCAACAGGGTGAACCTAGGAGGGGCAGATAAAGGAAAATAAGTCGGTAATACCAGTGCAACCCGAATGTTCACCATTCCTATAACCAGAGGAAACTGAGAGAACCCTAATACCATGATTGAAGGTATGATCTTACGTTATAACTCATGGGTCACAATATTGTTTGATTCAGCAGCTACGCATTCATTCATCTATAAGAAATGTGTAGACAATCTAGAATTGCCCACTGAATTGCTAGTTATACCATTTAGCATTCAGACACCCCCTAGTGGAACAATTATGGTATGAGTAGGATGTCCATCCAGTAGTATGTGGATAGGTACCTCTGAATTTTTGATCTATTTGGTCCAAATAGACATGAAGGGATTTGATATAATCTTAGGAATGGATTGGTTAACAAAGAATAAGGTAGTCATGGATTGCAATCAGAAAACATTGACTTTATAGCATCCTAGTGGATGTATGGTGTGTTTTCTAGAGTAAAAGCGCACGAACTTGGTACTACCCCTTGTGACTCTTCAAGAACGATAGAATATGGCAGAAAGATGTTTCTGTTTTCTTAACACTTTGTCAGAATAGAGTGAGAGCTTGATCGAGACCAGACAACTACCTGTAGTAGATGGGTTCCTTGATGTATTTCCCAAGGATCTACCCGGAATACCCCCAAATCGGGAAATAGAATTCATAATTGAGTTATATCCAGGAACAACTCCTATATCCATTGCACCCTATAGGATGGCCCCAGCTGAACTTAAAGAACTAAAGATACAATTGAATGAGTTATTGGAGAAAGGGTATATTCACCCTAGCACATTGCCTTGGGGAGCACTAGTGTTACTTGTGAAGAAGAAGGATGGAACCCTTAGTTTATGTATAGATTGTCAACAGTTGAACAAGGTTACTATTAAGAATAGATATCCACTCTCAAGAATCAACGCCTTGTTTGATCAACTCAGAGGAGCGACATATTTTTCTAAGATAGACCTGAGATCAGGATACCATCAGCTGAAGGTAAGGGAGTCCGACATACCTAAAACCGCTTTTAGGACCCACTATGGTCATTTCGATTTTGTGGTAATGCCTTTTGGATTGACTAATGCAACTACTGCCTTTATGGACATGATGAATAGAGTATTTCGAACCCAACTAGATCATTTTGTAATTATTTTTATAGATGATATTATTATATATTCGCCTAATGAGGAAACCCATAAGGAACACCTAAGAATCACCTTACAAATCTTGAGAAAACATCAGCTTTATGCCAAGAAGAGTAAATGTGATTTTTGGATGAAAGAAGTGGAATTCTTAGGGCATGTAGTATCAAAAGAAGGGATAGCAGTAGATCCTACCAAGATAGAAGCAGTGATAGATTGGAAGAGACTTTCTACCATATCAAAAATTCAAAGTTTCTAGGATTAGCAGGATATCACCAAAGGTTTGTGGAAGGATTCTCTAAAATAGCATGCCCTCTTACTCAGCTAACCAGGAAAGGAGTAAAGTATGTTTGGACAGAAAAATGTGAGGAAGCATTCCAACTACTGAAGGAAAAACTGACTACTGCAGCAGTTCTCACTCTTCTAGTAGGTGGAAAGCCTTATATAGTTTACACTGATGCCTTTCATAGAGGGTTGTGATGTGTTTTGATGTAAGAAGGAAAAGTTGTAGCTTATGGATTGAGATAGCTCAAAAAGTATGAACAAAATTATCCTACTCACGACCTAGAAATGGCCGCAGTAATATTTGCCCTTAAGATCTGGAGATGTTATTTGTGTGGGGAAAAGTTCAAATTATTTACAGACTATAAAAGTCTTAAGTACATCACCACCCAAAAGGAATTGAACTTAAGACAAAAGAAGATGGGTAGAATACATGGAGGACTACGACTTTACCTTACAGTATCATTCGGGTAAGGCAAATGTTGTGACAGATGCCTTAAGTAGGAAAAAACAGGGACACATGAGTAGTATTGTGCTAGAAAAATGAAAGACTGTTCAGTTTCTAGAATCCTATGAAGGGTTAGGAGATATGGAAGGGGTATTGTTTAGCATTCAAACACAATCCCAAACATTAGAAGAAGTTAGACAGGCCCAACAAAGGAATCCAGAAGTACAAGAGATAAGGAAAAGAATGAGAAAAGGGACAATTGAACTAGGATGGCCATAGATGCTAATGGTGAACTCCGATACAAAGATAGGTATTTTGTAGTAAGTGAGGACGAGTTAAAATGAAAGATTCTATCTGAAGCACACCATTCTAAGTTTACGATCCATCCAGGAAACACCAAGATGTACTAAGATCTTAAGCGACAGTATTATTGAAAGGGGATGAAGAAGGACGTTGCTAAGTTTGTGGCACATTGCCTCACCTACCAACAAGTAAAAGCTAAACACCAACAACCTGGTGGATTATTACAACCCTTGCCAATAGAAGAATGGAAATGGGAACATATCACCATGGACTTCATCACCGGACTATCTAGAACTCGTCAAGGATGTGATACAATTTGGGTAATTGTAGACCGGTTGACAAAAAGTGCTTATTTCTTACCTATGAAGTCTACTGATAGCCTTAGTACTCTAAGTAGATTGTATCTAAAAGAGGTACTACGATTGCACGGAGTACCTAAAACCATTGTATCAGATCGTGACCCAAGATTATAAAAAAAACCTTAGGAACCCAAGTACGCATGAGTATAGCTTACCACCCATAGATAGATGGCCAATCCGAGAGAGTTATCCAAATCCTAAAAGATATGCTTCGTGCTTGTGTGTTAGATTTTCTAGGAACTTGAAGTGATCATATACCATCGGCTGAGTTCGCCTATAACAATAGTTGCCAAACGAGTATAGAAATGGCCTCATATGAAGCATTGTATGGGCGACCTTCCTGAGCACCTAATTGTTGGTTAGAACCTGGAGACAAATTCTTATATGGAGTAGAGATCATTCGAGAGACCACAGAGAAAGTAACACTTATACAAGAACGGCTTAGAGCTGCCCAAAGCCGACAGAAGAGTTATGCAGATCAGCATAGATGACCCTTGGAATTCCAGGTAGGCGACCAAGCATTCTTAAAGGTAACGCCCCATAAAGGTGTAATCCATTTTGACAAGAAAGGGAAGCTTGCACCTCGATTTATTGGACTTTTTCGTATTTTGGAAAGAATTGGGGAAGTGGCATACTGACTAGAATAACCTTCATAATTGGATCGAATACACAACGTATTCCATGTGTCTATACTGAGACAATACCACCCTAGCCCTACTCATATAAATTAATGGGAGAATATTGTGATACAACCTGATCATTCCTATGATGAGGGACCGAATAAGAATGTGGACTGTCAAATAAGAGTATTGAGAAACAAACAAATCCCCTTAGTCAAGGTAATATGGCAACACCACGGGGAAGAAGAAGCAACGTGGAAAGCAGAAGCGAACATGAGAACAAGGTACCCTCACCTATTTGAGACTAATTTTGAGGACGAAATTTCCTAAAGGAGGTAAGACTGTAATACCCATGATTTCTATTTGATTGCATTACATTCCTATTAAGACTGTGAAACCCAAACCACATGAAGTCTACATCTAAAGTAAAGATCTTTTTGAACCTGATCTATTTATATGTCCAGAACTCAGTGTCATGGAAATTCGGTCTCTCGAAAAGGCTACGAAATGCAATATACCTAAAAAAATTCGCACCAAAATTCACCCTAACTTTAAATTGAGTTTTCTTTCTCGTTTCTCGCTGGATTTTTACGAATCAAGTGTCTAAAATTATCTACTCTTCGAGCCCAACTCCTCATGATCTCAAAACTCAATTCTGTGGAGATTGTTCTGAACCAGAATGATTTCTGAACCAGAATGTTTCCCAATTGTGGATTAAGTTTTCTTTCTCAATTCTTAGCGAAATGAGACGAAATTTGAGTCTAAGTCCATTAATTTTTGAGAGCTCCCTACCTATGGCGTCGGAATGATTATTTGATAAGGTTTTAAGGTCCAAATCTCATCCATTTCAAATTGAGGTTCTCCTTCGTTTTGCATTAGATTTATTAATACATCTAAATTAACCTAATTGGCCGGGTGCATGCTCTTTAGAGTGACTTATATATTGAAAATACATTCCTTGGCTGCACATATGGCCAATTTATTACCTTATTATATATAGTTAGTGCTTATATATATAAAACTAACACACACTAACTATAGTATAATACATAAATTAATTATCACACAAATAACCTTGCACCCCACATGCTAGACCAAATTGACCCACCTCATGGCTATATATATATATAGAATTATAAAGAGGGAAAGATAGGGAGTGAGAGAAATCAGGGAGGGAGGTGCCCTTATGCAGCCGACCAAAACCTCCTCCACCATAACTTTTTATGCATCCCTCAGGATGGGCATGAAGTGTCTCATGCAAGCCGTTGGTGGCTGCTCAACCAAGGAGAGAGAGAGAGAGAGAGTTATAGTGAGAGATATAGAGAAAGATATAAAGAGAGAAGTAGAGAGAGAGGGAGAGAGGGAAAGCATGGGAGAGTTAATGCCTATGAACCGACAACGTCCACCCACCCAACCAATATAAATACGTGGCCTACACCCCCACATACTCCCCTCGGTTGCCTAGAAATTCAAAAAGAATTATAGAGAGAGAAAGAGAGAAACCAAGAGAGAGTGTAGAGAGAGACGGAAGGAAAGAGGGACCAGCCCAAGGCCATTCGAAAGAGAGTTAAGGGAGCCTACTTCTTCGTCTGTTAAATTTCCTAAACCCACTGTAATTGCCACCCTAGCCCCGTCGTGAATTAGAGAAAACCAGATAGAGAAAGAGAAGTGCTACACCGTCCAATGCATGGTAGCAAGCCAAAGAAGGGCCTAAGGCCTGTTATAGGGGTCTGAAATCTCTTCTGGACCTCTGTGGAGTCCAAAGGAGGTCTCACTCTGTGCATGCGTCAGAATGACCCTGGAAGTCAGTTTTTACTGAAAAAATGTCACCAGGCCATAAATTCCAACCACTGGCCACCATTGCCGATTGAATCACTTGGGGTTGACTCGTCTCGAGGAAAGTAAAAAATATCCAGAAGGAACTTTTGCCAAAAAACCATGGAAAACTGGCCAAAAATGCAGTTGCAAGTCTAGAACCCTAGGTTTCTGCCATGCAGCCGACGATTTTTTTGCCATGCAGGCCACCTCCAACCACCATCGACCAATCTCTGACCATAAGTGTGTAGCCCATGTGCTGAACTATCTTTGAATTACACATGCATGGCCAGGAGGTACGGTGAATGGTCAAAAAAGGGGGCAGAAAGCCCCACCAGTCACGATGGAGGAAGAAGAAGGATGTACCTTTCTTCCTCACTTGCGATTGGTGGCACGTGCGGGTGCAAAATTTTTATGACAACTTCCCAGCCACTAGAAAAGGTTACCTTGAATGTTTCAAAGCAATCCAATATTTCTGTGAATTTTCATGTTTTATTTACTATATTTGGTATGGAAATTCACAAAAAATGAAATATAAATAGAAATATTCTGGAAATTTATTAAAACAATCCCTAAAAGTACAGGGAACCTAAAAATGGGAGAGTGGCCTTAGTAGCTACCCCGAATAAAAAGTTCCAGAATATCTCTATTCCGAGCCACCAGGTAATTTATGTTCCGGCTTAGCGATGTGTACCACCTAAGGGGGGGCCTTGACTTTCCATTACCTCTAACTTGAGTATTCATTGATCAATCTTACCCTCCCCCTAACCTAATCACGTTTTAAAGATGCTCCTTATGAAATGAAAGACAATAAGGAGACTAAACTAGGATATTCTATTCTTTCATAGAAAATCCGTGAATTAAGGACAACTTTGATCCAGACATATCATCAGAGTCGAAAACTATGCATTCTCTGAGTGCCCTAGAGGCAACTTACTTGATAACTAGAGCAAGAGTAGTTGAAAAGGGTGACCGGTGCACTAGTGGCAAAACAGTCATTTGATCTGGGGTTGATTGTGAGAAGAATCAAAGGTTGGAAACACTATTTGAGAGTGCTTTAGGGGATTGTTGATTTGATACCTAGAGCCGGTGTGGTTAGAAAAAGTGACCAGCCTACTAGGGGTAAAACGGTCATTTTGCACCAGATTTACCAGAATTGACTTGCAGTGGTCCAAAAAGATACCAAAAGATTGGGAATACTGTTAGAAACATCCCTAGAAGGTAACTGGTTTGATACCCAAAGTTGGTGTGGTTCCTAGAGGCGATTGGATGCTTAAAGAGAAAATGATCATTTCGACCGGATGCTCTTGTAATTTATCTGAAACTGATTGCAAGGCACTAGAATGACTTAGATTATCCTTGGAAAAATCTTGGAAAGGTGGACTTACTACTCTGAGGTCTTAGATACATTCTAGAGAAGCCCACCGGTGGGGCCCACTAAAGTGTTTTTGGTCATTTTTCACCAGAATAGGTTAGTAGGCACTGGTGTTGACTTGGGTTTTGAATGTTTTCATGTTTTAGTGATCGTTTTGAGTGTGTTTTAATAAATGTGCATGTTTATGTAAAAGGGGATCCTATAGGAGTTGGGAATTTACGCCTGTAGCTTTGGGTATTATGTTATATTGCCATATTTTTGTGTAGTGTGCTTAGAAAAATATTTCGAACCAGCGTGGAAAGTTTTGTGATTTTTTGAAAAATTTTGAACTTTTTGATTTTTTCAAAATTAGAGAAATGGTTGAAAATTAAAAAAAAATAAGGAATTGGTTGATTTGCCATTGCATTGTTGCTAGAATTTTTTTTTTTTTGGGAATTTCTAGAAAGTTGGGAAAGCCCTTAAAAGTTTGAAAAATTGATAGGTTGGATGGATTGTTCGTGCTTGTTTGGAGTTAGTGAATTGATGGTGGACGGGATTGCATTGATGGACGTTGTTGGGCGTTTGCAATGTCGTGGAGTGCATGGTTTTGTGACTTGTTTTTGGTAAGGGCGGTTTTCAAATGGAACTCTGCCAAAAGTTTTGGAAAAAATCTTGAATTGTGATGCTGGGGTTTTAGGTTGAAGAACCTTGTGCGGATGACGTGTGTAGGAGCTTAGTTTAGAATTGGGGCTTCATTTGAGTGGCCTTAAAGTTTGTGAAACGGGACTTTTGAAGGAGAAAGCCCAGGAAATAGGGCACTTGATTAGAACTTGAGCCTTTTATAGAAAAAATCTTTAAAAGCCTTGGAAATTGTTTTAAAACGAGACTTTTGAAACGGAAAGCCCGAAAAACTAGAGGTTCAAATTGAACTTTGAACTTTTTGAGGAAAAAAGATTTAAAACCCTTGAAATTTGATTTGAAATGGGGCTTTTAAAGGGGAAAGCTCGAGAAATATTAATTTGTTTTGAAATGAGACTTTGGAAGAGGAAAGCCCAGGAAACCAGAGGTTTGAATTGAATTTGAAATTTTTTATTTTTTGAAGGAAAAAGCTTTTAAAACCTTGAAACTTGATTTGAAATGGAACTTTTGAAGGGGAAAGCTAAGGAAACAAGAAATTAGAATTGAATTTGAATTTTTTTGAAGGAAAAAGCCTTTAAAACCTAGAAACTTGATTTGAACCGAGGCTTTTGAAAGGGAAAGCTCGGGAAATCAGAATTTCTTTTGAATTTGAACTTTTTAAGAGAAAAAGATTTAAAATTGAAATTGATTTGAAACAAAAGTTTTGAAGGAAAAATTTAAAAAACCGAGATTGATTTAAAACAAACTTTTTGAAGGAAAAAGTTAAAAAATCAAGTTTGATTTGAAAAAAACTTTTTGAAGGCAAAAGTTTGAAAATCGAATTTGATTTGAATAAACTTTTTGAAGGAAAAAGTTAGAAAACCGAGATTGATTGGAATTGAATTGAAATGTGTTGGGACTTTTTGAGAATGATTTTAAGAAATAAAAGGGTGAGACTGGAGACTAGACTTAGACTCTCTCTCTTTTTCTTTTTTTTTTTTTTCCTTTTCCTTCGTTTTTTTACTTTTTTTTTCTCTTTCTTGTTCTTGTTCTTCTTCTTTTCTTCTATTTTTCTTTTTTGCATTCCCTTATATATCCTTCTTTTGCTCCCTTTTTTTTTTTTCTTCCCTATATTCTTCTTTTTGCATAGACCTGCTTAGTGACACATTTCTTCTTTTTCTATACTATTTTGATTTCAGGATGGCTAATGCTGGAGACGACAACTTCGAGAGGAGGTGACGGTTGGGGAAAAGGCCTTGTACAGACCAGGATATTGGGGAGGCCAGTCACGGTAGCTCCACCCGCACGAGCATCAGTCACTGATCGGTTAGTAGAGCGACTTCTAGCAGTAGCCAGACAAAGAGCGTGCCTTCTCTTGAGCCTAAGTTTGATGAAGATGCTCAGGGCCCCGAGGACCCCATGATAGGATATGGGCGGGCTAGTGCCAGAACCAGGAGTATCGACTTTGATTTGGGTGACTTGGATATTCTAGATGTGCCACCATTGGGAGACTTGGCATACCATCTCAGTGTTTAGTCACGTTGACACCTGATGGCTGCTAGCGTCTAGACTGCCTTCTGCGGGGCAATCCATGCTACTTTGATAGCCATGTAGAGGTCAGTCCAGTCTTATCAGATATTCCTCATGAACATAGGTTTTAGATCATTCAAGACACTACCGATAGGCCGCTAGGATCGTAGGCTAGTTAGCGCCTTGGTGAAGAGATGGTTTGGGGAGACTAGGACCTTTCATTTTGTTGGCTTCAAACTTGGCCCAACTAGGCTCGACTGGGCAATCATCATTGGCCTCTCCTTTTCGTGTCGTAGGATTATGTTGCGGCTAGTTACTGTGGTGGAGGCTGTATTCTCTTAGATTTGCCAGCTTTTGACAATACATCATTTCCTTCATCTCTCTTCTGTCAAGGCCCAATGACCTTTGCTGCTGAGCCCCCACCTGTACGTAAGGATATCATGAGGTGCTGACTAGTATTATATATGGTATTTAGCTACTTTTGCAACAACAACAATAGGTTGAGGGTCCCCCTTAACTTGGTGAGTCTGGTGGTAGATTTAGATGCTTGGCATGGTCTTGATTGGGGATTGTTTTTATCTTTGCCTGCTTTTATGAGGGATTCGAGTGAGGACCTCTGCACGTTGGGGTAGTGTCATAAGTTTTGGCCCTTTTGGTTTGGTAGAGTTACGAGTATTTGCTCGTACGTTGGCCACATGTGGAGATGGATGACGCTTACCCCCGAGCCTTGAGATGGGCTTGTACTCAAGTAGTGCAACGATCAAAGGTTATTGATTTCATCTCACTTATGACGAATTTGGAGCTTTTGTCGCTTGATGACATGATATGGAGGCCTTTCCTTGATTCCACATATTATGAGACTGTGAGATATCTCGTTTCGCTATCCTTGTTGAGGGCCTCCTTTGTTGGTTTTGAGTCTTTGGAGAGTGACATTGGCGCTAGTTTCATTAGGATTTTCAAGCTATTGGAGATCCTCCTCAATACATGTATGAGATACCTCGGGAAGGAGTTGACACACCATTTCTGGAGCCTCAACCAGGTGCTGCTTCTTTACTTCTACTAGACATTGACTGCATTACCCATTTTAACACGAGATTTGTTAGGGCCTTTACCTCTTTAGAGGTGGTAGTAGGAGGTGTAGCCGTGGGCTAGGAGGTTGTTGACTTTTGGCACCGAGCTTAGGGGTTCATTTCCTAAGAGGAGTATGCAACCATGCAGGATCGATAGAGGCCCATTCTGTATGTACTTGATTCCCCATCTTTTCCTTATGGCATTTCCTTTATATGTTTTGCCTTTTTGATTCTAGGTTGCTGTCTTTCATCCTGCCTGTAGCGACCATACGATGCCGGACCTCTAGTAGCCAGCCACCTCCCCATGAGCCGTATTTTGAAGACTGCAACCTAGATGATGATACAGATTAGTGATAGGCTTCTATGGACTTGTCTTTTTTCCTTTTCAGCTTTTGCAGTTACCATTTGGACATTTTTGAAGTAAACAAGGTGCCCCAATGCTTCGCCCAAAGCTCGTGCTATTGGGATGTTATCTTCCTCATAGGGGATTTCAATGAATGCACAACAACCACCCCTCGTTCTTTGAGGGCTTCAACCTTTCAGGCCATCGTCCTAACCCTACCTTTTACAGGGTTACTGTTTGGGATTGGCTGGTCCACATGGGCTTTTGCAGAGTGATAAGTAGTTAAGCTATCAATTTGAGAAGGCTTCTTTTGGGACTGTAATGCAGGCCGGGCTCCAGGGTTATATGAAATGAAGGAGCATAAAAATGACCCATAAATCTTCATTCATCCTTCCATTGATCAAGTTCAGCTTCAACAATACTATAAGATCTTCAAGGAGTCTTTTCTTTAGGGTAGTATAATAGATTGAGATCTTCAATCCATCAAAGTTGTCTTCCATTCAATTTTGGATTGAATTTCCTTTTTGATAGTCATATCTTCTTTGTTGCCAAGCTGCTAGAACTCTTTTCCATTAATGCCGAGCTTTTCTTCCTTAATGTCGAGCTCTTTCCATTTGCTGCTAATGACTTTTTAATCCATGTAGAGTTTCATATTCATGATGTCTCATTGCCGAGCTTTTCTTTTTGCTACTAATCCTTCTTTCTTCTTTAGGATCACTTCATTGAGTCTTTTATCTGAACATCTTCAATTTCTTTGAACATATATCATCTTTATTGACTCTTCACATCCCATATGAAGTCTTCACTTGAATTCTTCGTAGAGATTTTGCAATTATGATGGATTCTCTTTTCGAACACCTTCAATCTCTTCAAAATCAAGTCAACTTCATTGAGTTTATGCACACTTGATGAAATCTTTGTTTTGAACACCATCAAACTCTTCGAATGCAAATCTTTTGATTGAAGTTTGAATATTTGTCATTGCTCAGTTTTGGTGCATTACTTGACTCTTAGATTGCATTGCTTGACTTGGCTTGTTGTGCATCCACTTTGACATGTATTAGACTTTAAGTCAAAACTTTTAAGTCTAAATAATAATCTTTATTGATTTTCACACTAAGTAAATGTACTAGTAAAATAACACAAGGTTTAGTTATCATCAAAATCAACATAGGGATCAACCTTGAGTCAACAGCCATCAGTTGTACGAGCTTGAATATCTCGTCTATTTTTGCTTTCATCTCATTCACTTCCTCCTGTGTCACCAGGCTGTTCTGTTGATCAGGAGTGTTGCCTTCGCTTGTTATTTGCATGCTCAGTGTCGGGTAAAGATTGGTGTTCAAAGTATAGGAGGCACTCGTGTTCCTCTTTTTCCTTTTCTTAGAGTAATGGTGACTTAAAATGCAAGCAAGTCTCACTAAAAACTATTACTAGTCTTTGGTGAGACAAGGGGGGAAACAGAAAATAAGAAACATAAGAAAGAGATCATATTTTAGTTTCTGTATTGAGAAAAACTTTATGCAATGCATGGCTTAGGGATGCCCCTGCCTTTTTGAGGGGGACTAAGCATGATGCCTTGGCTCAAGCTTTGGAGATAGGGCCTTGCCCCTGTTATGCAATATTATACCTGTGCCTGTAGACATTCATTCATGCATTCATTCATTTAACAGAAATAACAATTTTATTGAGATGAATTTCGTTTATACATAGAATTTTCAGATGTACATCGAAATAGGGAGGGGGAACATTTTCCTTAGGACTTTCACCTATTCTATCTTTACATTTGAAATCCTAAACTACTCTTGAGTCTTCGAATTCGCTTTCTTGGATGGAGGTCGATGAGACCTTGATTTTGAATTGCCCCTATGTCTTCTTGGAAACCCTATCTTCGTGACCGAAGAAGGATTAGGGCCTCTCTTTACGAGATGACTTTGATGCATGCCATGAATCATTAGGGTCTCTTGGTAACCTTAGGAGTTTTGGTTGGCTTGTTTTGAGCAAGAAAGTCTTTGGGCCTTTCTGTTGGTGTTAATCAGATGCATGAAGATGCAATGACTTGAGTTACTTTTGGAACTCTTGTCTTGAATGAATACAGATGTATGAGCAGTTATGATGCAAAAAGATGTGTACGTAACATAATGAAAAAAATGAAGAAGCATAATAGCAAGAATTGAACAGAATATAAGGGAAAGTAAAGTGGTCGCCCTTTCCTCCTTGATTTTGAAATTGACGCACATGTCCTAAATCCGGCAGAGGTTCGGCTATGCAAGGGGTGCTACATGAACATGAGGTTGGGGGTTTCTAATACTTCTTAAAAAGCTCGGTTCCCAAACCTTCAAATCTCCGGCGTCCACCCCTAAAAGGGTGAACTCCATCTTTGGTTGGTGGTTCGAGCAGGGGAACTATCAAGAGACCATAGGCTGAGAAACTGACACAGTATCCACCCACGATCAATATACTGTTCCCTCTTCTATCTAGAAGGGTAGTAGCCAGGTAATTTATACAAAATACAAATGCAAGTGAGCACATCGAGTGTGTGTGAAACTTTCAAAAATGAAGGAAAGGACCCAATAATACACATAACATCCTGTTCATTCAGCATATACATTGCAGTTAACTATGACATAAAAATAAAATGTGAACAAAGGACCACCTACAAAAGAAAATATGCAAGGAGTTAGTAACTTTTTGAAAAACTCAATGCAAGGTAAAAATGGATGGTCAATGCAAGAGCATGAATGTAAGCAATGAATGTAAGTGATGACACTTATTTGAAAATTATAATTTTGAAAAACTTTTTGGGAGGGAACCTAGAAAAATTTTGACAAGTGGATAAAACTAAACAAAGTAACCAGGAATTCTAGACGAGTGAAGGGTGAAGAGAGATGATAGTGGCCTAACCCTCTAAGTGTCCCCAGTGGAGTCGCCAGCTGTCGTGCCCTGATTTTTAATCAAGTCCTTTCAGGTTGGAAAAAATCACGATACTCTGTCATTAGAATTCATCCTCTTAGAAGGACGAGTGCAACTAGGTTTAAATTCGAAATTGATTTGATTAAGGGCTTGTTTAGAAAAATAAGAGTTGCCATCACCCTACCCCGCGCTTTCGGTACCTACATGTCTAATCACCCTTTGTTCACTCACTAGAATAATTGGTTACCATTATCCACTTAATGTCCACTTTAGAGTTTTGAAAGTAGGGTTTGGTCATCACTTTTTGGATGAATGATGCATTAGACAAGTCTTGAGAAATTTTTTTGAATAACATGAAAGTTTGATGGAATTTAAAATAGAAATCTTGAATGGATAGAAAGTTTTGGATAGGAAATTTGGATAGAAATAAGAGTTATGACCACACCATTTTAGGTTGCCTACGTATCTCATTTGGTGATAATTAGGTCATTCGTAGTTCGGGCTAGAGCTCGATGGAAAATAGGCACATTGAGGCCACTGAAAAGTTTTGAAGACGCTCTTTAGAAAGGTTGGAAGACACTTTGTAAACTTTGAGAAAAGAAGACTTGAGAATTTTGATTTGAAATCGGATGTTGAAATGTTTTTGAAATAGAACTCGAAGGTTTTTGAAAGTGCTCTTAAAATGGGATTTTGAAGTGTTTTGAAATGTTTTCGAACATAAATCAAGAGAGCTTTGAAAGTTTTAAAAATTTGATTATGGACTTGAAAATTGGACTTGGAGTCACAAGAGGTCCTATGAACTTGTCTTGAAATGATTTTTGAAAATAACTTTCATATACCTTATGAAAGGCATAGTGAATATTTCATCACCTTTTAGAGGTTAGTTAATGAATAGCTAAACTCCTTTAAGGCCATGAATTTTGAAAACATTCTTGGAAAAGGGGCTGGAGACTTCCCTTAGGTTTTTATAGCTTTAGGGTTATAGAACCCTACTTGATATATCACCTCCCTTAAACAACCTCACCTATGTGAGGCATAAGGTTATTGAGTTAAAGTTGACCCTTGTTGACTCAGGGTTAGTTCCCATGTTGATTTTGATGATAACTAAACCTTGTGTTATTTTACTAATGAATCTACTTAATGTGTAGATTAACAAAGTTCATAACTTAGACTTAAAAGTTGAATCTTAAATCTAATACATGTCAAGATGAATGCACAACAAGTTCAAGATCAGGCAATGAATTTTAAGAGCTATTCAATGAACCAAACAGAGGATTGACGCCTATCTCTACTTCAAACAAATGTTCTACATTCGAAGAGATTGAAGGTGTTCAAATAAAGCTTCTATTAAGTATGCATAGTTTCAATGAAGATTGATTAGCACTCAAGATAAACTGAAGACTTCATCAGAATATGCAAAGATTAGTTGAAGAAGTGCAAAGATAGTTGAAGAGGAATTGATTGTTGAAGAGATTGAAAATGCTCAAGAGATGATTTCATCTAGTATGCAAAAATCAAATCAAGACAATGTGATTAAAGTTGCTGAGAAGATGGCTCACAATAATTATCTGATCTCTACATGGAATCTAAGTTAAGAAATCTTCTACAATGTAAAGAATCAATAAAGATTAGATGTATGAAGAGATTTCATCAAGTCTGCAAAAGTCTCATTGAAGTGATCTGTAAAGAAGAAAGAAGAATTGCTATCAAAGAGAAGAACTTGGCAATGAAGCATTGTGAAGCTCTACGTAATTGAGGAAGCTTGGCATTGAAAAAGATGTTCTGCAATGAAAAAGAAAGCTTTGCAAATGAAGAAGAAACGATGTGCATTGATCAAATGAAGCTTTGACAGTTTGAGATTCAAGAGAAGATCAATATCCATTGATTGATTCAATCCACATTGAATAGACGTTAACTCTAATGAGTTAAGAAGATTTGATTGATAATCATACCCCAAATAAATACTCCTTGGAAATCTTATACCTATGCTAAGATGATCTGAATCATTGGAAGATAGAATACAGATATCTGGGCAACGAGCGGACTCATTGAAATGAGGAGTCGCCTCATGGTTACAGAGAAAAAAGGCCTGAAGACGAAATGATAAATGAGCGGACTCATGTACAATGAAGAGTCGCCTCTTGATCACAGAAGCAAAAAGTCTGGAGACCAAATAGACAAAGAGTGGACTCATTGAAATAAAGAGTCGCCTCATGGAGATAGACGCAAAGGCTTGAACATAAAATGATCAATGAGCGGACACATGAGGACAAAGAGTCGCCTCATGACAACAGAAGTAAAAGGCTGAAGAATCGAATGAACAAAGAGCAGACTCCTGATAATGAAGTGTCGCCTGATGACAGCAGAAGTCAAAGAAGTGAAGACGGATGAACAAGGAGTCGCCTCATTGATATGAAGAACGGACTCATGAAGTCAGTGAACTATATTTGGTAAATGCAGAAGCAGAAAGTGTTGACTCCACAAACTTGGAGTCGACTCCTTGGATATAACGGCTAGTTTTCCTAACGTTATAACAGATTAGACGTGCATTAATGAAGCCTAACTACCTCCAACGGATGGAATCAATGCAAGGGATTATATACTAGCCTCCAACTGCATTTATAACCAAGAATCAAAAGGGAGAAACAACTAGAGACAAGAATCAATGATCAACCTGATATTCCTGAACATTCTTCCTGTTTTATTCTTGTGAGCTCAGATTGTAAAATCAACTCTTGCTAGAGAGTGTGTTTGTATCTTGTATACTTTTTATACACTTGTAATTGAGAGTTTGAGAGTTCTCTTGTGAAAGCAAAACTCTTGTAAGTTTAAGTGGAGCTTGGACAAAACCATTTGGAGATTGAAGAGCTCGGTGAGGAGTTCTTGTATAGTGAGCTGAGCACTTTATCAATCAGTAGCCATTTTGTAATAGGTGATTATATAGTGAAAGAAGACTTCAAGAAGGTCTTGGGGTGAGGATGTAGACCACGGTTTGTGGTTGAACCTCGGTAAATCTGTGTCTCCCTTCTTTTACTCTGTTTTCTTTATTTCCACTGATTATATTGCATCACATATTGTTTGACCACTATTACTTTGCTTAGATTAATTTTAATTAATCTTAACTAGTATCAATCTTCAAAAAACCCAATTCACCCCCTTCTTGGGTTGCCTTTTGGACCAACAAAGGTTACTTCAAGGATGTGACATTTGAAAATCACTTTTGAAAGTAGCTTTTGAAAACACTTAAGGTTTTAGAACCCTAATATAGACAACCTTCAAGGTTGTACTTAATGTGTCATTTTCCTTAGAACCTCTTAACCATAAATTGTTGGGGACACTTTAAGGTTGTGAGTTTTTGAAAACATTTTGAAAACAGTCTTTGAAAAGATGTTAAGTGTCTAGCCATTGAGACAAGTTTAAGAGAACTTCTTGGAGATATTTTTAAAGATAAAGTGTAGGAATATTCGAAAAGGTTTTGGAGTTGAATTTTAAAATCTGAAGAGAATAGGATGGTTTTTGAGTTGAAGGGTCATTTGAAAATGGGTCCTTAAATTGGTACCTTGAAGCTTTCTAACCTAGGTTCGGTTGACCTAAGGTTAACTAACTCGGATTAGGTTAACCTAGGGTTGGCTAACAAGGGTGAGGTTGGCTTAGGGTTAAGGTGACTTGGGGTTAACTAACTAAAGTTAGGTTGACCTGGGTTAAGGTGACCTAGAGTTAACTAACTAAGGTTAGGTTAACCTAGGGTTAAGGAGGCCAAGGGTTAACTAACCAAGGTTGAGTTAACCTAGGGTTTGGTTTACCAAGGGTTAACTAATCAATGTTGGGTTCACCTAGGGTTTGGTTGACCTAGGGTCAAGTTAACGTAGAGTTGAAGGGTGGTTTTGAAAAGGGGTTTTGGACTAGGGTTTCGATATAGTGGTTTAGGAAAGGTGGTTTTATGCATGGAATTTAGAAGTATGCTTTGAAAACAATTTTATGAAAGCCACTCAAGTGAGAGTTGGGGTCCTATGGTTGATATTTGGAAACCACTCAAGAGAGGATCGCCTTGGAACCATTTCACCCACAAACTTATGAGAGTAAAACTTGTGAAAATCAACATTGGATAGATAGTTTTGAAGACTGAAAAATTAAAGAGAATGATCTTTTGAAAATTGGCTTTGGGAAAAGAGGTTTTGAAAAATCACTTTTAACAAGTTGAAGACCACTCTAAAGAGTAAGGGTTCATATGATTGATTTGAAGGAAATCACTCCAAATAGGACTCTATAGGACCATTCCAACCACCATATTCAAGAGAGCAAAACTTCTAAAAATCAAGATGAAAATGATGATTTAGGGAAATCATTTTTATGCAAGTTGAAGAGAGTGCAATTTTGAAAATCCTTTTTGAAGGGAATTGTTTTGAAAATCATTTTAAAGAGAATAGAGTCAACTCCAATGAACTAGGGTTCATATGGTCAAGATAATGGGGAGACCACTCAAGAGAGGGTTCCACGGCACCATTTCAACTACAAAATTCAAGAGAGTAAAGCCCTTAAAAATCAACATAGAAGAAGAGGGTTTGAAAGCTATTTTAAGACAATTTTGAAAAGCAATGAAATGTAGGGTTGCAAAATAAAGCCAAGGGACTTAAAGAGGGTTTTCTAAGGGGTAAAAATTGAGGGTTTATCCTAAGCTTTAAGGAACTAATTCTAGAACCATTTTTAGGGAATCATTTGAATGTGGAATTTGAGAATGCCATAGAAATAGAGATAATGAAAGCTTTGGAAAAATAAAATCAAAGCCAGGCATGCAAAACATGAACAAGATAATCATATGCAAAAGGGTTATGAAATCATATAAGGCAAAAGGCTTCACCGTGTAGCAAGCTGCTCTAAAGCCATACCATCTTAAAGTAGGTTTGTGAGAGGTTCCCTACACGGTGGCTTTCACAAACTTTCCTCTAGACATGAACTAAAAGCTTCCTTGTTTCAAGCATACAGGAAAGGGGGATAGAAGATAGGGATTAAAATAGAGAATAATCTAAGTAGGCTAGGAGGGAGAAGAGAGGAGTGGGGATTGCAAAAATGTAAAAGGAATACTACCTTTTGGCTTCAAACACTTTCAAACCTCCAAGAATGCCTTGACTTAAGCTTAAATAGCCTTGAAGGGGTTGGAATGAGATCTTTCATAGCACTGAAGGCTATATAGGTGTAGTTTATGGGTTAGGGGGAGGTGGAATCTAGCTTAAGTGCTTGAAGTGTGGGATGTATACAAGAATTCAAGGTTCTGGAGCAGTTTTAGCAGAGCTTCACTATTAGTTTCGATTTTGGAATATGAAAAGGGGGAGGCCTGTATTTATAGGCAAAGTTGGAGAGGCCTAGCATATGTAGTACATGCGCCTAGGCAAAATTTGCCCCTAGCGCATGTGCTACATGCGCCAGTACTATTCCATTGGCAAAATGCCATATGGCACACATTGTATTAGTGAAATCTTAAGGGCTAAGCAAAGTTTGATTGATTTGATCAAAATCTGGGCGCATGTAGTATACGCTCCGCCACCAGGAATGATTCGGGGAAATCGGTTGTGTTTATGGTGTTCTTTTAGTGTTTCTCATGAACTTTTGAATTTTTTGAAAGCTTGAAAGGTGTTCAGAAGAGTGAGATATCATCTGAAAAAGTGTGCACAAAAACACATTTTTGCGAAGCATCTGTGATACGTTTTGCGGAGCATCTGTGATACGTTTTGCGGGTGTTCAAAGGTAGCCTTTTGTGGGCCATATGATTGAGGTCTTCGGGAAGCGATCTTTCTGATCGAATCGTACCGATAGAAAGTACTCTGAAAATACTTTCGGGAATTCCTTAATTTACACATTTCTCAAGTCCTTTGACCATGCGTTTTAATTAGAAAATTGAAAAAAATGTCAACCTTAGTAGAGCGTCTATGAGACGCTCCGGGGGTTATTGAAGGTGGCAGTTTTCAAGCCATGCGATGAGGGGCTTCGGGAAGCGATCCATCCGATCGAGCCATATCAATGGAAAGATCTATGGACGACCTTTTGGGAATTTCTTGGTTTATGCATTTCTCAAGTCATTTGACGGTGCATTAGAACCAGGAAATTGAGGGAAAAGACAACCCTGGCAGAGCGTCTGTGAGAGGCTCTAGGGGGATTTTTGTTGAGTCGAGGATGTTTAGAGTTTTAAGGTTCATCTTAGGTTAAACAAGGGTGTATGATGAAACTCGTCGTTCAAAACCTAGGACTGGTGTAGTTTCAGGGCGCGTTTAGGTCGCCAAGGGCAAAATAGTCATTTCAACTGAGAACTGTTGAAAAGGTCAGAATGGATTGGAGTGGCATGTTAAGCATGCTGGACTATTCAAGAATGGTCTTGGAAGAGTTCTTTTGCTATCTAATAGGATTTGTGTTGTGTTGGGACGTCTAGGGATAAAACGGTCATTTTGACCAGAGTTGACTGTAGTTGGACAAGATGGCGTGTTAAGTATGCCCAACTATCTATGATCACTTTGGAATGGTGGACTTACCATCTTGAGGGATTTTGAACTTTCTCAAGACGTGCTTAGAGGCCCAAGGGGCTGGTTTGGTCATTTTTTACCGAGTCGAGCTAGCAGGTACCGGTGTTAACTTAGGTGTTGGTTCCCAAGACCGCCCGGTCTTAGAAAGCTAACTGTACGGTGTTGGTTCCTAAGACCACCCGGTCCCAAAGAACTACCTGTAGGGTGGTGTTAGTTTTTGAGAACGCTTAGTCTCAAAAAGCTACTTGTGAGGGTGGTGTTGGTCCCCGAGAATGCCTAGTCTCAAAAAACTACCAAATGATGGACATTCTACATTGGCTGGCTAGCAGGCGCCAGAAGTAAACCGTTTGAAATTTGATAAGGTGCTGGTCCTTGAGATCACTCGATCTCAGGGAACTACCTAGATGGTGTTGGTTTTTGAGACCACCCGGTCTCGAAGAACTACCTGGAATGCCTAGGGGTATGATGGTCTTTACAGCTTCAATTGGACCTCGTGAGCCGGAGAAATGATCAGCTGAGTAGATTGGAGTTGGAAAGAGCCGTCTTGGGCCCGTATGCATTATGATGTTTGAAAACTAGATCTGGTCAGTTCGAAGATTGTTGAGCGGGCAAAAATAGGGTGGTTACAGGTCAACCCAACCCTAGTTCAACCTAATCCAAGTTAGTTATTCTTAGATCATCCCAACCATGGTTAGAAGGCTTCAAAGACTCCAATTCTAAAGTTCTCTCAAACCCTTTTTCAATTACAAAATCATTTGCATAGCATGCATTCAAAAAGATCCTACTCTCTTAAGTTTTCAAAAATCAATTCAAAAGTCTTTTCTAATTCTTATATACCCCATTCCAAAATGTTTTCAAGAATTCTCTTAAACTTATCTTGACAAAAATGACTAGACACTTCCCATTTCCATGAGCTATTTTTAAAAGTGATTTCAAAACTCACAACTCTAAGGCAATCTTAATCCTCTCATGGTTAGGGTTTTTTTTTTTAAAGGAAGTGACACATCAAGCGTGACCTTCTAAAGTCCATATAGGGTGTTGAACCCTAAATGCTTTTGAAAAATCTTTTTCAAACATCATATTCCTGAAGCAACCCTAATCCTTGGTGGGCTGGTCGACCTTTTCAACTATTTTAGCATTGTTTCTCAATGTAGATATCTTTGGGGCACTCTCTTGAGGGTTCTCGTCCATTCCCGGCCAAGTCTGCTTATTCAGAACCTTTTGGATCATTCCCGAACTTTCCTGAGTCACTCCGAGTGGAGCCAAGCTAAAAATTACATGGTGGTCACTAGGACAAGCGCCTTAAATCTTTTGCCTTGCATCCCAAGGGTCGAAAGATACGTTTCTTGTTACTTTAAAACTTTCTTAAGTGGCTGGTGCCACTAGTAATGGTGCTAAGCCAATAAATGGCCTAACACCACTCCTAGTGGCGCCAGTAGATATTTTGCCCTGGCACCACTGCAACAGGTGCCATGGTTGTTTTGATTGCCTATAAATATAGGCCATCTCCTTGCATAAAAAGGGTCAGCAAATTCAATCTAAAAACTCTGTCTTTCCGAAAATAGAGCTTGAAGTCTCTCTAAACCCTAGTTCTCTTAAGCCTCTTTAAGCCCTAGTCTCCATACACTTAAACCCTAGCCTTTATACACCTTTTACACTCAAACACAAGCCTCTAAACAACTATTGAAGGCTCAAGTGCTGGAACTAAGAAGCTCTCAAAGTTCAAGTAAAGTGAAGCAAATTAAGCAATCAAAGCAAGAAGAATATGAAGTTGGTTTTCTATTTATTTTTATATAATCCCCCCTCTCTCTTCTCCCTCCTAACCCACTTGGGTTTTTTTCTTTTTTAATCCCCATCTTCTACCTCCTCTTCTTGCATGCTTGAAAAAAGGGATTCCTCGGATCATGCCTAGGAAGGACTATTGAACGTCACCGTGCAGGGGGCTTGCTTCTAGTTCAACCTTTGATGGTCTGGGTTCAGCCCCTTTGATTATGTGGTGAAGCCTAACCTTGTATGTTCACGACCCTATTGCATTGTGCATGTCATATGCATACATCCATTCAAAATTGCTTTCAAAATTATTTTCAAACTTATATCAAAGTTGTTTTCAAACTTGTATTCAAAATCTCTTTCTTTCAAACTTGTTTTTTAAAATCACACTCCTAGGATGATTCTAGCTATTCCATGGTTAGGATTGTTCTAGGAAAGTGTTATATTCAATGTGACTATCAAAGTCCAAATTTTAGGTGTAAACCCTAAATTGTTTTTATCAAAACCATAATCTTAAGATGATTCTAGCCATTCCATGGTTAGGGTTGTTTTAGAAAAGTGTGATATTCAATGTGATCATTATGATCCATATTTCAAATCTTATTTTGTTTTCAAAATCACAATCCTAGAATGGTTCTAATCTTTTCATGGTTAGAATTATTTTAAAAGAGTGAGATATTCAAGAGACTTGTAAAAGTCCATATTCAAACCTCATTTTCAAATAGTTTTGCAAATCTACTTCCTAAAAACTCTTTTCAAAGATCTACTTTTCGAAAACTCTTTGCCTTAAAGTCCAAGTCAAGCTCTAGAATTCATGATTAGAAAACCCTAGTTCTTTTTCTTAAAATCATGACTTCCTATTTTGTCTCAAATCATAGGTTTTCAAAACTATTTTCTACATCAAATCTTAGATTTTCAAAACCTCTTTTTCCACAAAATCAAAGATTTTCAAATCCAAGATTTTCAAAACTTAACCTTTCCAATTCCATGTCAAATCAAATCCTCTAATTTTGGAAACAAAATCAAATCATCTATTTTTGGAAATAAAATTCAATCTTCAACTTTAGGAAATAGGAATCAAATCTTTCCTAATTCTAATATTTCCTAATTCCAATCTTTCCCAATTTCAAATTTTCAAATCTTTTCTAATTTCAAACTTCCAAATCTTTTCAAAGTTCAAATCTTTCTAAATTCAAAACTTTCCAAATTCAAATATTTCCAAAATCAATACTTTCTTAATTTGAAAACTTTCCTAAAATGAGAACTTTCCTAATTTAGCACTTTCTTAAAATGGAACTTTTGACCTAGGGTTAACTAACTTGGGTTAAGTTAACTTAGAGTTGGACAACTAGGGTTATGTTGGACTAGGATTAGATGACCTAAGGCTACCTAACTAGGGTTAGGTTAACATATGGTTGAATTGACTTAGGGTTAACTAACTAGGGTAGGTTAACCTAAGGTTAGATGACCTAGGGTTAACTAACTTGGGTTAGGTTAACCTAAGGTTGGACAACTATGGTCAAGTTAACCTAGAGTTGGACAACTAAGGTCAAGTTAATCTAGAGTTGGACAACTAGGGTCAAGTTAACATAGGGTTTTAAAAGATGGTTTTAGAGAATGGTTTTGAATTAGGGTTTTGAACCTAGTGGTTTTATGCATAAAACTTGAAAAGGTATTTTGAAAACTATTTTTTTATAAAACCACTTAAGCAAAGTATAGGGTTCATATAGGATTTGTGGAAACCACTCCAAAGAGGGTTGCTTTAGAACCATTTCAACCACAAACTTAAGAGAGTAAAATATTGAAAATCGATATGGAACTTGTTCTTAAAAAAAAAACATTTAGATATTTGAAAACCACTTTTGTGAGGGTTGTTTTGAAAATCACTTTTGAGGTATTAAAACCACTCTAAAGAATAAGGGTTCATATGGTCAATTTGAAGTAAATCACTAAAAAGAAAAGTCCATGGGACCGTTTCAATCACAATATTCAAACGAGCACAACATTGACAACCTCCCCTAAGGGAGGGTTGTTTTGAAAAATTTGAAAAACAATGAAAACCTCTTTTAGAGAGGGGGTTTTAAGAACCATTTTTATGTCTCTCAAGAGAGTAGAAATGCAATGATACAAAGTAAGGGTTAGGGTTTTAAGAGGGGTTTCCTAAGGCATGAAAGTCTAGGGTTCTTGGCTTGAACTTCAAGAAACTCCAATTTAGAGGCCTTTTTAGAAAATCATTTTAACATGGACTTTGAAGAACTCTTGAAAATGAAACCAATGATGGTTCTGAAAAAGGCTTTCAATCATAGAAAATGAAGCCACGGCAAGCAATACATAAACAATATAACATTTATGTAAAGGGGTTATGAAGCATACAAGGTTCAGGGCTACACCACATTGCAAGGGGTTCTATGGCCATACCATACTCAAGTAGGCCTATTAGAGATCTCCCAGCCAGTGGTTCTCATAGACTTTCCTCTAAGTATGGCCTAAGAACCCTCTTGTTCCAAGGATGCAAGAAAGAGAGGTAGAAGATGGGGGTTAAAATAGAGAAAACTCAAGTGAACTTAAAGGGAGAAGAGATGGAGTGGGAGAGACATAAATGTAAAGAGAAACCCCACCTTAGTCTTCAATCTACCATTATTGAGTAGTCTTGAGCTTGAATGGTCTTAAATGGCCTTGAGAAGGCTTGCATTGGATTGGAGCTTTAAAGAACTTAGAGTTTTACTAGATTTCAGAGCACTAGATTGAATTTGGCAGAGTTTTGCTACTATTCTCGAGTCTGAATTACACTAGTGATAGCTTGATATTTAATGCAAAATATCTTGGAGGTGGCATAAGTAGCACATGTGCCTGCCCAAATATTGGCTAGGCGCATGTACTATATGTGCATGTCTTGCTCCAATGTTTAAGTGCCATATGACACTCCTTGTACTACCCTAACTTGGGATGCAAGGCAAGTTTTGTCCAATCTGATCATTTTTTGAGCACATGTTGCACACGCTTCACTGTCGGAAACTTTTATGCTGACTTTGCCTCAAAATCTGTGCAATTTGAAAAAGATTCAAGAAAATTGTTCTCGTTCACGACGTTCTTCCACTGTTTCTTATGAATTGGGAGCCCTTAGGGAGCTCCAAAAGATTTAGAATGATGGAGATATTTCATCAAGAAGCGTGCACAAAAATAAGCTTTTTGGAGCGTCTTTGAGACGCTCTGAGGGTTTCTTGAAATGACAGTTTTTGTGCCACATGATCATGGCCTTCAGTAAGCGACCTCCTCAATTGAACTGTACGAGTGGGAGGTCCTCCGAACATGCTTCGAGGAATTTTCTAATTTACGTAATTCTCAAGTCATTTAATGGTGCGTTTTAATCAGGTAATTAAAGAAAAAGTCAACCCTGGCAAAGCATCTATGAGATGCTCCAAGGGGTTTTCAAAGTGGAAACTTTCAGGCTATGCGATCGAATGATTCCGGAAGCAATCTTTTTAATCAAGCCAAATCGATGGAAAGATCTATGGAAAGGCTTTTGGAAATTCCCTAATTTATACATTTCTTAAGTCATTTGACGATGTGTTTTAATTAGGGAATCGAAGAAAAAGACAACCCTAGCCGAGCATTTATGAGACGCTTCAGGAAGCTTTTGTTGACTTAGAGGTGTTTTGAGCTGAGGGACTCACTTGGAAATGGATGGGGATGTTTAGTGGAGCATCCCGATGAATGCCGGTTTGGCATCCAGAGTCGGTGTGATTTAGGAAATGCTCGGGTTAGTAGGGGTAAATTGGTTATTTTCATTAAAACTTGCTAGAATAGGACCGGGATGGACTTGGGTGGCATATCGAAATGCTGGACTATCTAGAAACAGTTTAAGAAAGTGGCCTTATCGTCTCAAGGGATTGGTACTTTCTCTAAGGATATGCTAGAATGCTCGAGGCAAAACGATCATTTTGACTGGAGTTAACCGAAATTGAACTGGAGTTAGTTTGATTAGCATCCTAAATGTGCAAGACTATCAAGGGACATTCATAGAGGGTGGACTTACTGTCTCGAGGACTTGGTACTTTTTCAAGGAACATGATGGAGAGCCTTAGGGGCAGCTTGGTCATTTTAACTAGAGATCACCAGAATTGGTCCTGAGTCTATTGGAATGGCGTATTGAACATGCTAGACTGTCTGGGGACAGTCCTGAAAGGTGGACTTATCATCTCGTAGACTTCGTACTTTCTAAAAAATGTGCAGGGTTGGATGGACTTATCATCTCGCGGAGTTTGTACTTTCTCGTAAGATGCGATCATGCCCAACGGGCAGTTTGGTCATTTTTCACCAAGACGGACTAGCAAATATTAGTGTTGACCTAGGTTTACGAGTGTTTCCGTCACTCCAACAGTTGTGACGGGTTAATTTCTGGAGGTCTTTCTTTTCTCTAGTAAACATGCCACAACCAAGGAGGGATTTCAGTCTCATGACACTAGGGGTTTTGACGGCATTCCCGTGTCGACCTAGTGAGTGTTCCTGTCACTCCAATGGCTTAAAGGTTTGTGAGTGTTCCCCATCACTCCAATGGTTTGGTGTTGGTTCTAGAGACAATCTGATCTCGAGGAACTACTGGATGTCGAAGGGCACAATAGACATTCTATATTAGTGGGCTAGTAGGCATTAGAAGGGAACCGTTTAAAGTTTCTAAGTGTTTCTGTCACTCTAACGATGGCAATTGGTTTCAGAGACTGCCGGGTCTCAGAAAGCTACATGTGATGGTGTTGGTTTCGGAGACCACCTGGTCTCAAAAAGCTTCGTGAAAAGCCTAAGGGTATTTTGGACATCTAGCCTCAGTTGGGTGTGATGGGCTTGGGAAGCAACTGATTGACTCGACTAGTGTTTGAAAAGTTGGTCTGGGCTTGATAGTGTTGTGATGTTTTACTGGAAGATAAGTTTGGACTGGAGATTACCGAACTGGCAAAAATGGAGTGCTTACACTCAATCACTAGACTCCAAATTAGGATGGATCGCATTATTAGAGTGCAATTGATGATCATCCTTGAAATCTGTTTTAGGGTTTTAGTGGTTTACAACCTTCAGCTGGTAATAAACAAGACAAAATTACCATTGTGCCTTACAAATGACTACATGTGTTGCGTATATGTTCACTGTATGTCCATTGTTTTGTAATATTTTTACCAATTGAATCAAAGAAAAACCAAATACAAAGTAAATAGTGAAATAATTGCAATTGAAATACAAGGACCAAATCGAGACAAGGGACATACTATAGAGACTATAAGAATAATAACCTTTCAAAAGTTATTATAATGCATGTGAAGTGAATTAGGGGAATAAGTTGAACTACATGAACAATTATTATAATGCATGTGTGTGGATTCTAAAATTTTAGTCATTTTAATTTGACTTCGCTTGTCTTATTATAATTATTTGCTAGATTAATTGTTTACTTGTTTATTTTGTTGTTTATTTATTCTCATTACTAGATTAGTTAAACAAACTTAAGATTTATTAACTAAGTTAGGGTGAACCACATTTATTCTAATTAATTTTTTAGAACAAGTCTTGTGAGATTGACCTCACACTCACTGACTTATACTTCAATTTGATTTATGCATTTGCGAGTATTAAATTATAAAAAACCCTATAGACATGACTTGCAACAGATAACTGAACTTGACTGATATAACTTGAAGAAAACAAATGTGGAGACTGAATACCCATGTGAGTATTGAACTATTCTTTATTTGGAAGGATCACACTTACTCTAAACTTTGTTCACAATGCATAATTTTGTTATTAATCCTTTTAATTCATTCGTTTTGGTCGAATGCTAAGAAATGCTACATTGTTATCACATTATGATGTTAGTGAGTTTATGCAAGTTGAAAGAGTATGACAACTTTTGAGATATGATCTTAGGTCATCTTTATCTTTTTGAGCCTTCGTTCATTCATAAGAAACCAAGTTAAGCCTTATTTTCCCTTTGTTTGTTGAATCTCATAACCTATATGTTTCAAGATAGGTTGGGATTTGATATTTATGTTGAAGGGTTATTTGCCAAAAAAAAAAATTGAAAAAAAAAACAAAGCAAAAAAAAAATGTAAAACAAACAAAACAAAAATTAGGAAAAGAAAATAGAAAAAGAAAAAGAAAAAAAAATGAAACAAGTTGAAAACAAGAGTGCCCTGTGTTTTGTATTGCAATCCCAATCATTCTTATTTAAATTATTTACCTTGTTCTCCATAACTCTTACATTATAACTAAAATAAGTCCTACTAGATCTTAGGAGTTGGTATGCTCTTGATGCTACTGTGTTCATTGAAATGATTATGTGATGTTTATATTTATATCTCAGTATTTGGTATTCCTTTAATGGGACTAGAATATGTTTTTTCCTAGTAGCGTTTTTTTAAAAATAACGTGCGAGATGTTTGCCTTTGATTTTTATTAATTCTACTCATATACATAAGAGTATAATTACATGCACCTAAGTCGGAGTGATTTATTTATTACTAAGTGTAATACTTTGTGAGATTTGAGTCAAAGCCTATTTCTAATTGAATTTGAGTCAAGTGAATGTACTTTGAAAGTTATAGTCATCTCTAAATGCGTGATAAATCATTCATGAACAATTTTTTTAGTTGTCTTTAATGGCTGTCAGTATTTCTACACTTTGATTCTTATTCTTGTTGATGCAATAAATTGCATGGCTTCACTGAGTTTTAGCAAAAATATGAAACATGTGCTTAAGAAATCTTTCAATAATTCTACTAAAGTAAGAAGATTAAAAAGGAAGACTTTCAACCAATTAAGGAAGCTATGCTAGAATGATATCTCCAAAATTTAGTCGTGCAAAATATGTGTGTATATATATATGTATGTGGAGTGAGCAACAAGGGGGAAAAAGTGTGCAAAGGAAGAAGAAGAAGAAAAGGAGACAGATTTGGAACAAAAGGTTTTCAATCCCTATTATTTTACGTAGCTAGGTTTTATGGTTTCTTTTTCTGACTTTCAATGTATGTTAAAATCTTGAATGGCTAAGTTTTAATACTAGGATTAAAGATACTTTGTAATGTTGAACACGTGATTCATATTATTTCCCAACACATGCTTTGTTTGTTTACCACTTTTGTCTATATATAATTAAAGTCAATTATAACTGTCGCGCCCCGATTTTTGGGGTGTCCAAGGTCCTTTCAGCTCGGAGACCCTAAAGCATGGAACTTTGTCACTAGACCTCATCCTCCTAGAAGGGCAAGTGCGACTAGGTTTGAAGATTGATTTGACTAAGGGCTTTTTAGAGAAATAGGAGTCGCCACCTAACTTGACTAAGGTGAGTTAGGGCACCTAAAACTAAGCGTTAATCCGAAGATTAAACTTAGAGTTTTTGAAAAAGGTTTTTAAAAACTCTCTCAAGAGAGGGTTTTTAAGAAAATAGATTGTTTGGCAACCTTTGGAAAGATTTATGCTCTGTTTTGAAAATAACTCCATTTTTGTCTTTCGAAAACAAAAATCTATGGTCTAGGGGTTGGTTACGTGTAGGGAAGATATCCTAAGATCATCAACCTACCCCGCTCTTTCGGTACCTATATGTCTAATCTCCCTTTGTTCATTCACTAGAATAACCGGTTACCATTGTCCACTTAATATCCACTTTAGAATTTTGAAAAACGAGGTTGAGTCATCACTTTTCGGATAGATGATGCATGATACAAGTTTTTGGAAGAAGTTTGAAAATAATGACGGTGTTGAAAGAGTTTGGAATGGAAACTTTGAATTGATTAGGATTCTTGAAAAAGGGATTGGAGTTAGAATAAAAGTTATGACCGCACCATTTTAGGTTGCCTACGTATCTCATTTGGCGAGAATCAAGTCAATCGTAGTTCGGGCAAGAGCCCGATGGAAAATAGGCGCATTAGGGCCTTTGGAAGGTTTGAGGACACTTTAGGGTCTTTTAAAAAATTTTAAGACATTTTGAGGTCTTTGAAAAAGTTTAAGACACTTTGTGGTCTTGGAAGTTGAAGACTCTTTGTGGTCTTGGAAGTTTTGACTTGACATTGGATGGTGGAGTATTTTGAAAATATTTTTGGATCAACTCAAGGAAGTTTTGGAAAAAATGCTTTGGTATGACTGAAGAGAACTTGAAAGTGTTTTTGAAATCTTGTTTTGAAAACCTTGGAGGCATGTTTTTGATGAATTAATTTTTGAAAGTAGTTTTTGGAAAGAGCTAAGGGTTTGGAATCCTAATATGGACAACCTTAGAAGTTGTTCTTGATTTATTATTCGTCCTTGGGATCCCTAACCATGAGAAGGCTAGGAACACCTTAGGTTTGTAATCTTTTGAAAACATTTTTGGAAATGTCTTGAAGAAGGAGTGTTGGAACATTTGAGGGGTTTATTGAGTTAGTTTCTTGGAAATCAAGAGAGTAGGAGGTATTGGAGAAATAGGTTATGAGAGTGGTTTGAAAATTGAATGATCTTTTGGAAAAGGGTTCAAGAGTTGGAACCTTGGAGTATACTAACCTAGGTTGGGTTGGCCTTGGGTTAGGGGTAACCTAAGGTTAACTAACTTGGGTTAGGTAACTAGGGTAGGTTTAACCTAAGGTGAGTGAACTAGGGTCTAGTTAACCTAGGGTTGGACAACTAGGGTCAAGTTAACCTAGAGTTGGGTAACTAGGGTCAAGTTAACCTAGGGTTAGATAACTAGGGTCAAGTTAGCCTAGGGCTAGACAACTAGGGTCAAGTTAGCCTACTTAGATTGGAGGATGGCTTTGAAAATTGGTTTGATGCACTCTTGGAAAGAGTTTTGAAAAACAAAACATGTAATGCCTTGGACCTTGGTTGGCAAACTTTTTGAAGATCATTTCCATGAAAATTTTGACTCTAGCCAAGAGTATGGTTTGTATGGTTGGTGATTGGAGACCATTCCAAGGAAGGTTTCCTCATGGCCATTATAACCTTTATCTTGACAAGAGTGGAGGTTTCAAAAATCAACATAAGGATGGCAATTTTTGAAAAATCATTTTTGATGCAAAGATGGAGAGAATGTATTTTTGAAAACCAACTTTTGAGAAGGATTTTGAAAATCACTTTTCAAGGGGACCATTCCATCAAGAAAGGATTCATATGACCAAACAAAAGGGGAGACCACTCAAGAGAGGGTTCTATAGTGCCATTCCAACCATTACACTTAAAAAAATGAAAATCTTGAAAATTAGAGAATTGGAAAGTAACCCTTGTGCAAATTAAAATGTCAGGATACCAAAATGAAAGTTAGGTGATTAGTAGGAGGTCTTCTAAGGCATAATTTCTAAGGTTCCATCCTAAGCTTCAAGGAGCCAACTCTTGGAACAATTTTTTAAAAGAAATGTAGACCTTGGAAATGACATAAAATTAAGAGCAATGCAAGCATTATGGAATATGGCAATAAGCATAAAATGAAGTCAAGCATATAAGACATGATCAAAATAGTAATATGCAAGGGGTCATGATTCACATACAAGACTTTTAGGCTACACCACATAAACAAGGAGCTCCTAGGCCATACCATCTTAAAGTAGGCTAGTGAGAGGTCCCCTTATGCGGTGGCTCTCACTTACTTTACTCTAGGCATGATCTAAGAGCCCTCTTGGCTCAAGCATGCAAGAAATGGGGGGTTAAAGATGGGGATTAAAATAGAGAATAGCCCAAGTGGGCTAGGGGAAAGAAGAGAAAAGTGGGGGAGAGCACAAATGTAAAAGGGATACCACATTTTGCCTTCAACACACTTGTAGTCTTCAATGGATGTCTTGATTGGAGCTTGAGTGACTTCAAGAAGGTTTGAGAGGCTAGAGTGGAGTGTGTAAGTGTGTAAGAGGCCTTGTATGGGGAGTGTATAGGCATAGGAGGGGTAGAATCTAGCCTAAGTGTTGGAGGGGAGGAATATATGTGGAGACTCGAGTTTTTAGAGTGATTTTAGCAAAACTTCACATCAATTTCAGACCTGGAATATACAAAGGGGGAGGCCTCTATTTATAGGCAATCTGGCATAGACCTAATGCATGTGCTACATACGTAAGGCCAAAATTTGGCCTTGCACATGTAGGATATGCACAGGTATTGTTCCATTGCCAGAATGACATGTGGCACCCTATGTACTGGTTAAATCTCGACCGTTGATCGAAAGTCGGTCGACCTGATCAAAATTTGAGTGCATGTAGCATACGCTCCGTCATTGGGAAGGTTCGTCCAAACTTTGCCTCGATAATTTAGTCAATCGGGAAGGTTTCGGGGGGATCGGTAGCACCAAGATGTTTTCCTAGTGCTTTTGATGAACTTTCATGTTTTTGGAAAGTTTGAATTATGTTTGGAGGTGAGTGATATCGTCTTGGGAAGTGTGTCAAAAAGGTCACTTTTGTAGAGCATCTGTGATACACTCTCGGGGTGTTTGAAAGTGGCTGTTTTCGTTTCGTGTGATCGAGGCCTTCGAGAAGCGATCTATTCGATTGGACTGTACTAATGGAAAGTACTCTGGAGATACTTTCAGGAATTCCTAAATTTACGCATTTCTCAAGTCGTTTGACAATGCATTTTGATTAGGGAATCGGAGAAAAGGTTAACCTTGGCGGAGCGTCCGTGAGACTCTCCAGGGGTTGCTGAAAGTTATTTTTTTCACACTATATGATGGAGGGCTTCGGGAAACGATCCATTCAATCGAACCGTATCGATGGAAAGACCTATGGACGAGCTTTCGAGAATTTCCTGATTTACGCATTTCTCAAGTCGGTTGACGGTGCGTTATAACCAGGGAATCGAGGGAAAAGACAATTTAGGCGGAGCGTTTGCAAGACGCTCCAGCGAACTTTTATCGTGTCGTGTGAGCTTAGTGTCATAGGGTGCTTCTTGGGTTAAACAAGGGCGTGTGGTGAAACCCTCTGCTCGAGATCCCAAGGCTGGTGCTGTTTCAGGGCATTTTTGGGTTTCTAGGGGCAAAACGGTCATTTTAATCGGGGTTAGCTGGAAATGGTCAGGAATGGTTTGGTATATTGTGTTAAGTGTGTAGGGATGTTCAAGGATAGTTTTGAGAGAGTCTTTTACCGTTCAGTAGGGTTTGTGCCGTGCTGAGGCGTTCAGGGGCAAAACGGTCATTTTGACCAGAGCGAGCCGGAATAGGACCGAATTTGGACCAAATGGCGTGCGGGGACGTCTAATGGTTAGAAAACATTTTGGTGGGATGGACTTATCGTTTTGAGGGATTTTGAACTTTCCCAAAACGTGCCTGGAGGCCCAAGGGGCAAGTTTGGTCATTTTTCACCGAGTCGGGCTAGCAGGCGCTGGTGTTGACCTAGGTGTTGGTTCCCAAGACTGCCCGATCTTAGAAAACTACCTGTGCGGTGTTGGTCTCTAAGAATGCCCAATCTTAGAGAACTACCTGTAGGGTAGTGTTGGTTCTTGAGAACGCCTAGTCCCAGAAAGCTACCTGGAAGGGTGGTGTTGGTCTCTGAGAACGCCCGGTCTCAGAAAACTACCAAATGACGGACATTCTACGTTGGCGGGCTAGCAGGCGCCAGAAGTGAACCGTCTGGAATTTTTGATAAGGTGTTGGTCCCTGAGATCGCCCAATCCCGGGAAGCTACCTGGATGGCGTTGGTTTCCGGGACTGTCCGGTTCGGAAAACTGCCTGAAATGATGGTGCTTGTGGCTTCGGCAGGTCCTTGTGGGACCGAGAAGCAACCAGTTGGTTGAATTAGAGATTGAAAGGCTTATCTTGAGCTTACACGTGGTGTGACGTTGGAAACTGAATCTGGTCGGGCCGGAGATTGCCGAGCGGACAAAAATGGGGTGCTTACAATAACTTTGTTATTCATTGGTTTAACTTCAAGAAATTTGGATTTCTTATGTGATTTGTTTTCGAATAGATACATATGAATTTTTTGTCTTGAGCATTAAGGATAGAAAGAGTATACATTAGTTAATTTATTAAAGTGATTCCAATGATATATTTTTCATTATAACAAGTTTGATTACAATATTATTGTGAATGAATTAGGAAAATAAGTTGAACTACGTGAAATGTTATTATAATGCATGTGTGTGGATTCTCAAACTTTAGTCATCTTAAGTTGATTACTCTCATCTCATTATAATTATTTGCTAAATTAATTATTTAATAATTAATTTTGTTACTTATTTATTTTTGCTCATTGCTAGATTAGTTAAACAAACTCAAGATTTATTGATTAGGTTAGGGTTCTAATTAGTTTTCTAAAACTTCACAAATTCCTGTGGGATCAACCTCACACTCATTGCCTTATACTTCAATACAATTCATGTCTTTGTGAGTATTAAAATTATCACAACACAATTAAGTCCTTTATTATTATTTTCAATTATACTCTTACTTTCTCATTTATTGAAATCCAATTTACTTTGTTGTTAAAAAATTTTACACAATTTTACAGCCAACGAAAAAGAGAAAAATTAAAAGTTTATATAGAGAAGTGCTAGAATGTTATAAGGGTAAATTGTTTATAGTTGCATAGACTATAAAGATTGACAATAATACTAATTACACATACCTTTTGTTGATGTATATGTTTGTGTAAATGTATATATTTGTGTGTATGTTCTAGGCGTAACTTAGTCTTTCCGGTTTTATGGGTAGTATAGTCTTTTTCTCTCTTTCTAGGGCAATACTCTAACCTAGCCTATATAATGTTGTTCTATTCATTGTACAAATATAGTCTCGATATATACAAGTTAATCTTTTCCTCTCTGTCTCTTTCTTCATCTTCAACAGTATGTATATATATATTATATATCTTCATCATTCTACCATGATATTAGAGCCATGGTTGACTGTCTCTGAGTTCCTTCTTTTCCTGCGTCTGTTTCACTGATTTCTATCTAATTTCTGTCAAATTTTGATCTATTTTCTACTACTACCGAACATTAAAATTTCTCAAAATTAGATTTTAAAACCACCACCTGATTGCTCTCAGAATTCTCTTTTCAAATTTACAAAAATCAAACCCAGAAGCCCTGTCACGCGCCCCCACCCACCTATCAAAGGGAGGCACGTAAGATTCATTCTCAAAAGACTTCCCACGCGCTCACACGCGCCAAAGGTACATCGGTCAATGCTCACACGCCTCCACGCGTGCCCACCACTCGCACCGTGATGCCCTCTGCTGCGTCATCCTACTAACATCAGTTGCCACGTCAGCACCACGTCATTTATCGGGACCCGCATCTGCCACTTCACTTGCCACAACACCTGCCACATCATTTGCCATGTCACCATCAAGGCCCACGTCTGCCACGTCATCTGCCGTGTTAGCTTCTAGTTCACCCGAGCTCATTTGAACCGGTTCAGGTCTGTCTTTTGGGTTATTTTGCACGGTTCACTTATTTTTTGGCTACTTTTGGTCTAGATTAGACCGGTTCCTAGCTAAATTCAGCCTTCTAAATCTGTTTTTGGCCTTGGTTTTGCCAAATTCTGTACGAAATTTACTATTTTGATCATATTAGTCATTTTTCTGGCCGATTCACTGCTCTTCTTGGCAGTTTTGGTTTGGTTCATAATGGTCCTTGGGTAATTTAGGCTTTCTAACTCTGTTTCTGCATTTAGTTTTGGCTATTTTAGCTCCATTACTACTATAGCTGCTATTTTTTGCACTCTTTTCTACTGGTTAGATTGTTTCTACTTCTGGCTGTTCACTATGGATCGATCTGAGGTTTCTAGACCTATAGTTGTTATTCTGGAGGGTCCCAATTATATACCATGGTCTTAAGCGATGTCTAGTTTCCTCAAGGGATGGAAACTTTGGGGTTATGTCATTGGAGATATTGAGTCACCGGTTAAGAGTGCTACTAAAATAGCTGCTGAGTATACAGAGCGTTTTAAGGAGTGGGATAGCAAGAATCATCAAATTATCACATGGTTTTGCAATACTTCTATTCCCTCTATTAGCCTACAGTTTGGGAGATTTGATACTGCTTAGGCCATTTGGGACTTTCTGGCAACCAAATATACTACTGCTGATCTAGCTTATCAGTATCAGCTTCTGACTTCCCTATGTTGACTGAGACAGGACCTTGGATAGTCCATTAGTGCCTTCTTGCCTCGGATTTATTCTATATGGGACCAGTTGGCTCTGTCCGAGCCTAAGTGGGTCAGTGTTGTTGATGCTGCTCTTTTTGCCACCTATCGCAATCAGCAGCGTTTGATTCTGTTTCTCATGAGCCTCTCTGATGTATATGAGCCGGTTCGAGCTTCTCTTCTTCATCGCATTCCTCTTCCTACACTAGAGCAAGCTATCTTTGAGCTCTTGTCTGAAGAGACTCGCCTTGGCCTTGTTCCAACTTCCCATGTGGACACCGCGCTTGCTGCTCCTAGTTCCTGAGCTCATGGCTCCTTTGGTGGTTCTCGAGGTTCTTCAACCTCTGGTGGTCAGTCCTCTGGTTTAGTTTCTCGACATGATGCATGTACTTTCTATCATGTTACTAATCATCGTTTGCTTACCTGTCCTGTTCAGGTTTGCAAGCATTGCCGCTAGCACGGTCCTGGCCATTATCGATCTGACTGTTCTAAGAACCCTACCCGCTAAGATACTCTTCCTTATTCCACTGCTGCTACTACTGAGGCTTCTTCTACTGCTTCTGCCTCTCCTACGCTGATTGATGTCAGTGATCATCCTGTCCTAGTTCAGCAGATTATGTCCGCTTCCGGTAATCCCTCTACTACCTTGTCTGCCCCTTCAGGTATACCCTTATGGTACTTTGGCTTTGGATGTAGTAATCACATGACTTTTGATTTATCTGTCTTTTCTTCTAAATCCTCTAAGTCTTCATTTCCTATTATCTATACTGCTAATGGCTCTTCTATGATTGTTGATCATGTTGGACATGTCTCCATCTCTATTCTGTCCCTTCTCCATACTTACTATATTCCTAAACTCGCTCTTAATCTTGTTTCTGTTGGTCAACTATGTGATCTTGGCCTTACTGTTCTTTTCTCCTCTACTGGTTGTGTTGTGCAAGATTTGCAGACGGGTCAGACTCTTAGGATAGGCCGAAGACATGGCCGACTGTTCCAACTTGTGCATCTTCACCTTCCCCTCTCCACTGCTGCCACCTGCATTTGCTTCGTCACCATCTTTTAGGATTTGGCACTCTCTTTTAGGTCATGTGTCATTAGGTTAATTACGTTTTCTTGTGTCTCAAGGTGTCTTAGGTCCTGTTCCTAATGAACACCTTGACTGTCAGTCTTGTCAGCTTACCAAACAACCCATTTTATCATTTAATAAAAGTACTTCTGTTTCTTCTGCTCCTTTTGATTTAGTTCATTCTGATATTTGGGAGCCTTCTCCCACTTCTACTATAGGAGGTTCCTAGTATTTTGTTAGATTTGTGGATGATTTTTCTCGCTATACTTGGCTTTACCTCTTAAAGAATCGATCCCAATTACAACAAACCTACTATGATTTTGCTCACATGATCAAAACCCAGTTTTCTCGTGACATCAAAGTTTTTTCCTCAAACAATGCTCAAGAATACTGTGATACCTCCTTCCCTACCTTTCTACGATCCCAAGGCACTCTTCCCCACCGTTCTTGCCTTGGTACCTCTCAACAGAATGGGCGAGCAGAACGAAAAGACCGTCATTTACTTGATACTATTCATGCCCGTCTTCTTTCATCTAACTATCTCAAGAGGTTTTGGGGGGAAGCTGCGCTCACCGCTATTTACACTATTAATCGAGTACTATCAGCCCTTCTTGGTAACCTTACTCCATACGAGCGCCTTTATAGTACTCCTCCTGATTACCATTCCCTTCGTGTCATTGGCTGTGCCTGTTTTGTCTTGTTACAGCCACATGAGCGCACTAAACTGGAGCCTAAATCTCGTCTGTGTTGCTCCTTGGGGTATGGGATTAAGCATAAAGACTATCGTTGTTGGGATCCTTTATCTCGCTGCCTTCGAGTCTCTCGTCACGTTGTCTTTTGGGAACATAAGATGTTTTCCTCTTTATCTTCTTTTCAATTGTCCTCTTCTTCTACTCCTTCCTATCTTACTGATCCTTCTATTGAGCTTTTTCTTGAGGATGTAGATGTTCCTGCTATATTTCCACCTCCTGTTCCTGCAGCTGTTGATGTTCCTGTTGTCCCTTCTGATGATGTTCCCCATGCTACACCATCGGCTGTTGTCTATCCCATGGAGTCCTCGTCTACTGATCTTGCTCCTCTGACTGCACCTTCAGTCCCTCTATCTAGTGATCTCCCTGTTCGTCATTCCATTCGGGTAAGGGAAGCTCCTTCTTATCTTCGCGATTATCACTGTTTTTCCACTATTTTAGCTCAGTATGAGCCTCGTTCCTATCGTGAGGCAAGTACTAACCCTCTTTGGCAGCAAGTTATGACTGAGGAATTACAGGCACTTGATAAGACTCACACTTGGGACCTTGTTAATCTTCCTCCTGGCAAATCTGTTATTGGGTGTCTCTGGGTTTATAAGATCAAGACTTGATCTGATGGTACTGTGGGGTGCTACAAAGCCCGTCTGGTTGCTAAGGGCTTTACTCAAGAGTATGGTATTGACTATGAGGAGACCTTCGCTCCTGTCACCAGACTTACCTCTGTTAGGAGTTTTCTTGCTGTTGTTGCTGTTCGTAGTTGGCCCTTGTATTAGATGGATGTTAAGAATGCCTTTCTCAATGGTGATCTCACTGAGGAAGTCTATATGCAGCCCCCTCCTAGTGTCACGCCCCAAAACCCAGCCTATACAGATTTAGGGTACATGACCGGCCAATAGCAAGACTACCTAAGGCCGTATTACATAAACTGGTTGATCACCTGTGCATAATCATTTATAATGATGCATAATCGCGGAAAATAGAACTTTTAATTACTTGAAAACATGATCTGTGTCATACATGGTAGAGCTGTGCCTAATCCCAAACATAACATACATAAGGACCCAATCAAGGTCCACCATAGTTATAACAATATATCATTACAAAACATTGGGTCCAGCCCTCAAACATTACACAAATCATAGGCCCGTGGGCCGTAGCTCAAAATCCACATATGGCCTTGCTTTAAGGCCTCCCGGATTGGCTACTTGAAAATCATTTGAGAAAACGTAAGCTAATGCTTAGTGAATAACAATGATGCATGAGCGAGAAAATATCATGGACTAGCAACTATATCCAACATACAAGGATAGATAATCATTTATGCATAAGGAAATGAGCTTTTGAACGTTAAGGCGTAAGCTTGAAACTCATAAATAACGTAAACGTCATTTGAAACGGTTCAACATTTCAAACCATAGTATCATAAGAAGAGATGCAACATAACATTATTCTTAAGATAACATTTCATATCTTGTCATAAGACATGTGAACATATCATAGTTCTCAATTCAAAACATAAGTGTGCTATTACTCGACATATGAGCTAGGCTCCATAATAACCGTATAGGTCACGCTAAGGCTCTTTAGGCTAGGAACGTCTCCCAACATAGATAGTTTATTTCCGGTCCCCTATCGTAGGACTAGATAGTTTATTTCCCGTCCCCTATCATAGGACTATCGGGCTAGATTAAGGTCTTGCCACGAGAAGACCCGAGTTGGCACCATACATTGGAAACTTAGCATCTCTTTTCATTCAACTTTATAGTCCATGATTTTCATTCATAACATAAATATAACTTGCATGCATTTGAAATATGACATTTGTAATTGAACGTATCATTAATGCATTGAAATGTATGGAAAACATTCATGATATGGTGGTGAGCTTAAAACATTTAGAAAATACTAGAGTTTTACTCATGGCATATCGTTACTCACCTCTCTCCGATTGAGTGGGTGATAAACAAGGTGTTCTTGCACAAAATGCACGTAGAAACATAGAAACATCAATACAAGGTTCCAAGGCAAAGCAGTAACACATAAGTCAAGACTAAGCACATAAACCCCTTGACCCCGACTCAACAACACCTCATTCTCACAATGGGAGAGCAAGGCTAAATTCTAGGGCAAAACCCCAATGTAGAATAAGATCATGAAGTTGAGATTTGAACATGAAAGCCGAAACGTCGACTCTATCATTGAGTCCCAACCACCTCTCAAAGATACGTTCACACCCAAGGCTAGTTGCAATTGAAAATAGGCTTAAAGGCCTTTATTTTGATAGGTCATAAGCCAAAAACACATTTCGGGTGAAGAAGTTATGCTTCATGGAAGGTGGACTAAAATATTGGAAAACAATGTTGTTGGCATGGATTTTGGGTCAATTTCAAACCCCTACATCTCTTAATATATAAGGAATTAGGAAATAAACTTTATATGGGTACAAAGGTCTATGAATCTAGTTTCTAATGCTTCAAACAGTGCATCAATCCGAGTTTTCTAGTGAAAGTTATGCCCGTTTTACTAAGTAGTGCCGAATCTGGCAGACCATTCCAACGCCCAACCGGGCCGTTGGAACGCCCCAGGCCAAAATACCCAAAGGTTGGAACGCCCAAAATGGCCGTTCCAACGATAGGCAAAAGTGGAAAACCCTCTCTCTGACCGTTCCAACGCCCGGGAGGGCCGTTGGAACGCTAGGCAAAAATGGGAACTCTACTCTCGGGTCGTTCGAACGGCCCTGTCAGGCGTTCCAACGACCCCACCTGCGCAGCAACCATTCTCAACCCAAAACTCACCCAAAACTCCTCCAAACACAACCAAACCTTTCCAACACTCCTAGGGCTCAAGATTAGCCCACAAGGATGACAATAACTCAAAATGGGGGAGAAAGAACAATCAAAACAAAGGGATCAAATGAAGGAATCAAAACCCTAACATTTCTCATATTTTAGGATTTTGCAAACCACCACTTCCAATCCTCCAATATTGAGCTACAAGCTCTCAATTTCAACTAATTGAGACTCAAGGAGTCCCTCAAGACAAACCCAACTCATATATATGCATACATACAAAGACCCAATACATCTACACATGATAGATACATATACATATGTAATTGTAAAGAGAGAGAGAAATAAAATCTTACCTTCTTCAAGCTTGGTGAGGTCTTCAATGGCTTCAATCCTCTTGCTTCAAGCCTTTCTTCCCTCAATCTTCCTTTCCTTCTCCCCTTTTTCTCTTCCTCCCTCTACCAATCGGTTGTGAGAGTTGTGTATATGTGTGTGTGTGTGTTTTGTGTGTGTTAGTAGAAGACACATATGGGAAATAATCCCATGTGTCTCACACCTCCAACACCAACTACAACACAAGTTCTTATTGGTCAATTTTGACCCAAAAGAAGAAATAATTAATATCAAATATTGTATAAACTAAAAATTCTCATTAATAAGGTTAAATGGAGGTTTGGGATATCACACCTAGTCTCTCACCCTCTTCTAATCAGGTATGCAGGCTTCGTCATGCTCTCTATGGTCTTAAGCACGCACCACGTGCCTGGTATGCCAAGTTTAGTTCTACCATCAGTGATCTTGGCTTCTCTGCTAGTGCCTATGACTCTGCTCTTTTTATTCGTTAGTCTTCCCATGGCATTGCTCTTCTTCTTCTCTATGTGAATGATATGATTCTTACAGGTGATGATGCTCATGGTATCTCTGCACTCAAGGACTTTCTTCACCATTACTTTGAGATGAAAGATCTTGGTTCCTTGAGCTACTTCCTTGGTCTTAAGGTTTCATCTGGCCCTACTGAATATTCTCTTACTCAGGCTAAGTATGCTTCAGATATTTTTACCCGTGTTGGGGTTTTAGATAATAAGACTGCTTCTACTCCTCTAGAACCTAATGTTCATCTTACTTCTCTTGATGGTGAACCACTATCTGAAGCCACACTATATAGGTAGCTCGTCGACAGCCTTATTTATCTTACTGTTACTTGTTTTGACATTGCTCATGCTGTCCATTTTGTCAGCCAGTTCATGTCTGTAGCTTGCTCCACTCACTATGCTACTGTTCTTCGCTTCCTCCAGTATGTCAAAGGCAACCTTTTCCATGGTCTATATTTCTCCAGTCAGTCCTCTCTTCAACTTCATGCCTACTTTGATGCTAATTGGGCTGAAGATCCTATGGATAGTCGTTTTACCACTGGCTTTTGCTTCTTTCTCGGCGACTCTCTTATCTCTTGGCGTAGTAAGAAGCAGACTCTTATTGCTCGCTTTAATACTGAGGCTGAGTATCGTGCTCTTGCTGACACCACACAGGAACTCCTATGGCTTCAGTGGCTACTTCAGGACGTAGGCGTCTAACACTTTGGGGCTACTGTGCTTCATTGTGACAATCATAGTGTCATACTGATTGCTCACAATGATGTCTTTTAGGATCGTACTAAGCATATTGAGATTGACTGTCACTTCATTTGCCAACATGTGGTTCGTGGTACGGTCTCTCTTCTTCCTATTTCTTCTGCTGACCAAACCATTGATATCTTCACCAAATCTCTTCTGCCTGGTCGATTTGATGCTTTTGTCACCAAACTCAAGTTGGTCTTTACTAAACCTCCTTGAGTTTGAGGGGGGGTGTTGATGTATATATTTGTGTATATGTTCTAGGGGTAATTTAGTCTTTCCAATTTTATGAGTAGTATAGTCTTTTTCTTTCTTTCTAGGGCAATACTTTAACGTAGCCTATATAATTTTGTTCTATTCATTGTACAGATATAGTCTCGATATACACAAGTTAATTTTTTCCTCTCTGTCTCTTTCTCCATCTTCAACAATATATATATATATATATTATATAACTTCATCATTCTAACACCTTTTTTGTGTCATGTCAAATGTATAGCAAAGATTGTTGCAAAATAGTTTCAATAAATATTCAGAGTTGGCCTGTAAGTAGTAGCATGACAAATCCTGTTGAGATGTAAGGCTTATTAATTTAATGGTTGTCACATGATCTACTTTTTTAGATTCCATGTTAATCTCATTCTTTTTAATAATTGAAAGGTTAAAGATGTTCTCTAGACCCATTGTTTTGGAGTACATCATGGTGATCAAATTTTGGTTAATGATGATCGTTCTTTATCAACATGGGTTTCTATTCTTTTACTTGAATGGTGCATATGAGCATGAGTTATGTCCACTAGGAATCGTATATCTTTAATTCCTCCTTCCATAAATTGGTTTTCCGGTGCTTTCAGACCTGACTTAGTGAAAAGAGTAAACAGAGATATTTACATGGATTAATTTTTTTTTTTCCGCTGTTAAAAAACTTGATGAGGCAGATAGATGAGTTGATTGAACAGAGATTTTTTTAGGGTCATCAGTATAGTAATTGAACAGAAGATAGTGAGCCCGCCGCAGGCCATTTTGTACAATAGTATTCCCTTGGTTGCATGTGGTTACTTCCCAGCTTCATATTTCCCTGATGGTTTTTTGGGTTCCTCCATCATCGTATTTCCCCTTCTGCCAGCTTCACATTTCAAGTGCATTGCATTTTTGTCTAACACATTTTATCTTTTTATATTCATATATATTTTTAGTGTGTGAGATGTCTAGAATAATTAAAAAGTTAGCAATTTATATTAAATTAATTGTTTTACAAAACTAGATCGAGCGTGTGCCTCAGCCTCTAGTAATTAATAATTCCGCAATCTAATTGTATGTGTTTTAGTTGACTATCCACAAAAATAGTTGAGCAATAAGTTTTACAAAAGTTTTCCTTTCGATTGCTTGAATAGATTTTTCCGAATTGGGATTGTATTTAAACATAAATTTAAAGAAGCACGATACAAAAAGTGATGATGGAATTTTAGGACTTCGAAACAAAGAGAGGTAGAATGGGACTTCGAACAATACTAAATACGACTCGTAAAATGGGATGAAGTGAGTATGATCTTCTTGTGTATGTATATGCTATGTGTTAGTTTGGGCCTCCGCTTATGTTTTGGGTCATAAACTGCTATTAAAGTCAAAACTTAAGTTTTAATATTTTTTTTGTGGACATACAATGTCAATAGTCCAAATTATTCTAAACCTCTACAAAAAAAGTTAGTGATTGGGCAGGCGCAGGACATTGGGGGATTTCTTAATCAGGGTTGGCGCAACAGCTCTCCAATTCATTTGAAGGGCAAAAACTTGGGCCGAACCCAGTACAGCCCACTAGCTCTCTCTTGAACTTGAAGTATGCATTGTCAGACAGAATGCAAAGAGGCCATATTAGTGAAAGCCAGCTAGCTAAGGGCAATGCTAAGTTAGCAGTGTGGGGTCTACGGTTAATATGAGTTGGTCTGCCTCTCTTGTAGTTTCTAAGATCTTAGTTCTTTATCAATGGAATAATTGATCATTTACAAGAAAAACACTAATTGATCAATGGAATAACTGATCTCTGTTTGGCAACGTTTTTTGTTTTTTTTTTTTCAAAAATTTAAAAAAATTGACTCCTTTCGGTAACGCTGTTAATTTTCGTTTTTTATTATGTGTTTTTGCTTTTTTTTTTTTGTGTTTTTTGTGGTTTGATAACTGACATTTGTAGGTTACCATTGTGCTCATTTTGGTATTTTTTATTTTATTTTTTCAGAATTTTGTAAACAACTAAAACCAACAAACATTAAACCATCATTGTTTTTTAAATTTTTGAAAAGACAAACAAAAATAAAAACAATAAACGTTATCAAACAAGGCCATTGTTTAATGCTTTTTGGTTTTAGTTGCTCATGAAATTTTGAAAAAGAAAACGAACAATACCAAAATGGGCACAATGGTAACCTACAAATGTTCGTTACTAGACCATAAAAAACACACGAAAAAAACAAACAGTAAAAACACACAACAAAAAATAAAAACTGATAGTGTTACCAAACGTTACCGCGAGCCTATTAGGGTGTCAAACTAATTTCCGTATTTACTCGCAGGAAGGCTTCAAAAAGCAAATTGTAATCTATCAGCAACAAAAAAAAAATCTTTTTCTTTCTTCTTTTGGTTATTTTTTTATAAGAAAAATGCTAGTCTTCCAAAAAAATTGTGTACAGAAAATTCTACCAGAATGATGTGGCAGTGCCCTTATTGTAATTACAAATCATCATAACGGGTAATTTCTTTTAAAGTGAATGGCTCTCATTCAAACATATCATTATGGTGATAAATTTTGTAAAAATTAGTGGTTGTAACAAAAAATATTCATACAAAATTTATTACCCAAAAGATATGGTTGGATAAAAACTATTCACTTTAAAACAAAATATCATCAAAATGCCCCTTAATTACAAAAAGTGTAAGGCTATCCACAAAAATTCATGCAGAATTTATCACTAAAATAATGTAGTTAGATAAGAGTCATTTATTTTAAAACAAAACATATATCATGACTCTTAATTACAATAATATCACTGTTGTGTCACTCTAATGGTGTTTTTTGTAGAAAATTTTTGAAAGAATAATATTTTCTTGCAAAAATACCATTGTTATATTATTTTGGTGAGATTTTTGTACAAAATGTTTTGAAAGAATATTGCGTTTCGTATTTTTTTCACCATTTCGTTGCTGAAAATACTTCTTGCAGTCTTAGCTAACAAATTGTCATGTGTATTTCACTCTATAAAGGGCGATGCAAGCAATCTTTTGGTAGTAGTCTCTCCTGATTTTGTTAAGGTATTTTCTTTTCTAAAATCACAACAGTAACATAAATAATTTGCTTTACTATTTTACCTTTAGCGCATTTTAATTTCATTTATTTTTCTTCGGTGGGCCTAGCTGAAGAAATTTTTCTGAACATAAAATTTTTTAAGAAAACAAAAAACATATATAGCACTAGCTTAGATATCAGACGAGCAGAGAAGAAACTAATTATGTTTTATATTGACTACTAAACCCAATATATGGAGGAACTTCTTTACTGAACATTTAATGATACATATTTTTTCATGCCTAATTAGTGTAGGATAAGTATTTGGATAATTCAAACTTCGAAGGACATAAGCCAAACAAGAGAGAGACGAATAGAAATACATCTCCACTGAAACTTTGGGTAAAGTTTTTGTCACTTCAAAGCAAAAGCATGCCTTTCCTTTCAACACATGACTGAACATGGCTTTGGCTTGGTAGTGGTTGTAGCTTTGCTGGAGCTTGGAAGAAGTTGTTGTTTCTTTTTTGAGTGCTTCCATATCTCTCGCTCTCTCTCTCAGAGGATCCTTTATTCCTCTCAGTGAGAAAAACTAAAATTAAATGGGTTGAAAGTACATTCATTTGCTGGAATTGGGACAAGGTCCCATGGGTTGTTGTCCTCTCTCTCTCTTCTTTTCATCTCTCTCTCTTTTTCTTTTTGGTTGTGATGTGTACCCTATTCTGGGAAGGAGACCGTTTAAGTCTCCATGTGCCTCCATGATCAACTTCAGCCATTATAGTGGATCATCTCACATGAAAGACAAACACCCCAAAAAGTAAGTGCTTACCTCCACTACCGAATAGATGGACTTTTCACACAACCAAGGCCTCACAATCGATTTTCTTCTGCTTACCTACTAAATGCAGAAACATCTTACATTGTTGGATATTCTTGTCCAATGTGTCACTAATGGAAAAACAAAGCATGCAAATTCCATGCTTTCAGCGGTGACGAAGCATATCGAGGAAGAAAAACAAACAAAAAGTGGCACGAAAGAGGAATTCTCAGTGGGTAGGCATGTCAAACAAAATGGAAAGCATAAAGATAGCAAAAGTGTAATTACAACCAAAAAAGCTTCTATGAATTGATGTATGCTTTGTTAGGAAGGATCTATACAATGACATGCATGGCAGTCTTATATATATGAAAAATGCTATTTTTTTAAAATTATTGTACAAAATTTTGTACCAGAATGATGTGACAATGGCAGTTTTGTAATTAATATGCACCTTGATGGGTTTTTTATTATGAAGTGATAGGACCACAACTTAGACACATCATTTTAGTGATAAATTCTGTATTAATTTTCTAATTGTATATCATTACTCTATACATATATATATATATATATAAAATTAAATTTTGTTTATGGAAAAAAGAAAAGACACGCCAAAGTATATGTATTTAATGAGAAAAAGTTAGCGCAACAAACCCTAATCATGAATGGAGTCTGGCCCCCTATTTCAGGGAATCTTTTGTATCTACAAGCCTCAAGGAGCTAACATATATATATATACACGCGTATATATTTATATATATCACAAAGTTGATTTGTGATAAGTCAAGAAGCAAACCATGTGAGTCGGGGTGACTTACCTTTAAATCCAAAAAGAGATGTTTGCCTGCGAAAGTCCAAAAGTCAAAGCATCACAATCAAAAGATTTAGAAAAAGAAAAAGAAAAAAAAAAAAAAAAAGAAAGAAAAGGACCTCATCCTTCATACAAAGATGAAAGAACAGTACCAATGTGCAGTTAGAAAGAATGCAGCCATCATGAAAGTAAAGTGGACTTCAGACGCGACACACACATATCTTTCAAGTGGCAAGTAAATATTGCCTTCATTTCCAGTTTTTCCTAAGATTCATTTGACTGATATAAGATAATTAGTTGAGAATAAACCCCGTCTTAGTTTTTAATGCCAGGCATATTACTTAGATGGCATTTAAATAGCCTGTTGAGCTTACAATTCATAACTTTTGAAGGTCCAATACAAGTGATCAAAGGGGCTACGGAAATTCTTACGTTTTTTTTTTACTAAAAAAATGTCTTGTTCATATTTATTTATATCCACACAGACAGTGGTAAGCAACAAATTTTTTTTTTTTTTTTTTACAAAGATTCATCCAATATAGTATCGTAAAGGCATTTTTGAGATTATAGAACTCATACTAACGAGCCTTTTGCTTTCAAGCGATACGGCACAATTGAGCAAGACAACTGGTATGACGGTTCCATATGTACCGCATTACTTTATTTATAGGAAAATTTCTTATTCTAGGTCTTTCTGTCCTAGCCCAAGTATCATAATTTATTCGAAATAATTTTATTTGTGGATAGAAGACAAATATAAAGTCTCAAATGGAGGTTGTCTCCTTACCAGAGTAAGGACCCCTTTGACATTGTTTTCATTATTTATGTTTTTAGATTTTTTGTAATGTTTTGTTTTTCTCTATTTCTGAAAATAAAAAAAAAGATTAAAAAAATGATACGAAGCTGGCCCTAATATTTCTTCCAATTTGAGTAGGAATTCGTAGAGCAAGAAATCAATCTTACAAATTTCTAAACATTTATTGCATTTCTAACTTGGTCAAAAACAAAAAATTTCTTAAACTTCTTCTGAACAAGCATTGATATTTTTCTACATAACTCAAGGGAAGGACAAAATAATTGGGTAACTTGATTTCATTCCTGTATAGGTGCCTTTATTTATTTTTTTTTCTCTTCCCTTGAAGTTGTCGGCATAATAAGAAATTCCAATTGAAACAGTAAAAAGATTAAAATATTCTAAATCCAAGCCTCAGAGTACTTCCAACTATTAAAATCCATATCCATACAGTTAAGAAGGAAGAAAGATCCATACTTTTTTCTATCCTCTCAAACTGGCAACTACTTATGGAAGATATATAGTGTCCCACTGATCGTATAGCAAATTGACCTAACCCCAATGACTTTTGTTTTGTTTTGTTTTTTTTTGTTTTTTGGTTAAATTATTTTCTTTAGCAAGTTTTCTTGATTATTTATTATATTATGCTGTACGGTCTACTTATTAATGGTCATCATATTTTTTTGAAACGGCAAAGATAATAATATAGATGGAAAGGTAGTACAAAGAGGGGATGCGCTTATGCCTCCTAGAAAAACCGAGCAGCAAGGAGCCACGCCACAGCTACAACAACCACGCAAAAATAAAAATACATCAACTTTGCATACTCTTAGCTGCTGATGAGTTACCAGCATAACACCATAAAAAACAACCACAAAAGCCATAAAACCAAGAGGCAACTGCAAAAACTACAACAAGAACAACACCTAAGAGAAATAGCAGATGCAAAACATGAGAACCATCAAAATTGGAGAAGCTTCTGCACCAAACAGAGCACCATGATTGAGACCTTGAGATTTCTGTACAGCAGAACCGCCACCTCTTCTTCAACTATGCCATCAATCTACGATTCTTATAAGAAATCACAAACAAATACTTCTCCCCCCTTGAAGAGAATAAAGTAAATCATTAATAGTGAGTTGGGCTTTAGCAGTGATGGAGCTATTCATTGATAGTAGGGGGCCATGGCCCCCCTACTTCTGATAGAACCCCTTAGTATACTAGCTGTCTCATGTGTATATATCTAATAAAATTATTATGGTGGCCAAATCCCTGCTGTGACTTATCAATTTTCTACTTCTAGTTAGCTTTTGATTTTTTGTGGTCATTCCACCGAGTGGTAAGAATAGTCCACATTAAGCCTATGCATTTTGTCCACATCTTTACTTAGTTTGTCCCATGTACTGCCATCACACAGAATTGGCCCCTCAACTCTAAACCCACACTTTTCTCTATGCTCGATCAAAGCAAAAAACTTGAGAGAGGGAGAGAGAAGGGTTCTCTCAGACGTTGAAAGTGAAAACTGCAATTCTTGCAAAGCATTGCAAATGGTCAGTGGGCTATTCAGTTTTCATGAAATTTATATGACAATGTATGCTCTGAGACTCATTCTTTTGTGCCTCAGATTCACAACTTCATTAATGGTAAATCTATATTCAAAATATTTTTTTGTATATATGCCTTTTATTGATTTCTATAATTTTGATAAACCCATTGTAAGAATTGGTTATAGAAAACATTGCAGGAAAACAAAATTAGCACTTTCTAACTTCAGTGTTTACTAAATCAAGTGGTTTAAAACTCAAGAATCCCTTGAAAATTGGTAAAATAGAACAAAGATGTACTTAAAACTCAAGAAATCTCTTGAACTCACTCCAACTTTTCCAAACAAATTTAGTTTTTTGTTCTACGGGAAATATGTTTTACAAATTTTAATTCTTAAGAAGTGGGTTGAAATTTTATTATTACATAACAATTTTTTTATAGAAATAATTAGAGTTGGATCCACTTGTGAGTCTCATTCTCTTGCAGATTGAAAAAAAAGTCTATCAAAATGAGCTGAATAACAACTTTCCTTGCTCTGTTTCCTAGAACGGTTAATCCACTTGTGAGTATTGTTTTTTTAATCATTTATATTATGCAATGCAATTTATAGAACTATAGGAAGCCATGACAAGGAAGAAAAAACAGACAGTTTATGATCTAGCAAAATTGAATTGAATTACTAAAGTAGTACATACATTACAAATTTCTTTGTAAGTTTCTGCTGAAACCTTTTTTCCCCTATCTTGGCATACTTGTTAACCATTTGAATGCATACACGGTGTTGACATCCACTTACTTGAAAGTTCATATTATATACTATCTAGTAAGGATGATTTCTGTATTTATTGGATGAAACTTTGGTTGTGTACATTGAAAAGGAAATTGATATGAAGTCTAGTACAGAGAAAATCATAGAAGACTTGCGAGACTTGAGAAAACATCGAGTTTCACTTTGATAGATGATTAAGCTAAGATGTACCAAAAAATAATTATTTTGCCACTTATCTTTTGTTCATATTTTGTGAAGGCTAATAGATACCAACTTTATTGTTTGTGCATTGATTTAATATATAATCTTGGTATGTCTATTACTCTTAAATTAAGAACATTCGATAGTTTATATTAGTTGGTGTAATTTTTTGATTTTGGCCCCCCCAAGGGTGGGATCCTGGCTCCGTCCCTAGGCTTTAGGCTTGCTTGCTTTGACCCATAGCCCTGCCTGAGTCTTCAAAGTGTCAATTACCACCTCCCACTTGGCCTCTGGTCTATTGAAGAAAATATCATTACTAACTTTCCAAATATGCCAAATCACAAATAAGAATAAAGCATCACATAACCATCTTTCCAAGTTTTTGAACTTACTGCACTGCCACCACATAAAATGCTACAACAGACTATAAGGGCACACCCAAACCATCCCCCACCACTTCAAAATTGAACACCATAACTTCCACAAGACCTAACACTTGAGCAGCAAGTGATTTGAGTCTTCTTCAAATTTTGACACAAGCTACAAATTGCTGAAGTTGTCTGGTGAAGGTTTAATCTTCACCATCAACTTAGACTTAATCTTCCCCTGAAAGGCCAACCAACCAAAAAAATTTTCCTTCATAAGAGCTAGCATCTTCCAAACCTTCCTTAGAAAGACAGAATCCTGTAATTCTATTAAGTTAGTTAAATTACAAAAAGACTTAACAAAATAATTCCCATTTGATTCGAGTTTTTAGGCCAGGGCATCCATGCTTGATGTCCTCAAGGAAACTACTCCCAACTGGACCAGCAGAATCCTTTGATCCTCTTCTTCCCACACCCTTAGTTCCCTTCTAAATAAGAGGGACCATGAATCATTACCATCTTTCAACTCTGCAACAGTTGCATTTTATTGGAGGGAAAGAGCAAGCAGTCTAAGGAAAACCAACTTAAGGGGTTTATCCCTGCACCATAGATCATTCCAGAAATGTGTACTCAAGCCATCACCAATCTTAAATGACAGATTGGATAGAAAAGCCTTATTCATTCCTAACTCTTCACCCCCCATCTTTAGAATATCAGACCAGATAACTGAGCACTCCTTCGAAACCACCCCTGGTAACCAATTCCCCTCATCATAGTTATACTTATGGCCCATAACTTTCCTCCAAAGGGATCCTTTTTCCTTCGCGTACCTCCACCACCACTTTGCAAGTAATGCCCTATTCAAAGAGGCAACTGGTATGATACCTGATCCTCCATTCCTTACACTTTTGGTCACTATACTCCAGCAAACATAATGAACTTTTCTCTTCCCCTCCACCTTTCTCCACAAGAACCTTCTTTGGATTTTTTCAATCCTATTATAGACCTCTTTTAGAGCTGTGAGCATGAATAGATAGTAAATATGTATATTAGACAAAGTTGATTTTATCAAGTTAAGTCTAGCACCTATTGATAAATACCTCTTCTTCTATGGAGCCAACCTTGCTTTGAACTTCTCAATCACTGGCCCCATACTTCAAACTTCCTTGGATTAGCATCAATTGATAGCCCCAGATACTTTACTAGCAAATTTTGAGTTTTGAAACTAAATATATTTGCCACCTCATTAACAAAACTATCATCAACACCAACAACACATACTGTACTTTTATAAAAATTTTAACCCAAACATTGGTTCAAAGCACCTCAATATTCTCTTTAAAATCTTTAGTTCTTCCAAATTAGCTTCACTAAATAGGATGGTATAGTTAACAAATTGTAGATGAGATAACCTAGAACCATTAGCCCCAATTGTAGTGCCTTTTATTAGGTTCAAATCTTAAGCCCTTCCCAAGACTACATTCAACCCTTCAGCTGCAATATTGAATGGAAAAGGAGGCAAAGGGTCTCCCTGCTTCAACCCCTTTTGCATTGAGAATTCCTCTATTGGTGACCCATTTACCAGTACAAAAATCTGCCCAGTAGATGCACACTCAGACATCCATTTTAGCCACTTTATGCCAAACGCCATCATAGACATCATATACTTAAGATAATCCCAGTTAACTGTATGCCTTCTGAAAACCTAGCTTTAAAATCACCCCCTTTACCTTCTGCCTTTTCCACTCATCTATAATTTCATTAGCAATTAGTATCACATCCAATATCTGCCTCCTTTTGATGAAAGTTGAATGGTCATCATATGATAACAACACGCAATAGCATTGAGGTCCAACTAGAATTAAACTTGTATAAATTCTATCTCTTCAACTACAAAGGTGGCCTAGTGGCTACCTAGCTAGTACTCATGTTAAGCATGGAAGTCTCAAGTTTAACCCATCCCCATGCTCCCTTGTGACCAGCCATCATTCATGTAATACGTGTAATTTATATTGTTCATGTGGATGGTGGCTCTCCACCAGCTTGAGAGAGTAGTCCATTAAAGGTCAAGGTACCCTATAGAAAAAGAAAAGAAAAAAAGAAACAAAAACTATACCGCTTCCAAATACTAAAGCAAAGTTACAAACTCACTTAACTGGTAAATTTGCACTATCTTTTATGACTTATAGTGTAATACCCTGAACCTTTATTTTGTGAATTAATGTGAGATTTTAACTCTTGTATTATTTTTATGTTATTTTGGAGTCAATATTGACCAATTAAGACCCATGTTGTAAAATATGCCTCATGTGTGACACACATAGGATTAATTCCCATATGTATCTCCTAATCACACACACACTCGTAGCAAACACACACACTCACCTGCCAAGAAGAAGAAGAAGAAGGAAAGAGGAGAGAAGAAGAGCAAGTGAAGAGAGGGAAAAGAGGAGGAAGAAGGTTGGAAGAAGCCATTATTTAAGCTTGAGAAAATTTAGAAGAAAGGTATGAACCCTAACCTCTTGTATATGTAAATACCTATGTGTTGTTGTGTTTGGAGACTCTTTTGAGGGCTTGTAAACATATGTTGATGGATTGGGAGTTGGGGTTGAAAACCCCCAAATTTGTACATATTGGGTTTGAGATTTCAAACCCTAGATCCCTTTGATTGGCTTGTTTATTTTGCCTCATCTTGAGTTACTGTGGTCTCTTTGAGTCAATCTTTGTATCCTAGAAGCATTTGAGGAGTTTGGAAAAGGTTTGATGAAGTTTGATTTGATTTGATTTGAGTGAGGTTTAGGGATTTTCAGGTTTGAAATCTGGGTTTTTTAGCTCAGGAGTCGACCCTTTTGCCTCAACAGTCAACCCTTTTGTCTTTAGCTCTGCCACTGTTTAGTAAAACGAGCAAAACTTGCTCTACAAAACTCGAATTGATGCACCGTTTGAAGCATTGGAAAGTAGACTCTTAGATTTTTGTACCCGTATAAAGTTTGTACTCTAATTCCTTATAGATTGAGAGATATTGAATTTTGAAGTTGACCCAAAATTCTGTCAATCACATTATTCTTCCAGAATTTTAGTCCATTTTTTATGTGACATAACTTCTTCATCCGAAATGTATTTGCAACCCATGACCTATCAAATTAAAGTCTTTAAGCCTATTTTCAAATGAGATTACCTTGGAATGTGTTTATGTTCTTGCTTTGCATTAAGTTCTTGTGTTTGATGTCTTTATGTACTCTATGTGTAGGAACGTCCTTGTTTAGCACCTTTCACGAGGATTAAGGTGAGTAACGATATGTCTTGAGTAAAACCCTATTACTTTCAAAATGTTTTAAGTTCAACCACATATCATGCAATATTTTTCATATGTTTTTAATGCATCAATGTTTATGTTCAAGTATAAATGTCATACCTTGAAATGTATGCAAGCTATACTTATGTTATGAATTAAAATCCATGGAATATAATGTTTGAATGAAAAAGATGCTAAGTTTCCAATGTATGGAGCCAGCTCGGGTTTTCTCGTGGCAAGACCTTAATCTAGCCCGATAGTCCTACGATAGGGGACGTGAAATAAACTATCTATATTGGGAGACGTCCTTGACCTAAAGAGCCTTAGCGTGACCTATAAGGTTACTATGGAGCCTAGCTCATATGTCGGGTTATAGCACACTTATGTTTTAGAATGAGAATGATGATATGTTCAAATGTTTATGACAAGTTATGTTATGCTTTATTACAAGCAACGATATGTCGCATCTCTCTTTTATGATACCATGTTTTGAAACTATAGAATATTTCAATATGATACTTATGCTATCTATGATTTCAAGTCTATGCTTACATGTTTCAAGTTCATGATTTATATGCATAAATGTTTTCTATTGTTTTATAAATGTTAGTCCACGGTATTTTCATGCTCATGCATCATTGTTATTCACTAAGTATTAGCTTACGTTTTTTCAAATGTTTTCAGGTAGCCAATCCAAGAGGTCCTAGAAGGAAGCCATATGTGGATTTTGAGCTATGGCCCATGAGCCTATGTTATGTTATGTGTATTTGGGCTCGACCCTAATGTTTGTAATGTTATAAATGATATAACTATGGCGGCCTCGAATAGGCCCATATGCATGTTTATGTTTTGGATTAGGCATAGTTTTGCCATGAATGACATGAGTTATGTTTTAATTTATGAAAAATTCTATTTTCGCAATTATATATCATTTTAAATGATTTATGCACAGGTGTTCAACCGATTTATGTAATGCGGCCTTGTGTAGCCTTACTATTGGCCGGTCATGTACCATAAATCCGCATAGGCCGAGTTACGTGGCGTGACATATAGGTGAATTAATGTTTGTACTATCTTTTTTAACTCTTTGTTGTCTTTAGTAGGATTAAAAAAAAAAAGAAATAGAAAAAGAAAAGAGTATATTTAACCCTCTTTTTTTTTCTCACTTCTGCAATTTCTCTCTGAGAAGTATTTGCCATGGCGCATGGCCTTAAAAATTGAACGAATAGCCGTTGCAAAAAGTTCTTAATTTGCAACGACTTTGCGACGGCTCTGAGTTGGTCACAAAAGGCATGGTTGCAAAATGTAATTGCGATGGTATAAGCAACAGGACTAGAGCTTTTGCAGCGGCAAGAGAACTGTCGCAATTATTTTCAACAGACGGACACATTTGCAATGGGAAACAGTTGTCATTAATATGTATTCATTAGAAACAACTTTCAAAAAATTTGCGACCACAAAGGTAACTATTTGTCACAGGTGTCAAGTCATCGAAAATAATTGTGCCTCTAGTTACCCCTTTTTTTGCAATGGAAGGTAGTCGTCCTAAATAGTTGTTTGGCCGTGACAAATACTATTTTTATTTTGCATTTTCATATTTTTTTTCGTGTATTTTTTCTATACATAAATAATAAAATAATTGCTTAAATGAAACCACATTTTCATTCACCATGGAATTCATTCACATTGAATAAATTTAATGCAGATCAAACAAAATGTAATTTTCGTATTTACTATAGTTCAAATGGCCAACAACATTTTCATAAAATATATATATACATGTCACGGTCCAATATCCATATGATCCAAAATACATAAATTAAAAAAAAAAAAAGAAAGACAAGAACAGAAAAAGGGCATTCCATGAATCCTGATCACCAACGACCTACTAATTCTCGATAACCTAAAAAATTAAAATTAAAACAATTAAATTACAATAGATTATAAAATTAACTAAAATATATATGGAGATGATTAATAAATAAACACATAAAATAAAATTATAATTTACGTTATAGGATTTCTAAGCTACGAGTCAGCCCAACTGTTTTTCAATAATTCTAATGCCTTGATGTGGCATTTTCTAAAAGAGCATTAGGTTTTCTTGTAATTTCAACAACTTTGTAAAAATATGAACTTGATGGTTCCGCTTTTGACAATGAATCTCTACTAACAAGAAGTCCTTTTGCCAACTTTATTTTTGGAATCTCAAAACCAAACAAGCTTACTTCAACATCATTCTACTATCATAAGTACAATATTTTAATAAATATTTTCAAATAAATTTAACAATTAATGTCTCCAAAATCAGGAGTTGGGCTACTGTTTTATTCATTCCCGCACGTCAGTTGTGGCTAGACTGTGTTGTATGCCAAATTTGATGCAGTTTCAAGCCCATTTGGGGATTTTGAACTATAAAACCCTAAAACTTAAACTTGAGAATGTAAAGCATCCTAAAATGAAAAAAGAAATATCATAAATCTCAAACCGAGAGTCTAACAACAATGATGCTCATTTGCACTTGTCACCTAGACCTATATTATGTTGCGTACTAAGATTGCCGCGATTCTGAGCCTATTTAGGAATTTTGAACCGTAAAGCTTCAAAACTTAAACCTCAAAATGTAAAATATTCTGAAATGGAAAAAATGCTCTTAACTATCAAACTGAGAGTCCAAAAACCGTGCCTATTATTCCCACACCTCACTCTGGCCAAGACCATGTTACGTGCCAAGTTTAATGCAACTTCGAGCCCGTTTGGAGATTTTTTAACCATGAACCCCGAAAACTTAAACACTTCAAAAAATAAAGTGTCCATAGATTGAGTAAAAATGATATAACTTTCAAATCGGGAGTCCAGCAATCATGCTGTTCATTCCTACACATGACTCGTGCCTGAATTGTGTTATGTGCCAAGTTTGACGCGGTTTCGAGCCCGTTTGAGGATTTTGAATAGTAAAACTTTAAATTTAAAAAGATAAAATATCCTAAAATGGAAACAAATGCCATCAATCTCAAACCTGGAGTCTGGCAACTGTGATGTACATTCTCACCTATCACATGTACCTACACTGTGCTACGTGCCATGGTTGTCGCGATTCTAAGCTTGTTGTAGATTTTGAACCGTAAAACTCCGAAACTTAAACTTTAAAATGTAAACTATTTTGATATTGGGATTCTGATCGTGCTATTCATGCCTAACTCGTGTCTAGATCGTATTGCGTGCCAAAGTTTGACACAGTTCTAAGCCCTTTTGGAAATTTTGAACTGTAAAATCCTGAAACTTAAACTTGTACACGTAAAGTGTCCTAAAATAAAATAAAAAAATGCTAAAACTCTCAAACTGGAAATCCTGTGATTGGGCCATTCATTCCTAAACGTCACTTGTACCTAGACTGTGTTATGTGTCAAGTTTGATGCGATCCTGTGCTCGCTCGGGGATTATGAACCATAAAATTTCGAAACTTAAACTTTAAAACGTGAAATGTACTAAAATGGTAAAAATGCTCTAACTTTCAAGCTAGGAGCTTGGTCGCCGTGACATTTATTTTCACACGTCACTCGTGCCTAGCTCGTTTTGTGTCCAAAGTTTGATGAGCTTCTAAGACCATTTGAAAATTTTTGAACCATGAAATCCTGAAAATTGACCGTAGTGTCCTAAAATTGAAAAGATGCTTGAATTCTCAAATTGGAAGTTCGACAACCGGGCTATTCGTTCCCACCCATTGCTAGTCCCTAGATCATGTTGTGTGTCAAGTTTGAGTCAATTTTGACACTGTTTGGGATCATAAAATCCTGAAACTTAAGCTTTAAAACGTAAATTATCCTAAAATGAAAATAAAAAATGCTCAAACTCTCAAACTGAGAGTCCACGACTATGTCGTTTGTCCCCACATATCACAGTGTCTAGATCATACTGCATGACAAGTTTTATGCAATTCTGTGCCGTTTGAGATTTTGAATTGCAATATCCCAAAACTTAAACAATTTAAAACGTAAAGTGTCCTAAATCTGGGAAGGGGAAAAAAACTCTAATTGTCAAAATGAGAATATGATGACTATGCCATTCGTTCTCACGTATCAACTATGCTTTGATCTCGAAATGATTAGCGGCATTTGGCGTGGCAATCGTGTACCACATACCAAAACATATTAGTCAAAGTCATGTAAAACATTCCCGTTGCAAAAAGGGCGATTTTCTTGTAGGTTCATGGGACTGACAACCTTTTTATAGCTAAATACTCAAACAAAAGGCCAAATAACATTAATGGTCCTGTAGTTTACCGTTAATCTCTGTTTGGTTCCAACTATAACAATTTTACCATTTAAATTTTGAAAATGTGCACAACGGGTCCAATTGACAACAAATGTGACGAACAATGACCATTAGCACAGCAGTGGCCATGGCTGAGGAACATAATGGTAAAATCACGTGCCACTTATGGATTAAAAGAGAGAGAAAAGAGAGGAGATCTTGGCCGTAGAGGCATTTCATCAAACTCATTGAATGCGCATATATATATATATTCATGTATAAAAATGCCTGCTAGGCATCTGACGGTGTGGGGGCGATGCTTGGATGGGCGAGAGTGGTCCTGGGAGACAGGTTGGGCGAGATAGGCTGGGGAGGTCCATGGTGGAGATAGGGTGTTCGAGGGAGTGGTGGGTCAAATTTGAGAGAATTAGCTCCAAATGGTTGCCTTGGTTATTTTGTCCCACTAGTTCTCATTTTTTGTATGCCATTTTACCACAATGGTGCCATTAGTAGTAGCCAAAATAAGTTATTCGTATATTGCCGAGTTGTATTCTCATTCCTTATTTGAATAACAAATTGGTTCCAGTGAATGTATGGAATTACTAATGTCATATTTACTCATTTTCTAATTTTCAAGGTCTGGAACCTAAGAATCTTAAAGCTTTATGTTCAACCCTTTTCAACTAAATGACAACATACAGTACTGTAAAGTAAATACCATCAGCGCTCTCTTATGCTTTTCCATTTCTGGAACACAAGAAAAGGTGTTTCTAGCTTTATTGGTCATCAGTACAATACCTATGCTTTTCTGGCTTCTCTTTTGTCCAATTTGAAGCATATGGAGAGCATTAGTTATTGTAGAGGCAAACATTATAGACCAAGAACAATGGAGAAAACAATGCTACAAGCATACTGGAGGAGAAGGTAACGCAGTCGAAGGTTCATATCGCAACGAGAGAGAGAGAGAGAGAGAGAGAGAGAGAGAGAGAGAGAGAGAGAGAGAGAGAGAGAGAGAGAGAGAGAGAGAGAGAGAGTTGCTAGTTAGCGGAAAATTTCTCCGGCAAAGATGAAGGTCACTGGAGAAGAGAGAAGAGGAGGGTAAATTTACCATTAATATGTCCCTCAAATGTGCAACAAGTGCTAATTTTTGTCCAAATAAGTAACACTCAGAAATAGATTGGACCAATTGTACATTTTTCAAAAAATAGAATGGTAAACTTCTTGTAATTAGTTTGGACCAAATTGAGGCTACGGTAAACTACAAAGACCATTAGTGTATTTGGCCCTCAAAATAAAAAAATAAAAAAATGAGAGTAATACTGTAGTTCCTATTTGAAATTACCCTTCTCTTTTTTTTTTTTTTTTTGGATTTATTGAAATTGATTACAATGAAAGTTGAACATGTGAAAAGGATTTGGGGAAGGGGAGAATCGTATTTTGACCTCCTAAAGGGAAGCAAAGAACTCTGGACAGCTAAACTAGTCCCAATTAGTTAAATTAGCCTCTGTTTTTTGTTTTTGTGAAGTTACCCCAAAATTGATTCATTGCCCCTTGCTTTTTAGTACAATTTCAGAACGGCAAGACGTAATAAAAAAACAAAAAATAGGATAAGCTAAAAAACAGTTAAAGCTTTATGCTAATGCAATATCTCTCTTATGCTAACTTCAGGCGCATGAAAGAATACTTGTGCCCGTGGCGCTAGCATTGCCTAAAAGAGTATTGTGAGAGTGGAAACATATATTTTGTTTTTGGTGTTTTTTTTTTTTATTTTATCACTTTCATATGCTATCCGCTGCTTGGCTTGCCTCTTAATTCGCGCCGAGTAGATTAACCTCAACAAATATTCCATTTCCTTCCCTTGCCGTTGCATTCATCAATAGGCATTTGGTACAATGATATGTGTTTGTCCCATGCTATGGTGTCAAATAAGAGATTGACAAATTCAAGATATAAAGCCGGAAATACTGAGATACGCCTTGCATTTGTCCAAAGCATTAATGCCCACCAAGATGGAGACAAAGGTTAAAATGGAAATGAGAAGGCAGGAGAGGCCAATCACCAATACTCAGAATCAGATCAGACAACATATGTCTCGGATGAGTACATGCTTCCAAGAGAAGCCAATAAAATATCACAAAAACACACCCACAAGAAATTAAAACAATGAAGAAGCAGGCAGGGTTTGAGGGTAGGGGCCCTTTGAGACACAGACAATCTCATAGCATTTCCTTTCCTACCTTTGACACCACACTCTCCACCCACCCACACCACCGTCCTATTCCTTGAACCTTCTCTGTCCACATCTTTCATCAGGATACGATGATATATATATATATATATATGGACAACCACTTCAAGTAACCAAATACATACACATTCTTGTATGTCTTTGGTCCGATAGTTATTCGATTTGTATGAGACGGGACAACACAGTTCAGAGATTAGTTATAATGCCGCAACTTCGCCCGGACACCTGTCATAAAAAAAAATAATAATAATGCATTCACATTCTTGTGTCTTGAAACTTATGTTTAGGTGCTATTAATTTTTAAATATTTATGACCAAAAATAGTTTATTGACCTCTGTAAATTTTAGAAAATTATACTTATCCAAAATTAAAAAAATTTTAATTTGCTCCCTCAACAAAATTCTTGTGTCCGCCCCTAATTGGATAATTATTAGTTTCTTTGGCTAGCTGCTCCTTATCATTCTGGAATAAATGTCTCTTCCAATTTTCCTTCTTGGCTTTATTTCTGCCCAGACCACATGCACTCATACTTTTTTTTTGAATGAAGTCACATCTTAAACGAAATTTCTTCTATGATTCCTCTACACTTTCACACTGTATGTGCGCGTTTCTATCTTACCTTTTTCCTTTTTCTTCTTTTTTTTTTTCTCTCTCAAAAATCCTACTTGCCATGGATTTTGTTTCATTATTTGCATCCTTATTCAGAAGAAATTAGTAAGAACAAACCCATCAAAACTATTTTTGTTGTTTTCCATACAGGCAATGAAACCAAATCAGCACGAAGATTGGACAACATATAGCATTCATTTTTTGTTGTGGTCTGCCAAGTGGACAATATTTATGTTGTATTTTTCTAACCTATCATAAAATTTTGCATCCTCAAATTCCCTTTTTATTAAGCCGGTTTAACTACTTTAAAGAGACAGTCGTGGATAAAAATGAAATACAAATAATTGCTACCGTATCTTTTTTTTTAAAAAAAAAAGGAAAACATATGTAACTATGTACTGTATAAAAAATGTAGGAAATGCCACTAAAAGAAAGAGAGAAAAATGAATTTTTATTTTTACATGTTGATATATTTTGGTATCAAAATTTTCTTTCTATATGACTGATTATGTGGATAGAAATTCTAGAAGAAACAAAAGAGGCCCATAGATAAGCAAGAAGAAAAGAGAAGTTCTTTGGAGAGAGAGAGAGAGAGAGAGAGAGAGAGAGAGAGAGAGAGAGAGAGAGAGAGAGAGGTTTGGAAGAAGCCAGCGGAGGGAATGGGTAGGAGGGGCCACGCAGCTCGTCGTGTGCTGTAGGGGTTTTGTGTGGGATCATGATCATCAGACCGAGAAAAGCTTTTCCAAGGAAAAAAATGAATTTCCCCCCAGCCACTCCAACAAAATATGTCCTCCCAGGTTCCAAGACTCCTCGTTGATGAAGACCTCAGCAGCTGGATACCATTTATATATATACCCCCACAGTGTGCGTCCTATTTGTAGACGATACAAGGCAAAGGAAAGAAAATACAGAGAAAGTTCTTTAATTGCAGTAAATCATGCAATGAATACAGCCATGATTAATGGGCAATATTAGGGGCAAAATTGTAAGAGTATGTCTTATTATTTCCTTTTCTCCTTGATTCTGGACATTGTATACACGATTGGAGCTGTATACATAGATCTGTACATGTTGTACAAAAGTGGGTATCCAAAAAATATTAGAGAGTCAATTTTTTACTACTCTGTTTGTTCTTCCATTGACTCTAAAACTCTTTCATGGTATCAGAGCCAACCCTTTGCTAGGGTTCGTTTGTTTTCTTTCCACTGCAAGCCATATCTTCTTCATCCAAATATCCCTATCCAGCAACTCTTAACATTGCGAACTTTGTTTCCCTCAAACTCACTCAATTCAATTTTCTGCTATGGAAGACACAGATGATGGGATTGATCGAAAGTCAACAGATGGCCGGCTTCCTCGATGGAATCTACCCAATGCCAAAGAGATACATTATGGTCTCCAATACTGAAGGTACTGGAGAAAAACAAAAGATTGAAAACCCAGAGTACGGTTTTTGGATCCGATCTGATTGGCTGCTTCGTGGATGGATAACGAGCACATTATTAAAAGAAGTTCTTGGTCTCGTCATTGGACTGGAGAAATCCACTGAGGTATGGACTGCTCTTGTGGAATCTTTTGCTCAAGATTCACAAGAGAGAGAATTCTATCTAACTCAAAAATTACAGTTTCGTAATAGAAAGGATTTTAAAACTATAGCTGATTATGTTCGTATCTTTAAAGAAATTTGTGATGAATTGTCAGCTATTGGATGGCCTGTTAATGAGAAACAAAAATTTTTTGGGCTTTTGAAAGGACTTGGCCTCGGGTATGAGTCTTTTGTAACCACTATGCTAAAACCTCTGATTCCATCGTGTAAGGAAGTTGTCCAATTACTTCAAAGCCATGAAACAATGCGTAAACTTCATAGCCCTGAAGTTTTTGGCACAACCAACCACGATGTTGCTTTCATAGGGCAAGTTGGGCAACAATCACATAGACAAAACGGAGTAAGATTTTTTAATCATGGCAAACAGGGACAAGGCTCTTTTAAGTCTAGGGGGCGTGGCTTCTCTCAGTCTAAGCAACAAAGAAATCGTGGTGTCAGTGAGCAAGGGTTCTCAACTCGAAAGAATGAATCGCGTTCCCCACAACCTCAAGTGGAGAAGAACAAAGAAGTGGTGTGCCAAATTTGTAACAAGTATAAACACACAAACAAGAACTGTTACCAAAGGTTTAATCGAATGTATCAACCAGATGATATGTCTCAAGCACTTGCAACTATGTCTATGTCAGAAAATTAAAATTCTGTTTGGTTCCTAGATACAGGTGCCACGAATCATATGACTTCTGATGCTGGTAAGTTAAATACTTGCGTTCCTTGTCCTAGTTTTGAAAAAATTATGATAGGAAATGGCCAAACTTTGGATATTACACATGTTGGAAGTACATCATTGCAATTAGGCAATAAGAAACTTAATTTGCATGATGTTTTGGTAGTACCCGAAATTAGAAAGAATTTACTATTTGTTAGTCAAATGACCTCATGTTATCCTTACGATTTTGAGTTTTCTTCAAATGGTTTTGTGATAAAGGACAGGAAAACAAAGAATGTAATTGCATCGGGCAGTATATCTGGGGGATTATATGCCTTGGAGCTAGAAATTGGTGAAGCTTTCTTTCAACAAGGTTTCGTGTGGTTAGTGATAACGTGTGGCATCAACGACTTGGACATCCAAATATGCGGGTGGTGCAATCTTTGAAGAAGAAAAGGCTCATCTTTAGCAAGAACAACTCTAACAATCATGTTTGTGGTAGTTGTCAATTAGGTAAAGTTTGTAGGCTTCCATTTTTATCAGTTGATCAATATTCTGATGAGCCTCTTACAAATATTCATTGTGATTTGTGGGGACCAGCCCCTATTTCTTCTTTTCAAAAATTCAAAATTTATGTTATATTTGTCGATGAATGCACACGCTATACATGGTTCTTTCCCTTAAAGAAGAACTCAGATTTTTATCAGTGCTTTGTGAATTTTCATAAATTTGTCAAAAAATCAATTTGGTAAGAATATTAGAAGCTTTCAATGTGATGAAGGTGGAGAATTTAGAGATGCTGACTTTAGATCATATTAGTGTGCCAATGGTATCAAAATCCAACTCTCTTGTCTGGGAGCACCTGAGCAAAATGGGTTAGCTGAAAGAAAACACCGTAATATCACTGAACTTGGATTAACAATGCTTTTTCATGCTAATGCTCCAAAGCGGTTTTGGGTGGAGGCATTTGGTTTTGCTACATGGCTTATTAACAAGCAACCATCAATAGTGTTAGCTATAAAGAGCCCCTTTGAGAAATTACTGCACAAGAAACCAGATTATGGGTCATTGCGGGTTTTCGGTTCGCGTTGTTTTCCATATCTTAGAGATTATGCTATAAATAAGTTTGATCCCAAATCGTTGCCATGCATTTTCTTGGGATACAGTGAATTTTACAAGGGCTACCAGTGTTTCTAGCCTCCAAATGGTCGTGTTTATCTCTCTCAGCATGTTGTTTTTGATAAACAACTTTTTCTATTTGGAAAACCAGGGTTTCTCTTTTCTGAATCTAATGATCATGATGAATTGGATACATTTCATGATCGGCTTTCAGGTTTAGAGGAGTCTTCACCTGCCACAAGAAATTCTTCTCCATCCTTTATGTCCAATGAGTCTCATTCTAACTCCACAGCACATCTATCTTCTTGCAAAGAATTTCACACACCTCGTTGCAACTCTTCTATGCAAATAGACAATCGCGTTCATAGTGATAATGCGAGTTCATCTCAACCTATTGTCGCCCCCATCCATGACTCTACACCGACAATGTTACACAAGTATGCTAGCAAATCCATGGGAGAGCCATCAGTGACAAATTTGTTTCGTGGTCCTGTTATTACTGCTGAAACAGAGACTATAGTTGATTCTCCTCTTTCAGATCATCCACACACAGTCCCGCTATGAAGTTCAGTCATTCCAAACATGCAACATAACTTGGAAACTACTTTTGACCCTAATTTCATTAAAGGAGTGTTAATAGATCAATCTCAATTACTAGAGACCCATGAACAAACTGCTGCCTCAGCTTCATTACCTCGCCACTCCATGACTAAACGAGCACGAGCAAGAGTTCACAAACCAAACCCTAAATATTCATCAACTGAATTTGCACTTTTGGCTTATAATGTTCCAACTGAGCCAAAAAGTCTCAAGTCAACTGTTAAGCATCTAGGATGGTTGGTAGCAACGCAAGAAGAGATCCATGCTCTCCATCATAATCACACGTGGGATCTTATTCCTCGCTCGAATGACATGAATGTGATAGGATGTAAATGGGTATATAAAACAAAGCTCTGTGCTGATGGTTCTTTAGAACGACTCAAAGCTCATCTTATTGCGAAAGGCTTCAATCAAATTCCAGGTCTTGACTTTCTAGAAACGTTCTCTCCTATTGTTAAGCTTGCAACTATTCGTGTCATCCTTACTATTGCTCTTGCTCATAATTGGGATATTTGATAGCTAGATGTAAAGAATGCATTTTTACATGGTAACCTTGCCGAACCAGTTTACATGGAACAACCACCTGGCTTTGTAGATCCATATTGCCCTGATTGTATTTGCAAACCGAATCATGCTTTATATGGGCTTTGCTAAGCCCCAAGGGCATGGTTTGATCATTTCAACACTTTCCTCCTTGCTGATGGTTTTTTTAGTAGCACGGTAGATTCATCTTTATTTATTTCTCACAGCTCTCATGGTGTCATCTTACTACTACTCTATGTAGATGATATAATTTTAACAGGTAGTATTCAACTCACTTACAGTGTTTCGTCACTCGACTGAATCATTAGTTCGCTATGAAGGATCTTGGATACTTACATTACTTCTTGGGAGTTGAGGTGCAACGTTTCCATGGAGGATTATTTCTCAGCCAACGAAAATATGCTTGTGAACTACTTATTCGAGCACACATGCAAAACTCGAAACCCCTCAGTACACCAATGGTGCCCAAACCTTATGTTCAAGCTCATGGGGATAAACTTTTTAATGACCCACAATTCTATCGTAGCATTGTTGGAGGATTACAATATCTGACTTTCACTCGGCCTGGCCTCTCATTTAGCATAAATTTTGTCTGTCAGTACATGCATAATCCCACAAATCATCACTTCCAACTTGTCAAGTGCATTCTTCGATATGTCCAAGGTACTGTTGATTATGGGATTCGTCTCCTTTCTGCTTGTTCACTTGATCTATATGGGTTTTCAGATGGTGATTGGGGTGGTTGTCATATTACTCGTCGCTCTACTACTGGATTTTTTACTTTTCTTGGAGGCAATTGTATTTCTTGGTGTGCCAAGAAACAACAAACTGTGGCTCGATCAAGTACCGAAGTTGAATATCGAGCACTTGCCTCTGCTGCAGCTGAGCTCACATGGCTTTCCTTTCTCTTATAAGAAGTGCGGCTACCTTAATCCCTTGTTCCCACTTTATTTGGTGATAATCTTTCAGCTCTACAACTCACTGTCAATCCGGTGTTCCATGCGCAAACAAAACACATAGAGATTGACTATCATTTCGTTCGAGAAAAGGTAGCACAAGCTTCTTTGATCACTCGATACGTGCCACCAAACCATTGTCTCGAGCATCATTTCACACACTGCGAGTCAAACTAGGCCTTTGGCCTCCACCTTGGCCTAGTTTGAGGGGGAGTGCAGACGATACATGGCAAAGGAAAGAAAATATAGAGAAAGTTCTTTAATTGTAGCAAATCACGCAATGAATACAGCCATGATCAATGGGCAATATTAAGGGCAAAATTATAGGAGTATATCTTATTCTTTCCTTTCCTCCTTGATTCTGTATATTGTATACACGATTGGAGCTGTATATATAGATCTGTACATGTTATACAAAAGTAGGTATCCAGAAAATATTGGAGATTCAATTTCTTACTACTATGTTTGTTCTTCCATTGACTCTAAAACTCTCTCACTATTAACCTCTTTCAATTGGTGGGGTGGGTACGCGCAGAAGAGCATATGGCAGCTTCTATGCCCGCCCAATGCCTCTCTATTGGTTTTTATCTTTTTACTGGCAATTCTCATCTTCTGGAGACCAGATAGCTGAAGCCTAAAAAATCAATCATTAGATTTCCTCAAGGGGTGAAAATACTGTCTATGACTAATAGATGCTCACTCAAAATTAAATGCAATAGTGTGTATAATATACCATCTAGTATGTATCCGATATAGGCTTCTCCCAAAATGATAGAATAAAATAAAAGAATAAGAGGTGAATGGATGAAATTCTTCAAAATGAGCAAGGTCCAGACCGATCCCCCCAAGCTACCCTTCTGACCAGGCGTGTTGACAGATCTGGAAGGTCAAAGCCACCACAGGGTATCATCAAGCACCATCATTAAGGCACCTAGAGATTCTCGCCTGAAGATCGGCCCCCATGATCCCATGATTAGGACGGTTTTGCCCATGATTGGGGGCATGGTACATGAAGCCTAACATGTGGGCACAGTTCACTCCTATTATCCTTACTGCGCAATTCGAGGGCAGGATTAGGTCTCCCACTAATATGCCCACGACCTAAGCCACACTCCCTACTTACATCTCTATATAAAAGGCAGTCATCATCTCCAAAGAAGGTACAAAAAATATCAACGCTTGAGCCTTATTATTCTGCCCATTTGTCTCTAGCTTAACTTTAGCATCGGAGTGTCCTTGGTAAGCACCACACTGGTTTTTCAAGCAAAAGGATTCATCACTTCAACTATTCGCATTAGAGGTAAGGAAAATTGTACAAATTCACTATATCATCAGTTGGCGTCGTTTGTGGGAACAACATTTTGATCGTTTCATGGTCTTGACCCAATCTGGTGCTACATCTATCAGGCTAGACAAAGCAATGGAGGAACAAAGCACTACAAGGATCGTTGCCTTGCAGCAGCAAATCATCGAAATGATGACTACCATTAACCAACTCCAAGCTCGAAATCAGGAGTTGGAAAGAAGGTTGCCTCTGCCACCAGTGGCGCCGGCAGTAGTGGACCCTCCACCACCAGAGGACCCCCTGATGCATGCGGAATAGTTGACAGCAAGGAACCAAGAAGGCAATACCGGTGAAGGAGCGAAGGACCCAATGCTCCCTAGAGGAAACCCACCTTAGAGGGCGGCTAGAACCCATGTCGATGAAGCTCAAAGCCACATGGCCCAATCCAAGGCGGTGATAGTGGTGCTTCCAGAGCACACTAGAGAAACTTGCCCAGTGTGGGATGAACAGTTGAAGGAGATGCAGGCTCAACTAGCTGGAGTGATTGCCGCTGTAAAAGAAAAAGACCCCAGCACTGTGGAAGAGTTGGTGAACAGGACAGACACGCCATTCACACCAACAGTAATGAGGGTACCCTTACCCCCCAAGTTCAAAATGCCCACTTTGGAGTCTTTTAATGGCACGAAAGACCCCTTGGACCATCTCGAGACGTGTAAAGCCCTGATGGACCTCCAAGCTGTCCCTAACGAGATTACGCGCAGAGCGTTTCCTACAACCCTCAAAGGCCCGGCCCGACCCGGATTTAGTTCCACAGGTTTCCCCCTGGGACCATCAACAAATTCGTGGATCTGAGTAGACTATTCATCAGCTATTACATTGAAGGGTAGAGGTAGAGAAGGCCCTGCACTTCCTTGTTCAACACTAAACAACACGAGAAGGAGTTTGTTACCCTCTTCAACCAGGAGACTCTCTACATGGATGACCTAGACCAGAAGGTGGCAGTAGTAGCTTTCATTGAATGGGTCAGAACCCCCTAGTTCTTTTTCTCCTTGGCTAAGGAGGCACCCAAGACCATGGTTGCACTGATGCTCTAAGTGCAAAAATACATGAACGTAGAAGACACCCTCAAAGCTAGGGAAGACCTGGAGAATGTCAGTCCGAGTATAGACAAGAAGAGATTGGCTAAGGAAAAGAAAGATGGCAGGGCAGTAAAAGCCCCCAGACTGGCTAAGCAGAAGCCCAAGACAAAGGGCGATAGGGCCAAGCCAGCCAGGTACAACCAGCACTTTACCCCCCTAAATACTCCCCTGGATCAGGTGCTCTACAAGATCAAGGGTTACCCAGTGTTGAAGTAGCCAGGACGAATGAGGTCCCCACCAGAGAAGAGACCAAACCAATAAGTGGTGCCGATTCCACTAGGACTATGGCCATGATACAAAAGACTGTTACGACCTCAAGCAGTAGGTGGAGAACCTGATCAAGCAAGGGAGGTTGGGAAGATACATAGCAAAGGGCAAGCGCGACGAGAGGCAAGACCAGCCCAAAAGACAGGCCGAACGACGTAGCCCTGTGAGGGAAAGGCAGAATCAACAACCAATGGGAGAGATAAGGGTTATCTTTGAGGGATTTGTAGGCGGTGGTAAATCTTCTTCCGCCAGGAAAAGGCACGCTAGGGAGGCCGACAGTCAGAAGGAAATCATGTCCATAGATCGATCAGTCAAAAAGTTTACGGTAGAGCATGCCCCCGTCACGTTCACCAATAAAGAGGCAAAGGTAATATGCTAACCTCATGATGACCCCCTGGTCATATCGACAGTAATGTCTAACTTTCTGATACAGAGAGTCCTTATGGACAATGGCAGTTCGGCAGACATACTCTTCCTGAAGGCCTTCGAATAGTTGAAGGTGGGCATGGAAAAGCTACAATTGGTCAACTCCCCTCTGGTTGGTTTCATTGGCAACAGAGTTACCACTTTGGGTTCCATAGCCCTGCCAGTAACACTGGGGACTGCACCGCAACAAGCCACCAAGATAGTGACCTTCCTGGTAGTGAACTGCCCTTTGGCCTACAACGTCATTATGGGCAGAACAGCTCTCAATGAGTTCAAGGCCATACCATCCACCTATCACCTGAAGGTCAAGTTCCCCACACCTCAAAGGTTTAGGGAAGCCAGGGGTGACTAGTAGATTGCCAGAGAATGCTACATGGCATCCCTAAAAGGAGAGGCGAAGGAAGCCATGTTGATTGAAGAGTTTGAGGTCCGAGATGAGGAGGAAATCAGGAGGGTGGAACCAGTAGAAAAACTCGAGATGGTCATGGTCAGAGCACAGGATCAGATCAAGGTAATAAAGATAGGAATAACAGCACCAGAAGGAGTCAAGGAAGAACTGAGGAAATTTCTCAGGTAGAATGCTGACGTCTTCGCCTGGTCTCATAAGGACATGCTAGGCATTGACACCCACATCATCGCTCATCATCTGAACATAGACCCAGCAGTGAAACCGGTAAGACAACAAATGAGGAATTTTACCCCAGAACGCAATGAGGCGATAGCTAAAGAGGTGGAGAAGCTGACCAAAGCCAACTTCATAAAAGAAGCCTAGTATCCCTCTTGGCTGTCGAATGTGGTCATGGTCAAGAAGGCGAATAGAAAATGGAGAATGTGTGTGGACTTTGTAGATCTGAATAAAGCTTGTCCCAAAGATAGTTTTCCCTTACCCATGATAGATCAACTGGTGGATTCGACGACAGGGTATGAGATGCTAACCTTCATGGACGCTTTCTTAGGACATAATCAGATAAAGATGGTGGAGCGTGACCAGGAACATACATCGTTTGTGACAGACATAAGCCTGTACTGCTACAAAGTAATGCCTTTTAGCCTGAAGAACGTTGGAGCAACATACTAGAGGCTTGTCAACTACATATTCAGCGCTCAGATCAGTAGAAACATGGAGGTATATGTTGATGACATGTTAGTGAAAAACAAACAAGCAGCTAGTCACTTGACAGACCTAGAAAAGACGTTCCAGAATTTAAGAACCTACAACATGAAGTTGAACCCGACAAAATGTGCATTCGGAGTAGCCTCTGGCAAGTTCTTGGCGGTCATGGTCTCTAACAAGGGAATAGAGGCAAACCTAAAGAAAGTTAAAGCAATTATAGACATGCAGCCCCCAACATCCACCAAGGAGGTTTAGAGACTTGCCGGCAGAGTGACAACACTGAATAGATTTATCTCGAAATCCACAGATAAGTGCCTTCCTTTTTTTAAGGTTTTGCGAAGGGCTTTTGAATGGACAGCAGAATGTGATCAGGCCTTCTAGGGACTCAAACAGTACGTGGGCTCAGTCCCACTACTTAATAGGACCATTAAAGGGGAAGAGCTTTACCTTTACTATCAATCACAACAGTCAGCTCAGCCCTAATCAGACAAGAGGATGGTGTCCAGAAACCGGTCTACTATATGAGCAGGGCCTTAAGGGGGCAGAAGATTGATATCCTAAAATAGAGCTGCTATGTAATACTCGTAATTTTCTTTTAACTACATTACATCCCTAGCGAAATTGAATAGACCCAGCCATAAGAATCATAAGTTGAGAGCGAGGTATTTCCAAGCCCAACCCGGTCGGTATGTTGAAACTCAGTTTTTTTGGAAAAATCAATCTCCTGAAAGAGCTCGAAAACACGATATGCCTGGCAAATTTGCACCAAAATTTACCCTAGCTTCAAACTTGATTTTCTCTCTCATTTCTCAACGAAATTTGACGAATCAAGTGTCTAGAATTATCCTCTCTTTGAGCCCAATCCCCTTGTAATCTCAGAACCCAATTCCATGGAGATTTGATCTCCCAAACAGCCCCGGAAATTCGCTGCACCTGGCCAATTTCGTACCAGAAATTACCCTAACTTTATGTAGGGTTTTCTATTCTGTTTCTCGACGGATTTTAATAAATTAAATGTCTAAAATTATCTAATTTTCAAGCCCGATCCCCTCATAATCTTAGAACCCAATTCCGTGGAGATTTGATCTCCCAAACAGCCCCCGAAAGTCGCTGCACCTAGCAAATTTCGCACCAGAAATTACCCTAACTTTATACAAGGTTTTCTCTTTTGTTTCTCGACGGATTTTGACGAATCAAATGTCTAAAATTATCTACTTTTCGAGCCCAAACCCTTCGTAATCTCATAACTCAATTCTGTAGAATTTCAGTCTCCCAAAAAAGGTCCGAAATCTGCTACACCTGGAAATTCGCACTCGATTTCACCGAAACTTTGGTTTGAGTTTTCTCTCTCACCTGGTATCGGAATGGTACAAAATTTGAGTCTAAACTGATTAATTTTTCAAGAGCTTTCTATCTACACCTTTGGATTGAGTGTTCGATAAAAATTGATACCCCAAGCTCAGCCATTTCAGACCAAGGCTCTCTTTCAATTCATGCCAAACCATTGCCGCACCCACCACCTTTGCATGGCTAACTACCCCATATAACTATTACATGTAATAGACCTCCCCTAGGCTGCGTAGGACCATATTATATGGCATGAGTGATACATATATGCCTTATGTATCACATTAAAATACTTAAGCCAACACACTCTAAACACATTGCATAAAATAAACACACACATACCAATCACAACACTTGGTCAAAGATTCAAGCACTTATCACAATATAAGAAGTTAAATTAACCCACCTTGCCCCTTTCATTTCTGGCAAACAATGAACCCCCATTGGCTAGTCAAAGTTAGGGGGGTTGAATGTCATGCATGCCATGCATGGTTAGAGAGGGAAACCGAGAGAGAGGTGGGGGAGTTTGCATACACAAAACCTAGAATCGATGCATTTGTATTTCTTGTGGAGAACACAAGGCAGCCATGGGCCTTTGACTGGCCAATTAAAATCAGGGATAAAGAGAGTTATAGTGAGAGAAAGAGAGAAGAGAGTCGGGGACAGAGAAAAGAGAACCCGTGGGAGTTGAACCCACCTCCATGAACCGGCCAAGCAGCCCACAAGCCAACAACCCAATCTCTATATAAACCCCTCACCTGCACACACACACCTCTCGACCCTCAGTTGCACAAGAGTAGAGTGAGAGAAAACTTTAGAGAGAGAGAGAGAGAGAGAGAGAGAGAGAGAGAGAGACGTGGGAGTTGAACTCCTATTAAACCAGCAGTACAAACACACAATGCACCACCCCCACACCCCTCTATATATACCTAACCCAGCTTTCATACCCTCAGGGACTGCCCATTAAAGTTGGAGTGAGTTTTAGAGAGAGAAAATGAGAAACCGAGTGAAAGGCGGGGAGAAATCGGGGAAGAAGAGAGGGCAAGGGCAAAGACCATTTGAAGTGAGATTTACTACCTTCATTCCCCAACCCCTCACCTACCCAAACCCAACAAGAACAAGCCCCCAGCCCACTGTAAATTGGAGAAGAAAACAATGAATGAAAAAATGGGTGTTGCACAGATATCAAACTTATAGCGAACCATGCAGGGCCCGAGGCCTACCACAGGAGTAGGAGGCTTCTCCAAGACCTCCATGGAGTCCAAAGGAGGCCTCAGACCTCTGTGCATGTGCCGGATTGGCCCTCGAAAGCCGAAATCACCGAAAATTAGTCACCTGACCATAACTCTGGCCACCGACTACCTTTTTCAACGAGGCCAGTTGGGTCCTCTTTGTTTCGACGATCCGAACAACTTTTGTGAAGAATACGTTTCCAGAAAATGATGGGAAGGACCCGAAAAACCTAGTTGCAGGTCTGGAACCTAGGGTTCCACCGTGCAACCGGGCTTTTCAGCCAAAAACCAGCCACCTCCGACCACCACCAGCTGAGCTCTGGCCATGAGTGTGAAGCCCATGTCCTTACCTATCTCTAGGTTGCGCATGCATTGCCAGGAAGTGCGGTGGATGGTCGGAAATGTACCTGAAAGCACTACCAGTCGCGGTGGAGGAAGGAGAAGGCTACGCCTTCCTACTCCACGCGCGGCTGGTGGTGTGTGAGGGCACGTGTGTGCTTCGATGACCACCAAATTTTGGTGAAATAGTTCTAGGGACCATATAAGCCTACCCTAAATTTTCTAGAATTTTCTGGTAACTCTACGATTTTTCGTGAATTAATAACTCTGTTTGGACACAGAAAATCGTAGAGAATATAATGTAATTGGAAAAAATCTAAACATTTACCAGTGGACCTCTAAAATCATGAGGAACCCAAATATGGGAGAGTGCAAGGTCACTGGGTCCCCTGGTAAAATTTGGGATTTCACCTTTGGGCCCCGCTATTGGGCAATTTTGTTCTTGACGGGAGATGAGGAGAATTCCAAAAGATCCGTCCCACCGAACCATCCCCTATAACAACTCTAACCTTGCTGAATCTCTAATTATTTGACACTTCCAATTAACAATCACCAATTTATAAGAGTTGTTGGGAAATCTTAGTTAATTGTGACATACAAGCTCGTATCTCCTTCCTTCACAGACTGTACGTGAAGCGAGTACCTATTTTTACCAGGACGTATTATCAGGGTAGGAACTTATGCATTCTTTAAAATACATGCTTATTTTCTTCTTATTAGATGACTTGCAAATTACTGTGTTGACTTTACGCCTTCCTGCTAATTATGTTGTTGATTATATTGCCTTATTCTAAAGTACATTACTTGCATGATTGCATCACTGGGGAGGAATAAGGGTGGAACAACCGGAAAAGAAAAGACCCCGAGTTTATATCATGGGCGTATCTGACTAGGTTGATATTCAGGGCTATCATGGGTTGGTACTACTGGCTTGATATCGGGCTAGATGATCATGGATGGGCACCACTGGACTTGATGACGGAGGATGAATCATGGGTGGGCCCCATTGGCTTGAATTGGCCTGGGTAGGACATACCTGCAAGGATCCTGGTATTGATGAAAAAGAAAAGAATTCCAAGGGACATATGTATGCCATGCTATCTTTTTACTGCATTGCATTTAAACCTGTGCTTTATAGAATTTATGAGATTCCTACTAGGCTTCGTAGCTCACTCCTATTTTATAGGACATTTTTCAGGGGCTAAAGTATCAATCGGTTTTCTAAGGAAATGATAGTGGGAACGAGTTCTCCCCCTGCTAGACTATCGCTTTATTAATTCTAAGTTAATTAGATCTCTTTTGGGCTGTACTTGTAAATAGACATTTTGCTAATGTTCCACTGTTATTTCTAATTTGATGTAATGTTAGTTGAACCGTTTGATTTATGATGAAATTCATGATTATCATGCCTTGTTAAACTTTATAACCCCAACACCCCTCATGTTCGCGACCTAGTGAGGGCGAAGTCTGGTTACGACAGAAGTTGGTATAAGGACGAGAGCATATGAGGTGTTGGTCAAACACCACTTTAAGGCCTTACTTTGGAGTCATCGTTTTGGGTGTTAAATATCTTGGAGCCTATGATGAATTATTATTATTGTTGTGAGTTATTTGAAGTTGTAATTGTTATCTCGAGATTCCTAGTCATGAAGAGGACATAATTCTTTTGGAGCTGCGATTTTGTCTTATCTGCTATGTGGAGAGTTCACCACGGGATTTGAGGTTGTGCATTTTTAATTTTTAACGGTCCGATTAGTCGGGTCGTTACATACTGGCTCTAGCCTTAGTAACGTCAGCTTGAAGATTGAGACCATATTTCCAAGCCCATACCATAGTAGTTCTGACCGACCAGCCACTGCAGAAGATCCTTCACAAACTAGAGACCTCAAGCCGACTGGTTAAATGGTCAGTTGAACTAAGCCAGTTCGACATTCACTATTGACCAAGACTGGCAATCAAAGGTCAGGCTGTGGTTGACTTCATTGCTGAGTTCACCCACCCAACGACTCACCCTGCTGTCGACCCTGACCAACCATAGTGGATACTTATTGTTGACGGTTCCTCCACTGACACATCCAATGGTGCCTAAGTTGTTCTGGTAACCCCTGAAGGACACAAACAAGAGTACGCTGTCAGATTCAAATTTCCAACCTCTAACAACAAAGTCAAGTATGAAGCTTTGTTAGCTAGACTCTAAATGGCTAGGCAAATGAGGGAAGAGCATATCCTGGTATGTAACGATTCTCAACTCGTGGTTGAACATGTCTAAGGTGATTACGAGGCCAGAGGGGAGAAAATGAAAAAATATTACCAAATGCCAAAGAACCTAACCAAGAGGTTCTCCATGGTACTATTAGAAAGAGTACCTAGACTACAGAACGAAGAGGCAGATCGACTGGCCAGAATAGCCTCATCTCAGGAAGAAAAGTGAAGAGTCCCCATGGAGGTGCTAGATTTGCCAAGCATTCAATGCTCGGAGATACATCAGGTGGAATAGGAAGTTGAGTGGGTAACACCGATCAGAGCTTATTTGGAGCAAGAGGCCCTGCCACAGGACAAGACTGAAGCCAGAAAGATCCAATACAAAGCCAGCAGATACACCCTGATGAACGAGACACTGTACAAGAGAGGGCACACCCTACCTTGGCTCAGGTGTGCAGGTAAAACAAACGATGATTATGTTATGAGAGAGGTGCACGAAAGGGTATGTGGCAACCACTCAGGTGGATGGGCCCTAGCCCAGAAGATACTTAAAACAGGGTACTATTGGCCCACCATAGAAAAGGACGTCTAAGACTTTGTAAGAAGATGTGACAAGTGTCAAAGGTTTTCCAACATCCCCAGGCAACCACCTCAGGAAATGACACCTATCCAGAGCCCGTGGCCTTTCACCCAATGGGGAATTGACATTGCGGGACCTTTGCCTTTGAGAAAAGGCTAGATCAAATTCACAGTGGTAGCAGTAGACTACTTTACCAAGTGGGCCAAGGTTGAGGCCGTTGAATCCATCACCGAGTAGAGAATGAAGAGCTTCCTATGGAAAAATATCATCTGCAGGTTTGGAATTCCCAAAGTGGTTATCACGGATAATAGGAAACAATTCAAGGGTGACCAGTTCGGACAAATGTGCTCAAACCTCCAGATCAACCATCATTTCTCATCCCCAGAGCACCCCCAAGCCAACGGCCAAGTGGAAGTCACTAATAGAACCCTGTTCAACATCATCAAGGCCAAGCTGGAAAAGGCAAAGGGCTTATGGGTTGAAGAGCTTCCCAACATTTTGTGGGCCTACCGAACAACTGAAAGGGTAGCAACAGGGCACACCCCCTTTCTCGTTAACATTCAGATTGGAAGTAGTCATCCTAGTAGAGATAGGACTGCATAGTCCCAAGGTCGAACACTACGAACCAAAGGCTAACCACGAAGCCTTGGAGGTAAGCTTAGATCTACTTAGGGAAAAAAAGTTGCAAGCAGCCATGGAAGTAGTAGCCTACCAACAGAGGAAGCGCAAATACCATGACACCCGGGTAAAACCCAGGACATTCACGGGAGGAGATCTGGTCCTCAAGAAAGTCAATCAATCCACCAGGAGGCTCAGTGACGACAAACTTGGGCCAAATTGGGAACAGCCTTACAAATAAAAGGGATTTTCTTGAAAGGGGACCTATTGGCTTACAAGACTAGACAACAATGACCTACCCAACCCTTAGCATGCTGAGCACTTGAGGAAGTATTATGTATGATGTAATCCACCTTCATTAATGAAGTGCCTACTCATCAAAAGTTCTAAATGATCCAGTCTACATGCATAGCTCATGAAGGAAAGCTACTTGCATGGCTCATGAAGGAAAAGACTAATAAGCCCAACTAGTCAGTCCATAAGACTGACCAGACAAGCTAAAAGGCCACAAGGCTACTAAGCCTAATTGGTCAGTCTTGTAGACTGACTAGACAAGCCGAAAGGCATTAAGCCCAATTGGTCAGTCCATGAGACCGACCAGACCAGCCAACAGGCCAAAAAGCTACCCAGCCAAAACTGGTCAATAAACGAGACTGACCAGACAAGTTGAAAGGCCATTAAGCCCAACTGGTTAGTCCACAAGACCGCCCAGACCAGTCAAAAGGCCAAAAAGTTACCCAGCCAAAACTGGCCAGTCCACGAGACTGACCAGACCAAACTAGCCAAAAGGTCAAAAAGCTGCTTGGCCAAATTAGTCATTCCACGAGACCAACTAGACTAGCCGAAAGGCTACAAATCTACAAAGCCCACCTGGTCAGTCTATGAGACTAACCAGTCAAGTTGGAAGACCATACTCAAATATTGAAATACAAGAACACATACCACAGATAAAGGCAAAAGGCATTCTCATTTATAGAAGGCAGATTTTACAGAGAAAGTTTTTTAAAAAAAAAAGAGTCGATCACAAGGGATTGCAGCCTTTGAAGAGCTCAAGATTGAGCGTCATCCTCTTCCTCCGCAGTAGGAACTTGGTCTTCCCCACCAAGTGCCTGGGAGGTGGTGTTGTCTAATGGTTTTAGAGCGGAGAAGTCCAAGTCTGGGAAAAGTTTCTTTGCCGTAACCATAGCATCGACGAAGCCCTCCATATAAGTCTCGCCGACCTCATCTTGGAAGGCTGCCCCAGCCCTGAACTCTTCCACAGCCTTCTCTTGAGCTGTCTTGACCTGCCCCTCCAACTCAGCTATCGTTGAGGCCAAAGATTCTTTGACAGCCTCAAAAGTTTAAGCATCGGAGGTCAGCAGCTCAACCTTCTTCTTGAGCTCCATCGCTTCATCCATGATAGCAATTTTCTCTGCCTCAGAGGTTGCCAGGGTTTTCTCAGCGTCCTTAAGCTTTTCTCCAGCCCACTGATGGTCTTGGTCAAGGTCTCGATGACCTGACTTTTCTTGGAGCTCTCAGTTGTTTTCACCTTTAGGCGGGTAGACAGGCAAAAGGCCTTAACATGCAACTGCAAAAGAACCGATAGATCATCATAATCAACAAGTTAGAGCAAGTACATCAAAGGAAAGATCAATCAGAAGCCTCACCTTGAGAGCATCATGGTTCATGCTCTTGGTCAGTTGGGCGTTAGTCCAATCGTTGAAGGGGACCACATCCTCCAAGTTGATGAACTTGTGTATCCTCTCCCAAACAACTTGGATACCCTCCACCACGAAGGGCTCGCCCTACTGACCCGAAGGGGACTAACCATGAGGCGCTGGGCAGTAGGTGGGGGCATGCCAGCTCTAGACCCGGAGGTTGACCTGGAGCCTGAGCGGAAAAAGGAGTATGGGCTCCTTTGGATGGGCCGACTACTGCAAGACCTTTATTAGATGGGGGCTCAACAGTCTTGCCTGCAGTGCTGTGTCAAGGGCGCTTGCTAGGTCTCTCCCCAGCAGCCTTCGCCCTCTCCATTTCTTCAAATTTCTTCTTGGCAGAGGTCCCCATGCTCCTCTTGTTAAAGCCTATGATGGAGTCTTGTTCTGTAAAACGCATATAACAAGGGTCAGAACGCTTGCCCTATAAAGTAGTACTAGTAAACAAACCAAATTCACTCCTCTCAATGTGAAGGGCTTCAATGGAAGGGTTTGGACCTAAAAGGTAAGTGACCAAACTCTCACCAGCCACAATATGTGCCTAGTAATTGACTGGGTGCTCCCTCACCCTTACTACCCAATTTTTCCTTGATTTATCCTCCAGCACAGGAAGGCGTGCTGAACAAAAAAAAAATTGATCAGACCACTACCTTAAGCAGAACCTAAGTATGAAAGCACGAGAGGCACATACCCTTCCTACTTGGTCTACCCCATTACTTGGGTATGCGAGGGGTCTGGTCAATCACATTCTCCCAGTAGATAATCTCCATACCCTCGCTGTATACGAAGAAGTACTTCTCCTTCCAACGTTTGTGAGATACTGGGAGACTAGATATCATGGCAGGCTGACCATCCTGAGCTCTCGCTCTCAGTCACTTTGTAACAATAGAAGAAGTCTTCTGGGGTTAAGTACTCCTCCCTATTGGTGGTAGCTTGCCACAAGACTGCACAGCCTACCAGTATGTGCCATGAATTGGGCATGAGCTGCGCTAGAGCTAGCCTAGACTTGCTTAGGACTCCCCTAATGGGAGGAGAGATGGGAAACCTCAGCCCTCTAGTTAACGCACTCTTGTACACCGTGATTTCCCCATGGCGAGGGAAACATGCACTGTCCTCACTCCCAGGAACCCTATAGCTCATAAACGTCGGGAATTGGTAGGTAGACCAGAGGTTCTTCACTTTTGGCCTATCTAAGATGGAGGCAATGTTTCTAGCCTCATACCTGCATTATGGGGTAGGGGGCATCCCAACTCCCTCCCCAACCTCAGCCATGGGAACACCCTCAAAAGCGTCCATGATGGCCACAGGGATTTTTGCCCTCTTTGGCCTTGCCTTCTGGGTGACATCCTCAATGTCTGCCCTGGAGTTATTTACAGAAGCACTTGAAGCCTTGTCTACCCTAACCCTATCCAAATCTATTGAGGCGGTGCGCTTAGAGCTGGATGATAGGTCGATTAGTTGGGGGTTCATGGTCCTATAGTCCTCTATTTCACGCAAGGTCTCGAAAGTGGACTTGGAGGCCTCTAAAACACCCTAGTAGATTTACTCCATGAGGGAGGGGTTGCTTACAAACCCTAGGGGGTGCAAAGTCCTAACCCTTCACTCGTAATACCAGATGGCTTTTTGCAGGAGCCAAAACACATACCCACATACACTCGAAATACCTTGATGAACTTGGAAAAATTGAGAAGAAGGCTCGGAATTACTTTAAGTGTTCAATAATGGCAAAGGAGAGAGGAAGCAGAAGAAGACGAGAAAAGGCCACTTACTGTGTAACTCAAAGAGATGCAAAATAGGGGGTTCTTTGATGAACCGCCAAGGCCTTATAAGCCCCTCTATTTCAAAATCAACGGAAAAGATCTACCCTCAGCTCTTGGATCGAACAACCAGTATTCGTAACGTCCCATCAAAAGATAGGGACCAACCCTGCGATGCCATGTGGCAGACACCCCAAGTGTCACGTCAATTCGACAACTGTAGTAATCATTACAGGTTACGACGCTATAAATGCACCTCAAAGGTGACGCCTCGTAGCTCTTTAAAATTCCCACCAGTAGACCCAAGCTGCCGAGGGAATTGGGGGCATCTGATGGTATGACAAGTATGATCGGTCTGCCCTCATTGGGCAGACCGAGAGGTCTATACCGATCATCCCAACTACCCTTCTAACCAAGCGTGTTGACAAATCTGGAAGGTTAGAGCCACCACAGGGTATCATCAAGCACCATCATTAAGGCACCCCGAGATTCTCACCTGAAGGTCGACCCCCACGATCCTATGATTTGGACGGTTTTGCCCATGATTGGGGGTATGGTCCATGAAGCCCAATATGGGGGCACAATTCACTCCCATTATCCTTGGAGCACAATTTGAGGGCACGATTAGCTCTCCCACTAATGTGCCCACGACCCAAGCCACACTCCCTGCTTACATCTCTATATAAAGGGCAGTTATCATCTCCAAATAAGGTACGAAAACATCTACCCTTGAGCCTTATTATTCTACCCATTTGTCTCTAGCCTAACTTTGGCATCAGAGTGTCCTTGGCAGGCACCATGCCGATGTTTCAAGCAAAAAGATTCATCACTTCAACTAGTCACATCAGAGGTCGGAAAGATTGTACAAATTCACTGTGTCATCATAGGGTATAGTGAACCATATGGGATTGTAAGCACCCCATTTTTGACCGCTCAGCAGTTTACACTCCGTCCAGACTTGTTTTCAAGTCATTGTGGGCATATTCCAATCAAAACCAATTCTCTAGGTCCAAATCTCGTATGTCCATCGCTTCGCGGGCCTGTCAGGCCCAAATAGAGGCAAAATGACCAAAATGCCCTTAGGGGCATTGTCCTTTCCTTTCCAATCCCACTCTCAAGACAGTTTATTCCTCGAGACGGTTCCAATCCAGGCACGTCTCTTCGGAGATGGTAAGACTCCTTTCCAATCCCACCCTCGAGACAGTTTATTCCTCGAGACGGTTCTAATCCAGGCACGTCTCTTCAGAGACGGTAAGACCCCTTTCCAATCCCACTCTTGAGACAGTTTATTCCTCAAGACGGTTCCAATCCAGGCACGTCTCTTCGGAGACGATAAGTCCCCTTTCCAATGCCACTCTCGAGACAGTTTATTCCTTGAGATGGTTCCAATCCAGGCACGTTTCTTTGGAGACGGTAAGACCCCTTTCCCACTCTCGAGACAGTTTATTCCTCAAGACGGTTCCAATCCAGGCACGTCTCCTCGGAGACGGTAAGACCCCTTTCCAATCCCTCTTTCGAGACGGTCCGAGTAGTGAAACTACTCACAAAACCGTTAGAGCAGCGGAAATACTCACAAATAGGTCGATATAGGGAATTGCCAACAAACCCCTATGTCACGACGACCGCCGTTAGAGTGGCGGAAACACTCAAAACCTAGGTCAACACCAGTGTTTGTTAACCCACTTTGGTGAAAAATGACTAAACTGTCCTTTGAACCTTTTCCGAGACTTTCCGGTCAAGATGACCATTTTGCCCCTAGGCATCCGAATGCCCCGGGAACCACACCGGCTCTGGGTATCAAACCGGTAATGTCTCGAGAATACTTTTTATAGTATTCTCAACCTTCCTTTACCTTTCCGGATCATTCCGAGTCAGTTCTGGCCAACCCGGTACAAAATGACCGTTTTGCTCCTGGAGGGCCGGTCTCCTTTTCCGACCACACCGGCTCTGGGTATCAAACCGGTAACCTCCTGAGACTACTTTTTATAGTATTCTCAATCTCCTTTTACCTTTCCGGATCATTCTGAGTCAGTTCCAGCCAACCCGGTACAAAATGACCGTTTTGCCCCTAATGGGCCGATCTCCTTTTTCGTCCACACCGGCTCTGAAAATCAAACCGGCAACCTTTGGGAACATTCTAAATAATGTTTCTAGATCCCAAGTCTTCTTCCGAGATAGTCCGAGTTCACCCCGGCAACTTCCCGGTCCGATTGACCGTTTTGCCCCTAAAGGCCCGGTCAACCTTTTCGACACATTTTATCCTCGCTTTTCAAGTCAAATACTTCTAGGACACTATTTTAAGTGTTCCTGCTCCTTTCCAGCCTTCCGGGTCATTCCCGGCTCCTTCAAATCATTCCTGAACTTTCCGGAGTCACTCCTAGTGAAGCCAGGCTAAAGATTGCATGGTAGTCACTAGTACAGGTGCCCAAATCTAGTCAAAGATACGATGCTTGCCGACCTTAAACATTTCCTAATTGGTTGGCGCCACTGCAACAGGCGCCAGTGTTGTCCGACCTCTATAAATACAGAGCCTCGTTTAACGTGAAAAGGATCCGCAAACTCAACCTAAAAATCATATAATTCGATATACAGAGCTCGAGCACCTTAAAAACCCTAGCCACCTTAGGTTTTCCAAACCCTAGCCACCCTACACAAACTCTAGCCTCCTATACACTCATACACACCCCCATACATTCATACACTAGCCTTTAACCATTCTTTGAAGACTTGAGGAGCTACAATCCAAAGTTTGAAGACAACTCTTGATGACTGAAGGTGAAGATCAAGACGAAGACCGAAGACCGAAGATAGCACGGCGCGCAAAATAAACAAGACATACGGTAGGCTCCCTATTTAAATTTTCGCACTTCCCCCCTCTCTCTTCTCTCTCTTAACCCACTTGGGTTTTCTGTATTTTAATCCCCCATCTCTTTTCCCCTCCTTTCTTTGCATGCTTGAAACAAGGGGATTCCTGGTCCATGTGTAGGATTGGGCTATTGGAGAGTCATCGTGTCGTGGGCTTTCTTCTAGTCTAACCAAAGACCACGTGGGTCCGGCCCCCTTGATTATATGGTGAAGCCTTAGCCTTGTATGTTCACGACCCCAAATTGCATTGTGCATATCATAGTCTTGCATCTTCCAAAATTCATTTTCAAACTCGTTTTCAAAACCATTTTCAAACTTGTTTTCAAAATTGCATCAAAATCTCTTTTTCAAAAACTTGTTTTCAAAATCACAATTCTAGGGTGATTCTAGCCTTTCCATGGCTAGGGTTGCTTTAGGAAAGTGTTACATTAAAAGTGACCAATATGGTCTATATTTTCAAATCTTATTGTTTTCCAAAACCGCTTTCCTAAAGTGGTTCTAGCCCTCTTATGGTTAGAATTGCTTTAGGAAAGTGAGACGTTTTTACTCCTTCTAAAAACTCTTTTTCCCAAATCCCTCTTCCAAAAAATTTCTTTTTCAACACACTTTCCTAAAACTCTCCTCTCCAAAATTATTTTCAAAAATTCCCTTCCAAAATCTATTTTTCAAAGCTTCCTTTTTCAACTCCTTTCTGAAACTCTTTTCCCTCAAAATTCATTTTCTAAAAACACTCCCGAAATTCACTTTCCTAAAAAATTCTCTCCAACAATCTCCTTTCAAAAAGCTTTCTAAAAACTCTCTTTCCAAAATCTTCCTTCTAGAAACTCCCCTCTAAGATTTTTCCTCCCAAAATCTATGTTTCCAAAAACACACTTTCCAAAACTCCTCTTTAAAATTTTTTTCCAAAAACTCCCTCTTCAAATTCACTTTCCAAAAACTCCTCCCTAGGATTCCCTTCTAGAAAACCTTCGTTTCCAAAAACGCACTTTCTAAAAACTCTTTCCTTAGAGCCCAAGTCAAGCCCTAGAACCCACAATTAGGAAACCCTAAATTTTCTTCCCAAAAACATGGTTTTCAAACTTTGCCCCTAAACCTAGGTTTTCAAAATCTCTTGTTTTCACATCCAAACGATATACGTTTCCAAAACCTCTTTTCTACGTTAAGATTCCGCACTTTCAAAAATAGGGTTTCTAGAATATCTCTTTCCAAATCTTTGTCAAAACAAATCTTCCCTTTAGGAAACCAAATCAAATCTCCCCGCTTAGGAAGCCAAATCCAATTCCCCCGTTTAGGAAACTAGATCCCGTCCTCCGTTTTTGGAAACAAAATCAAACCTTCTCTTTTAGAAACAAAATCCAATCCCTTCCAAAATCCAAATCTTTCCTAATTCAAATCCTTCCTAATCCTCCACTTCCCTAAATCTTAAGTTTCCAAAACTTGAACATAAAAATCTTTCCTAATTCAACCCTTTCCTAATCCTACTCCTTTTCCAAATCTCAACTTTCCAAATCTAATTTTTCAAACTTTTTCTAAACTCAAACTTTTCCTAATCTCAAGATTTCCTAAAACCCTAAAACTTTCTAAATCTTAAACTTTCTAAATTTCAAATCATTCTAAATCTTAAACTTTCCAAAACTTCAAAATCTTTTCAAATCTAAAACTTTTCTAAACTCAAAACTTTCTTAATTCGAGACTTTGTTAAGTTGAAACTTTTCTTAATTCAAATATTTCCTAATTCGAAATATTTCCTAATTTCAAAACTTCCCTATTTCAAAACTTTCCAATTTTCAAAACTTTCCAATTTTCAAACTTTCTTAAATTCAGAACTTTCCTAATTTCAAAACTTTCCTAAATCTAAAACTTTCCTAATTTCGAAACTTTTCAAAAATGACACTTTCCTAATTCGAAACTTTCCTAATCTAAATCTTTCCAAATCTTTCAAGATCTTTCCAAATCCAACATTCCAATCTAATCTTTCTTAATCTCAAGTCTTTCCTAGGTCTCCTATCTTTCGTAAGTCTAGGTTTCCTAAATCTCCATCTTTCTTAAAACCAAGTCTTTCCAAAATTAATCTTTCCAAAGCAAGTCCAATCTTCTCAATTTCAATTTCCAATCTCCTCTTCTAATCTCAAATCAAATCCAATTTTCAATTCAATCTCTTTCTTCCAATCCAATCTCTCTCTCTTCAAATCAATCTATTTTCAATCGGACTCCGGTCCGAACTACGACTGACCTGATTCTCTCAAAGGGACACGTAGGCAACCTTTATAGGTGCGGTCACAACACTTTTCAAACTTTCAATTCCACCCTCATGGGTGCGGTTTCCAAAATCTTTTCAAATCTCAAATTCCAATCTATTTTCAAAATTCCAATTTCAAAATTTCTATTTTTAAATTTTCATACTTTCCAATTTCAATTTCATCTCTTCAAATCTATTTTCAAATCAAATCAATTTCTATTTTCCAATTCTCTTATCTTGCACGTGCATATCATGCATCATGTTAGTTTCTTTTTAAACATTGTTTTTCTAAAATGGATAGGATTGAACTATAGTTAGTTAAAGACTCTCATAGGTGAATCTAGGGTAGATTGACATGTAGGTACCAAAAGGGCGGGGTAGGGTGATAGCTTAGTGCGTCTTCCCTACACGTAACCAACCTCCAAACCTAGATCACTGATTTCAAAGACCAAATGGAGTTATTTTCAAAAAAAATGGCTAAATGTTTTTCAAAAGTTGCCAAACAACCTGTTTTTATTAAAAACCCTCTCTCGAGGAGATATTTTCAAAAATCATTTTCAAAAACTCAAAGTGTAGTCTTTGGATTATGCTTAGTTTTTAGGTGACCTAATTCACCTTAATCAAGTTAGGTGGCGACTCCAAATCTTTTCTAAAAGCCCTTTATTCAAATTTATTTTCAATTCAAACCTAGTCGCACTCATTCTTCTAGGAGGGTGAGTTCTAACGAGAGAGTACAGCATTTTTTCCACTTGTGTAAGTATTCCTCAAGTGCGAAAAATCTGAGCGCGATAGGGATAAGAGTTGATATCCCAAGGTCAAGGGTACTCATGAAAAACAATGATGAGTGTAGGGCCTTCGACCATCTTCCTCCTTATGCCCTTCTAAGCCAAAGCATCCAATTCCTTAGTCCTCAAAAGAGAGGAGCTGTGTGCTCTGTGGCCATGCATGACAATGAACCCCACGGAGGTCTCTACATGAGAGTTAGTGGAAGACTTATATTCACAAGATTCCATGTTGTAAAGATAGCCCATAGAAGGATAGGCAATCAAGGCCTAGGAGAATTTGTACCGGGGACGAATAATAGGCTGGGGGAAAGGGTGACATAGCCCCCACGGTATGGGTGTTTTTCCATTCTATGCCTTACACTTATAAAGGGCATAAATTTCCCACTTTCAATCAATTTGGAGAAAATGACATGTTGTTGGAAAGTCCTTATTTCTTTATATTTTTTGCTAATGACCATTAGAAAACATGAGGAATATATACAATGTTATTTCCAGTTATTGTTGTTCCATGTTATTTACTAGATTTAAGAAAAATACAAGTAAAATGAACTTTGCAACGTTTTGGAAATTGCTCATATCATATCTAAACAAGCCAATACTTCTCAGATTCATGAAAACTTAACTTGACAACATTTTTCAACCATATAAAATAATTAAACTAATTACTTGTAGCTCAAGAGTGCTATTTTGTGATGAATAGTCAAAATGGTGTTTTCACTATCAATAATGGTGCTATTTTTGGTCTGGTCATATATGGTTATTGAAGAGTATCAATAATGCAGAAGCTACACTCTGGATATATTTTTGGGTGTCAAACCAAAAAAGGATCCGAGATCTCTAACCTGAAAATATTCCATGCGCAAATTTATAATCAATTTATACAGTACTCGTGATGTAATGTAATCCAACCCATAAGGAGCCAACTACACAACGTTGTTCACAATTCAAGTGCACTCATACTCTAGTATCAATGGGAGATGTTTTTCCTAGATAAAAGAAGAGACCAACACACAATCAATGCGCCATTTGGTTATTCTTTACAATAACCACCTTTAACTTCCTACGGGTGAATTATTTCAATAACCACTTTTCATGAGTCATGGATTTGGGTTTTGGCATACACACGGCATACCCATAGGAGCCCGAATCCGACCCAATGCCAACAATTATTAACCAAGGATTTGCGAACTTGTAGAGAGATAGGAGGCCCTCCTAAAGTGTGGCGGGCAACCTAAGCCGAAACCAAGTGAATTAAACTTAATTGATTATAAATGCTTACGCAAAAACATTTTACTGGTCATGCACAAAAGGGTAAAGGCTCTTGTGATGAAATTGGAGAACCCAAGTCCTTCTACCTTGCCAAGTAAACAAAATGTCAATACAGCTAATGGTTTACCAAGTTAAACAAGGCTCGCTCTGTATAATCGTTGAAGAATAACCTTTCATATGATACATGTCAGCCAATTCAATCTATATCAAAGAAAAAGGTTTTTTCCACATTGTGAGTTTTGGATAAATTATAACCTTCACCTCATCCAGTCTTAAAGTGAGTGACTCGATCGTAAAATTCTATTTTCTTTATAGAATATATATTATAAATATTTTAAGCAAAGTTTTAAGTTGCCATTTCTAATGTTAAGCTTTAGCAGCTACAAATAGATACTAATACGACTTTCTTTTTTGTTTTTTTCCTTCTTAATTCAGATGGTGGTGGACTAAATAGGACCTAACCCTCTTGGCCACCCCTAACCTAGGTGAAAGCAAAATTCAATCTCAAATCCCTAATACAATCACGAAGATATATTGTCAACTAAATTTTTGCTACGAGGTAAATATAATATAGGAAAATGTTATTCTTTAATTAATTTATATACAAAATTTTATACCAAAATAATGTAACGATGTTAATTTTGTAATTAAAAATTACATTAATAAATTCTTTATTTTAAAGTGATAGACCCATAACTTAATTACATAATAATAATAATAAATTCTATATAAAATTTTTTTATTATATAGCATTATATAAGAAATAGCTTGAGAGAGAGAGAGTTCCTTGGACGGGGCAAACAGAATAATGACAATAAAAAGGTGAAGCTGTTTAGAAGACATTTGTTTATTGTGCCTAAGGAATGGAGAGATGATGGGAGTTGGATTCTTCAGCACATGCAGCATCTGAATAGAATGTCTTTCGCAATAATCTCCCCCAAGTGTTCTCGATCCCGAATCTAATCATAAACTTTTTTAATCAGTTAAATATGTTTACTTGGCTAATTAAAGATCCTACGTGCTACTAAGCCCATCAAAAACTCTCTCTCTCTCTCTCTCTCTCTCTCTCTCTCTCTCTCTCTCTCTCTCTCTCTCTCTCACAACATGTTATCAATGCTGACATGATAATGTTAATGTTTGGGATTTGTACTTATATTATATACATATATATACACGTGTATCTAGATCTCCGTGTGTTTATGTGTGAGGAGTGGCTGAATGGTTTAGCTTTCATGTGAATTAATCGTTACATAGATAAGAGTGATGACTGATGAGTGAGGTGGTGATATTGTTATGTGGTAGGGTATGAGATGGGTCCCACCACTTTTTGAGAACCGGCAGCCACCATAAAGGGCTCCACATTTCGGGCGTCGGAAAAGCTCTCCCTTCCCCATTTTTCTTTTGTTTACGAGCAATGTTACAGTGCTACATCCCTGCTTTGCGTAGCAGCGTATGCATATACGTGATGCGACACCTGGATTTATATTGCTAAGTTCTCGCTCTTGTGCGCTTCATTATACCAAGTGCTGACAGCAATTCGACAAATGCGAAAGTAAATAAAAGTTTTGAACAAGGAATATAGAAGCAGGGGCGTACGAGGGCCGTCTGTTCAAAATAAATCTTAGTAGAAGTATGCATGAGTCAAACTGAGTTAAATTTATGCTTAGATCTAGAGTTAATTTGATCTTGATTGATTTTAAAATTTTAAACCTAGAACTAAAGTCATCATTTAATAGAACTGAACCGAATCAATCCGAATCGGTTTGGGTTAGTTCGGTTCGGTTCTATTCCTCAAATTAGTTTAGGTCTATATCAGGTTAGGTCGAGTCGGTTTCACTTTTATTGTATATTATCTAACTTATTTATTCAAAAAAATAAAATAATAAGATTGGCCTTGCAACCTTAATTTTTGAAAAAAAATAAAAAATGACATATAAACACAATATCAATAATAATTAAGTATAAATAACAATAATTTAATGACATATATAAAATATATATAGACTTTTATGAGATATAAAGATAGGGTCTTAGTTTGGTTCTTGGGTCGAATCAGGTTGGGTCGATTCTCGGTTTGATTCGAATCCAAAAAATGTGAAACTGAACCAAGTAGATTGGTTTGACATTTTTTAGGCTCAGAATCTAACAGATCCTTTGACAAACCCAAACCAAACCAACCCAAAGAAGCCGGGTTGGTTTGGTTATCAGGTTTTTCGATTCGTTTATGCACTACTAAATCCTAGGTCCCTACAAAATAAGCTTAAAATTTTAAAAACATTATCTAGGACCTTACAAAATTTTAAAAAACTTTTCTTGACCCCCTGTTGATACAAATTCTGGGTCTGTCATTGTATAGATGTGATATTTTTTTACTATTAATCATAATGATGATGCAGTAAACTTTTATGTCCTCACCAAACCAGAACCTGCAAGGATCAGGAAGAATAAAGTTTGCTAAGCACCAATGGGGTGTCAGCCAAATAGCCCAAAATGCCCTTGGGGCATTGTTTGGCCCTTGGGGCATTGTTTGATCCAATTCCAGTTGACACATCTTCTTAAAGATGGTAAGTATATATTTTAACCTCAATTAGATCCATCAAGCAATAAGTCCATCCAAGAGCTTCACGAGATCTAGCAGTCTCCAAAATGGACGCACACCTTCAGAGTGACAAAAGCACTCACAAACATCGCAACCATCAAAGTGACAAAAACATTTGTAAACAGGTTAACATCGGGAATGCCAACAAACTCCTATGTCATGGGACTTAACACACCTCTTGGCCGTGACACGTTTATCGGAGGACAGATACCTTTAGAAACCAACTCATCACACACTATCAGAGTGATGAAAACACTCAAAACCCGAATCAACACCAATGCCTGCTAGCCCATTCAGATAAAAAATAACCAAACTACCCCTTAGGCCCCACAGGCGTGCTTTTTGAGAAAGTACCTAAGACCTTAAAGCGGTAAGTCTATCCTTCCAAGATTGTCCCAACGACAATCTAGCACATTCTAGTGCCTTCCAGTTGCTTCCGGATCGATTCCCGAAGCATTCGATAAAAATGACTATTTTGCCTCTAAGCGTCCAATCACCTTCGAGAACCACGCCGGCTCTGGGTATCAAACCGGTTACCTTTTGAGGATACTTCTAATAGTATTCCCAACCTTCTAATACCCTTCTAGATCATTCCGAGTCTATTTTCGTAAACCCAGTGCAAAATGACTATTTTGCCCCTAGTAGGTCTGTTGCCTTTTCTAATCACACCGACTATGGATATTAAACTGGCAATCCCTCGAAACATTTTAAATCATTTTTCCAACCTTCAAGCCTTCTCACAAATCACTTCAGGCCAATCCTAGTATTTTTTTTGGTTCAAATGATCGTTTTGCCCCTGATGGGCCGGTCACCCTTTTCATCTATCATGGCTCTTGTTATTAAGCCTTTTACCTCCTGGACACTCTTTTAGAGGTTTTCATCCATTCTCGACCGAGTCTGGTTACTCAGGACCTTCTGGATCATTCACGGACTTTCTAGAGTCACTCCTAGTGAAGCCAAGCCAAAAATTACATGATAATCACTAGGACATGCGCCCAAATCTTCTGCCTTGTAACACAAGAATCAAAGATCTATTTTTTGCCACCCCAAAAATTTTCCTAATTCCTGGTACCATTGAAACAAGTGCCAAGTCTTATTTTACCTACCTATAAATATAGGTCACCCCCTGCGTATTTTAAGTCTGCAAAATTACTCCAGAAAACTCTGCCTCTCTGAAAATGGAGCTTGAATTCCCTCAAAACCCTAATTTGAAACTTTTATAATTTAAAACTTTCTAAAATCAAACCTTTCTATTTCAATTGCTTACTTAAACCCTAGGTTACATAAACCCTATGAGGCCAAAACCCTTAGTTGACCCTTAACCCTAAGTTAGGAAGCTTCAACTCTTTCAAAGTCTTAATTCAAGTCAAAATTATTTCAAAGTTCAATTCAATCTTTCCAAAATAAGTTCAAGTTCTATTTCGAAGTTTAATTTCAAATCAAAGCTCGCTTTCAAATCTTCAAATCAAAGTTCAAATTAAACCCTTTTCAAATCAAGCTTTTCAAAGGCCCCAAAGTGTCTTTTCAAATCAATCAAGACCTCAAAATGTCTATTTTCAATCGAACCCCGAGTCCGAACTACGACTGACCTAATTCTCATCAAAGGGATACGTAGGCAACCTCATGGGTGCGGTCACAACCTTTTTCAAAATTTCAATTCTCTTTTTCAAAATCTCTCTCAAATTCTTTTCATACACTTGTGTACCATGCATCATATCATCCTTAAAGTGATGGCTCAAACCTCTTTCTAAAATTCTTTTCAAAGTGGATATAATTGGACATTGGATAATCAAAGATTCCAAATGAGTGAACCTAGGGTGAAAAGACATATAGGTACCGCAAGAACGGGATAGGGTAATAGCCTAGTGTATCTTTCTTGTATGTAACTAATTTCTGAACCTAGAATCAAAGTTTTTGAAAGACCAAAACAGAGTTATTTTCAAAAAGGATTTAAATCTTTCTGAACGTTGCCAAACAATCTCTTTTCTTCCAAAACCCTCTCTTGAGGAAGTTTTCAAAACATTTTCTAAGTTTAATATTTGGATTGCACTTAGTTTGAGGTGACCTAACTCACCTTAACAAAGTTAGGTGGTGACTGCAAATCTTTTTTAAAAACCCTTATTCAAATCAATTTCTAATTCAAACCTAGTCGTACTCGTCCTTCTAGGAGCATGAGTTCTAACAAGAAACGATTGTGTGTTTCCCACATATCATTCTCAATGGTGCGAAAAACTAAAGTGCTATAGTATCTCGTCTTTCGGTAAACATGTCTGTAAGCACCCTATGCTCGGCAGTCTACACTCCGTCCAGACTTGTTTTCAAGTCATTGTGGGCATATTCCTATTGAAACCAACATTCTAAGTCCAAATCCCGTCTATCCATCACTTCGCGGGCCCAGCCAGGCCTAAATAGAGGCAAAATGACCAAAATGCCCTTAGGGGCATTGTCCTTTCTTTTTCGATTCCAACCCCTCTCTTGAGACAGTTGATTTCTCGAGACGGTAAATCTATTCCAATTAAGCACGTCTTTACGAAGACGGTAAGTCCCCTTTCCAATCCCTCTCTCGAGACGGTTCCAAATCAGGCACGTTTTTTCGGAGACGGTAAGTCCCCTTTCCAATCTCTTTCTCGAGACAGTTTATTCCTCGAGACGGTTTCAATCCAGGCATGTCTCCTCGGAGACGGTAAGACCCCTTTCCAATCCCTCTCTCGAGACAGTTTATTCCTCGAGACGGTCCAAGTAGCAAAAATACTCATAAATTTCACAACCGTTAGAGTAGTGAAAATACTCACAAATAGGTCGATATAGGGAATTGCCAACAAACCCCTGTGTCACGACGACCGCCGTCAGAGTGGCAGAAACACTCAAAACCCAAGTCAACACCAGTGTCTGTTAGCCCACTTCGGTAAAAAATGACCAAACTGCCCTTTGGACCTTTTTCGAGACTTTCCAGTCAAGATGACCATTTTACCCTCAGGCATCCAAATGCCCTGGGAACCACACTGGCTCTGGGTATCAAACCGGTAACCCTCTGAGATTTCTTTTTATATTATTCTCAATCTTCCTTTATCTTTCTGAATCATTCCGAGTCAGTTCCGGCCAACCCGGTACAAAATGACCGTTTTGCCCCTGGTGGGCTGGTCTCCTTTTTCGACCACACCGGCTCTGGGTATCAAACTGGTAACCTTCTGAGACTGCCTTTTATAGTATTTGCAACCTTTCTTTACCTTTCCGGATCATTCCGAGTCAGTTCCGGCTAACCTGGTACAAAATGACCGTTTTGTCCCTGGTAGGCCGGTCACCTTTTTCGACCATGCCGGCTCTGGGAATCAAACCGATAACCTCTGGGAACATTCTGAATAATGTTTCCAGATCCCATGTCTTCTTCCGGGATAGTTCGAGTCTGTCCCGGCAGTTTCTCGGTCCGATTGACCGTTTTGCCCCCAAAGGCCCAATCAATTCTTCTGACACATCCTATCCTCACTTTTCAAGTCAAATACCTCCGGGACACTATTCTAAGTGTTCCTACTCTTTTCCGGCCTTCCGGGTCATCCTCGGTCCTCCAAAATCCTTCCTGGACTTTCCAGAGTCACTCCTAGTGAAGCCAGGCTAAAAATTGCATGGTAGTCACTAGTACAGGCGCCTAAATCTAGTCAAAGAAACGTTGCTTGCCGACCTTAAATATTTCCTAAATGGCTGGAGCCACTAGTAGTGGTGCCAAGCCAAAAATTGGCCTAGCGCCACTCCTAGTGGCGCCAGTGTAAAATTTGGCCCGGCGCCACTGTAACAGGCGCCAGTGTTATCCAACCTCTATAAATACAGAGCCTCCTCCAACGTGAAAAGGATCCTCAAACTCAACCTAAAAATCATATAATTCGATATACAGAGCTCAAGCACCTCCTAAACCCTAGCTTCCATAGGTTTTCCAAACCCTAGCCACCATACACTAAACCCTAGCCTCCTATACACTCATACACTAACCTTCAACCCTCCTTTGAAGACTTGAAGAGTTGCAATCTGAAGTTTGAAGATTGAAGACGGCTCTTGAAGATTGAAGACAAAAATCAAGACGAAGACCAAAGGAAGCAAGGCCTGCAAAATAAAGAAGACATACAGTAGACTTCCTATTTAAATTTCCGCACTTCCCCCCTCTCTCTTCTCTCTCCTAACCCACTTGGGTTTTCTCTATTTTAATCCCCCATCTCTTTCCCCGCCTTTCTTTGCATGCTTGAAACAAAGAAATTCCCGGTCTATGTGTAGGATTGGGCTAATAGAGAGTCACCGTGTCGGGGGCTTTCTTCTAGTCTAACTAGAGACCGCGTGGGTCCGGCCCCCTTGATTATGTGGTGAAGCCTTAGCCTTGTATGTTCACGACCCCAAAATTGCATTGTGCATATCATGATCTTGCATCTTCCAAAAACCGTTTTTAAAGTTGTTTTTCAAATCATTTTCAAACTTGTTTTCAAAATTGCATCAAAATCTCTTTTTCAAAACATGTTTTCAAAATCACAATCCTAGGGTGATTCTAGCTTTTCCATGGCTAGGATTGCTTTAGGAAAGTGTTTATATTTAAGGTGATTTTCATGATCCATATTTTTAACTCTTGTTGTTTTCAAAACCGTTTTCCTAAAATGGTTCTAGCCCTCTTATGGTTGGAATTGCTTTAGGAAAGTGAGATATTTTTACACCTTCTAAAAACTCTCTTTTCAAAAAGTCTCTCTTCCTAAGAATCTCTTTCAATATACTTTCCTAAAACTCTCCTCTTCAAAATTGTTTTCTAAAAACTCTTTACAAAAATCTATTTTTCAAAACCTCCTTTTTCAACTCCTTTCTAAAATGCTCTCCCCAAAATCCACTTTCTAAAAACGTTCCCCAAAAATCTTTCCAAAAACTCTCTTCAACAATCTTCTACCAAAAATCTTTCTAGAAAAACTCTCTTTCCAAAATCTTTCCTCTAGAAACTCCTCTCTAGGATTTCCTTCCAAAACCTTCGTTTCCAAAAAACACAATTTCCAAAAACTCCTTCTCTTTAAAATCTTTTTTTCCAAAAAACACACTTTCCAAAAACTCCTCCTTAGGATTCCTTTCTAGAAAACCTTCGTTTCCAAAAACGCACTTTCCAAAAATCCTCTTTCCTTAGAGCCCAAGTCAAGCCCTAGAACCCACAATTAGGAAACCCTAATTTTCTTTCCAAAAATATGGTTTTCAAACTCTGCCCCAAATCTAGGTTTCCAAAACCTTTTGTTTTCTATATCAAAACTATACATATTTTCAAAACCTATTTTCTACGTCGAAACTATAATTTTTCAAATCTAAGGTTTCTAGAATCTCCCCTTCCAAATCTTTGCCAAATCCTATCTTCTCTTTAGGAAATCAAATCAAATCTTCCCGTTTAGGAAACCAAATTCAATCGTCCGTTTTTGGAAACAAAATCCAACCTTTTCTTTTAGAAACCAAATCCAATCCCTTCCTAATCCAACTCTTTTCTAATTCAAATCCCTCCTAAACTTCTACTTTCCTAAATCTTAAGTTTCCAAAACTTGAACATAAAAATCTTTTCTAAATTTTAAAACTCAACTTTCAAATCTTTCCTAATTCAACCCTTTCCTAATTCTACCTTCTTTTCAAATCTTAACTTTTCAAACCTAAGTTTTCAAACCTTTCCTAAGCTCAAACCTTTCCTAATTTCAAGATTTTCTAAAATTCAAACTCTAAAACTTTCTAAATCTTAAACTTTCCAATTTTCAAAACTTTCCTATTTCAAAACTTTCCAAATTCTAAACTTTCCAATTTTCAAAACTTCCTTATTTCAAAACTTTCCTAATTTGGGAACTTTCCTAATTTGAAAACCTTTCCTATTTCGAAAACTTTCTAAATTTGAAACTTCCCTAATTTGAACATTTCCTAAATCCAATCTTTCCTAATTTTCTAACCTTCCCAGTCAAGTCTAATCTTTCCTAATTCTCTTATTTTCTAAACCTTCCAAGTCAAGTCAAATCTTTCCTAAGTCTCTTTTCTTTCCTTAGTCTGAGTTTCCTAAACCTCCATCTTTCCAAAACAAGTCTAAATCTTTCTTCCAAGTTCTATCTTTTCAAATCAAAATTTAATCTTTTCAATTCCAAAATTTCAAATTCCAATTTTCAATCCTCTATTCAAAGTTCAATCTCTCAATCTTCCAATTCAATTTCCAATTCAATCTCCTTCTTCAAATCAACTCTTCTATTTTCAATCGGACTCTTGTCTGAACTACGACTGACCTGATTCCCTCAAAGGGATACGTAGGCAATCTTCATAGGTGCGGTCACAACACTTTTCAAACTTTCAATTCCACCCTCATGGGTGCGGTCTTCACATTTTTCAAATCTCAAATTCCAATCTATTTTCAAAATTCCAATTTCAAAATTTCTATTTCCAAATTTTCAAACTTTCCAATTTCAATTCCATCTCTTCAAATCTATTTTCAAATCCAATCAATTTCAAATCAATCTCTTTCCAAATCTATTTTTCAATTCTCTTTTCTTACACGTACATATCATGCATCATGTTAGTTTCTTTTAAAACATTATTTTTTAAAGTGGATAGGATTGAACAACAGTTAGTTAAAGACTCTCGTAGGTAAATCCAGGGTAGATTGACATGTAGGTACCGAAAGGGCGGGGTAGGGTAATGGCTTAGTGCGTCTTCCCTACACGTAACCAACCTCCAAACCTAGAATCACTGTTTTCAAAGACCAAAATGGAGTTATTTTTCAAAAAGGGCTAAATGTTTTTCAAAGGTTGCCAAACAACCTGCTTTCTTAAAAACCCTCTCTTGAGGTGGTATTTTCAAAACCTTTTTCAAAAACCCTAAGTGTAGTCTCCAGATTATTCTTAGTTTTTAGGTGACCTAACTCACCTTAATCAAGTTAGGTGGCGACTCCAAATCTTTTTCAAAAGCCCTTTGTTCAAATCTATTTTCAATTCAAACCTAGTCGCACTCATTCTTTTAGGAGGGTGAGTTCTAACGAGAGAGTACAACATTTTTCCCGCTTGTGTGAGTATTCCTCGAGTGCGAAAAATCTGGGCACGACAATGTTACGACCAAGAGGCGTGTTCAGTCCCATAACGTCGAGATTTGTTGGCATTCCCGATGTTGACCTGTTTACGAGTATTTCCATCACTGTGACGGTTGTGATGTTTGTAAGTGTTTCGTCACTTTGACGGTGTGCGTTCATTTTGAAGACTGCCTGATCTCAGGAAGCTATTGAATGGACTTATCACCTTCAGGCCTTAGGTACTTTCCCGATTAACGCGCCAAATAACGGACATTCTACGTTGGTAGGCTAGTAGGGGCCAAAAGTGAACTGCTCTACCATCTCGGGGACTTAAGTTCTATCTCGATCGATGGGTGTGAAGGGACTTATCATTCTGAGAGATTTTGTGCTTTCTCAGTAAACGTGTCATGCTAGATGGGCTTACTGTTTGAGGGATTAACTTTCTCGAAAGACGTGCTAAACTAAGTTTGATTGGTTTGGACTAGAATTGGGACTAGAGTTGAGGTTAAAATACAGACTTATCGTCTTTAACAAAATGTGTCAACTAAAATTGGACAGAGCAATACTCGAAAGGCATTTTTGTTATTTTACCTCTATTGGGCCTGGCGGGCTCATGAACAGGTTGATTAACTAGATTGAGTCTAGAAAGCCGATTTAGACTTGAATGCGTCTGTGTAGGTTTGAATGTGAGTCCGATTGGGTTAAAGATTGACGAGTGGGCAAAAATGGGGTGCTTACAGTTACACAACGAAGTTTGGTGGGAACTGGACAAGTTAGTGATTGGTATCGAGAAGCCATCCGTTATGGTGGAAGTTTTCTTTCCATAATTTTCTTAGGGTGAAGGGTTGAGTTGACTTCTATCTTTGTAGCCACGTCTCTCTCCTTATGTATTTATTTATTCTAAAGAACCCTTATTCTGGGTCCTCGATAGGCTTTTTAACTACATTATGTTTTGAATAAAAGATCTCCCCAGTTTATCTGAAGCATTTTGTGCTTTGCCAATGACTCTTAAAGTCGAATTATAAATTAGAAATAACTATCGTTTTATTGAAATATCATAAAAGGATACAATATTTGTTGTACTTTCTTAGATGCTCAGCATTCCATGGGTGGGGTAATTCTTTACCATCCTTGGTCATTAATCTGTATGTCCCAGGTCTATTGAGACCTATAACCTCGTGGGGGCCTTCTTAGTTAGGCTCAAGCTTACCCTCCCTAGGGTTCTTTGTCGACTAGTTGACTCTCTTCAGAACTAGATCTCCTCCATTGAACTCCATAAGTTTGACATTAGAGTTGTAATACTGGCACATCCTTTGCTTATAGGCTACTATTCTGAGAGCGGCTTGCTCTCTCACTGTAAGCACCCCATTTTTGCCTGCTCGGCAATCTCTAGCCAGATTGGACTTACATTCAAACCGACACAAACACTTTGAGGCCCAATCAAGCTTTCCAAACTCGATCTAGTCAATCAACTACTTTATGGGCCTGTTGGGCCCAATACAGGCAAAATAACTAAAATGCCCTAAGAGTATTACTCAGTCCAACTCCAATTGGCACGTCTTCCTAAAGACGGTAAGTCCCTATTTCAACCTCAATTTTAGTTCTAATTCCAGTCTAGACCAATCAAACTCAATCTGGCACGTCTTTCAAGAAAGTTAATCTCTCAGATAATAAGTCCATCTAGTTCAGCATGCTTTTTGAGAAAACTCCTCGAAACAATAAATCTCATCAAACTTGTCGGTCAAGACGGAATCCAAGTCCCTAAGATGGTAGAACGGTTCACTTCTGGCACCTATAAGCCTACCAATATAGAATGTTCGTTATTTGGCACGTCTTTCGAGAAGGTTGACCCTCAGACGACAAGACCATCCAGCAGCTTCGCGAGATTAGGCAGTCTCTAGAATGAACGCACACCGTCAGAGTGACATAAACCCTCACAAACAGGTCAACATTAGAAATTGCTAACAAACTCCCTATGTCACGGGACCAAACACGCTTCTTGGCTGTGACACATTTACTGAAGGATAACATACCTTTAGAAACCAACTTATCACACACCATTAGAGTGATAGAAACACTTAAAACCGGGGTCAACACCAGTGTCTGTTAGCCCACTCCGATGAAAAATGATCAAACTACCCCTTGGGCCCTTTTGGCACACTTCTCGAAAAAATACCTAACTCCTTAGAGTGGTAAGTCCACCCTTCCAACATTGTCCCAAAGACAATCCGACATGTTCAAGTGCCTTCCAATTACTTCTAGGTCAATTCCGAGAGCATTCGGTCAAAATGACCATTTTGCCCCTAACTATTCGATTGCCTCCGAGAACCACATCGGCTCAGGGTATCAAACCGATTACTTACAGAGGATACTTTTAATAGCATTCTCAACCTTCTAATACCTTTCCAGACCATCCTGAGTCTATTCTAGCAAGCCTGGTGCAAAATAACCATTTTGCCCCTAGTGGGTCGGTCGTTTTTTCTAACCACATCAGCTCTAGGTATCAAACCGGTAATCTTTCGAAACACTCTCAATTGTGTTTCTAACCTTCAAGCCTCCTCAAGAGTCACTCTGGGTCCATTCTGGTGTTTCTTCAGTTCAAATGACCGTTTTGCCCCTAGCAGGCCGGTCACCCTTTTCAACTATTTTGGCGCTATTTCTCAAGCCTGTTACCTCCGGAACATTCTTTCAAGGGCTTTTGCTTATCCCTGGCCTTCTGGATCATTCCCGGACTCTCCAGAGTCACTTCTAGTGGAGCTAAGCTAAAAATTGCATGGTAGTCACTAGGACAAGTGCCAAAATCTTTTGCCTTGCGTCCCAAGGGTCAAAAGATACGTTTCTTTCCGCCTTAAAACTTTCTAAGTGGCTGGCGCCACTACGATTAAATTTGCATTGATGCCACTATAACAAGCGTTAGTTCTTGTTTCAATTGCCTATAAATATAAACCCTCCCCCTGCGTAAAAAGGCTTCGCAAACTCAATCCAGAAACCTTACCTCACTGAAAACATAGCTTGAATTCTCTCAAAATCCTAATTCTCTCAAGCCTCCCAAATCCTAGCCTCCATACACTTAAACTCAAGCCTCCATACACTCTATACACTCAAACACAAGCCTCCAGGCATCCATTGAAAATCAAGTGCGGCATCTTCAAAGCTCTTAAAGTTAAAATCAAGTAAAGTAAATAAAGTAATCATAGCAAGAAGAAGACAAGTTTGGTTTTCTATTTACTTTTATATAATCCCCCTCTCTCTTCTCTCTTCTAGCTCACTGGGGTTTTCTTCTATTTTAATCTCAATTTTCTACCTCCTCTTCTTGCATGCTTGAAGCAAGGGACTCCCTGATTCATACCTAGAAAGGATTGTTGAAGGTCACCGTGCTGGGGGTTTTCCTCAAGTCCGACCTACGACGATGTGATTTTGGCCCCCTTGATTATGGGTGAAGTCTAACCTTGTATGTTCATGTCCTTATTGCATTGTGGTTGTCATGTTCATACATTGCATTCAAAATTACATTCAAAGTTAGTTTCAAACTTACATCAATGTTCTCTTTCGAAACTTGCATTCAAAACTTCCTTCTTTCAAACTTGTTTTTAAAATCACACTCCTAGGATGATTCTTGACATTCTATGGCTGAGGTTGCTTTAGCAAAGTGTTATATTCAATATAACCATCAAGGTCCAAATTTTGGGTTCAAACCCTAAATTGTTTTTATCATAGCCACAATCTTAAGATGATTTTAGCATTCCATGGTTATGATTGTTCTAGGAAAGATGTTACATTCAAAGTAATCATTACGGTCCATATTTCAAACCTTAGTTATTTTCAAAATCACAACACTAGAATGGTTATAGCCATTTCATGGTTAGAATCGTTTTAGGAAAGTGAGATATTCAAGAGACTTGCAAATGTTCATATTTAAAGCCCTTTCTAAATAGTTTTACAAATATACTTCTTAAAAACTCTTTTTAAAGATTGAATTTCCAAAAACTCTTTGTCTTCAAGTCCAAATCAAGCCTTAGAATCCATTGTTAGAAAACCCTAATTCCTTTCTTGAAATCATGACTTTCTATTTTGCCTCAAATCATAGGTTTCCAAGATTATTTTCTACATCAAATCATAGATTTCTAAAACCTCTTTTCCTACCAAATCATAGATCTCCAATTTCAAGATTTTCAAAACTCAACCTTTTCAATTTCATGTTAAATCAAATCTTCTAATTTAGGAAACCAAATCAAATCCTCCAATTTTGAAAACAAAATCAAGTGATCTATTATTGGAAATAAAATCCAATCTTCAACTTTAAGAAATAGAGATCAAATCTTTCCTAATTCTAATATTTTCTAATTTCAATCTTTCTTAAATTCAAAATTTCAAACCTTTCTTAATTTCAAACTTTCAAGTCTTTTTAAATTTCAAATCTTTCTAAGTTCAAATCTTTCTAATTTCAAAACTTTCAAAATTCAAATCTTTTCAAAATCAACTCTGTCATAAAATGGAACTTTTTTAATTATGAACTTTCCTAATTTGAAACTTTTCTTATTCGAAACTTTCCTAATTTGGAACCTTCCTAATTTAAAATTTTCCTAAAATCCAACTTTCTAAACTCAAACCTTCCTATTTCAATTGCATGCTTCAACCCTAGGTTACCTAAGTCATAAGATGTCAAAACTCTAGTTCAACCCTAACCCTAAAGTTAGGAAGTTTCAATTCTTTTCTAAACCAAGATGGTTTTAAAACTTCAATCTAAGTCAAGATGATTACAAAGCTCAACTCAAATCTTTCCAAAACAAGTCCAAGTTCTACTCCTCAAGTTCAATTTCAAATTAAAGTCCATTCGAAGTTCGATTTCAAATCAAAGTTCCAAATCAAACATTTTCAAGTCAAACTTTTCAAAGACCTTAAAGTGTTTATTTTCAATCGGACACCGAATCCAAACTACGACTGACCTGATTCCTAGCAAAAGGATATGTAGGCAACCCTCATGGGTGCGGTCACAACCTTTTTCAAGTTTCCAATTCCACAACCTTTTTTAAATTTTTAATTTTCACAACCTTTTTCAAGCTTCAAATCCTCCCTTCAAATCTATTTTCAAAATCAAGTCATTTTTCTTGCACTTGCATGTCATGCATCATATCAAACCTCTCTCTAAAATTCTTTTCAAAGTGGATAGCATTGGACATTGAATAATCGAATATTCTAAATGAGTGAACTTAGGATAAAAAGACATGTAGGTATTGCAAGGGCAGGATAGGGTGACAGCTTAGTGCATCTTCTCTATACGTAATCAACCACTGAACTTAGAATAAATGTTTCCGAGAGACCAAAACTAGAGTCATTTTTCAAAAAAGGCTTAAATTTTTTCAAAAATTGCCAAACAACCTGTTTTCAGTAAAAAAAAAAAAAAATCCCTCTCATGAGAAAGTTTTCTAAAACCTTTTCAAAAACTCTAAATTTAATCTTTGAATTGTACTTAGTTTTAGGTGACCTAACTTATCTTAATAAAGTTAGGTAGTGACTCCAAATCTTTTCTAAAAGCCCTTATTCAAATCAATTTTCAATTCAAACCTAGTCACATTCATTCGTCTAGGAGGATGAGTTCTAACAAAAGAGTACCGTATTTTTCTCACTTGTGTTTTTTAGAGCGCGAAAAATCAAGGAGCAACAGCTGGCGACTCCACTGGGGACACTTAGAAGGTTAAGCCATTATTATATTTTTTCACTCTTCACTCATCTAGCATCTTCGATTAATTTGTCCAGTCATATCCATTTCAAAATTTTCAAAATCAATCCTTTCAAAAACGTTATCAAAACAATGTGATTGCTTGCATTCAATTCATATTCAATCATTCAATCTTGCATTAAGTTTGTCATCAAGGTATTGACTTTGAGCATTTTCTTTTTTAGGTGGACCCTTGTTCACATTTTATTTTATATCATATTAACTGTCATGTATGTCATGGATGAATGGGATGTAATCGATAGGATGGATGGAAGTTATTGGGTCCTTTCCTCCGTTTTTTAAAATTTCACACTCACATTGCACGTTCACTCGCATTTGCATATTTGTATTTTTACTTGGTTACATCATTTCTAGTTAGAAAGGAGAATGGTATATTGGTTGTGGGTGGATGTTGTGTTAGTTTCTTAGCCTATGGCCTCTTGATGGTTCTTCCACTCGAATCACCAACCAATAATGGCACCACTTGGGGTAGTGGGCCTAGGTTTGAACATCCGGGAACCAAGCTTTCTTAGGAAGTATTAGTAAACCCTCAACCTCATGCTTATGTAAAAACCATGCATAGCTAAACCTCTGCTGGATGTAAAACATGCACGTCAATTTCAAAACTATGGAGGAAAAGGTGATTGCTTTACTTTTCTTTATTGTCCATTCTTGCCATTATAATGCTCATGCATGCATATTTACTTTACAATTACATTCTCTCTCCCTATACTCTTGGCATACATGTACATGCATTCAATACTCCATTTTAAGACAAGAGTTTCAAAGTAACTCAAGTCATTGCATTCTCATGTATATGATCAACCCATAGAGAGTGACACTAAGATCACTCTCCTTTGCATAAAATCTACCAAAATCCTAAGGTTTCTCATGTAACCCTAAGGATTCATGGCATGCATTTTAAGTCATATTATAGAGAGGGGTCCCAATCCCTTTCCGCTCATAGAGATAGAGATGTCAAGAAGACAAGGGGCAAATCCGGAAGCAAGGTCTCTCACCGACCTCTATCAAAGAAGACAAATTCGAAGACTCAAGAGCAATTTAGGATTTCAATTGTGAAGTAGATAAGTGAAGGTCCCAAGGAAAATGTTCTCCCTCCCTTTATTACAATGTACTTCAATTACATGTACTTAAGCTCGAATTCAATGAATAGGTTACCACATTTTCTTTGTTTCCATGAATGAATGTATAAAAGATTCCATACATAGATATGATATTTTCATACAAGGAAAACCCCCCATCTCTAAAAAGTAAGCCAAAAAAAAAATGCATCATACTTAGTCTCCCCTTTCAAAGAGCAGGGGCACCCCTAGGACATACATTGCATAAAAAATTTCAAATCATGATACTAACTTATCTTTTGTTTCTTGTCTTCTATTCTCCCTCTCATCTCTAAGTACCAAGAAAATCGAAGGCAGAAGCAAGACAAGAAGGGGGTCTTCTAAACCATTCATTTACTATTATCGTGCCACTCACATATTCACTTCCATTATGCTCATACATCCATATTGATTCCAAGACAAGAGTTCTAAGAAACTCAAGTCATTGCATTCTCATGCATTTAATCAACCGTAGAGAGAAATGAGCAATCCAATCTCATGTTAATTGAACTTGCCAAAACTCCTAAAGGTTCTTCAACTCTAAGGATTCATGGCATGCATAGAACCATGTCTTAAGAGGGGCCCAAATCTCTTTCCGTCCATGGATACAGGAATGCCCAAACAAAGAATCATTAACTGGTCTATACCGAAGAGGTATTATATTGCATAATAGGGGTAAAACCCTGCCTCCAAAATGGACTAAGCACCATGCCTAGATTCCTTCAAAAAAGGGATTTCTATAGGGCATGCATTGCATAAAACCTTCAACTCCACATGCTAATTGCATTTTATTTTTCCTTTTATTTTTCCAGGTTTGAGAGCATAGCCAAACCTATGAGACCCTTCTGCGTCACATCTAGTTTAAAACTCATGAAAAGATAAGTCTATTCACTAGAAGAAGCCCAACCTGCAAAAGGGATTGACTGTTCATCAGAAAAGTGTTGCCTCTTGAATAGTAACCTCAGCGCCATGTCATGAGTTATAAAGCTTCATCAATATGTTATATGACAAATCTAACCCATCGCAGCCGCTTGGCAGAAGGTGCCAACCTAAGAAAGAACTAGGGGCACGGGTATAAAGGAGTCCTTATCCGAAAGATTCAACAAATCAGTAAACTGCCATTCTGGCTCTGATCATTGGCTGACAATCCGTTTAAAAGAATCATTATCAAAACTTGTTCTATGAAAAGGATACCTCAATCCTAGGCATTAGTCCTCTTATGCTGGCCCGCCTTCTTTAAGGCTCCATCAATCTAGCAGCATCAAGATAAGCATTTGGTTGTTCAAACCATCTACTAAAGTCCCCAGACCTTGGAGACCTTGGTAAGGCCCACAGGAGGAACCCTTTGATTTTAACTTATCAAAGTATCATGTAAATATCAAGTACATAATAGGCTAATCTGAAATATACGACTCTTAATCATGAAATGCTTTATTTGTCACGATAAAATATTTTTCAGAAAAAGGAAACTTGCAAGGTATCCAAAGCTTGGCATCTTTTGGCCCTAAAGATTTCTAGACGTCCTATACAGAGTCAGCCTCCCTAAGTCCATCATCATAGATAATGCAGGCATCCTCAACAATGATACAATGGCAAAATATTGCCAATCTTTTCAAGATCAATCCCTACAACTCGGTAGCCTACCATCCACAAATAAATGGAGCCTTCGGAGCAACAGAACAAAAAATGTCAAGAGAATCCCTCACAAGAAAAATGACCACCATAGGGATTGGTTTGAGCAGCGACCCTTCGCGTTAATGGCATATATAGCCTCCTTCAGAATTTCAACTAGGGCACTGCCATTCTCCTTGGTCTAAAGCAACGAGGTAGTCCTACCAGTCAAAATAGACATCCTCTCTCTCGACATCCTCATGGAAATTCAACTCACTGAAGCAGACTAGGTCAAAAACCGGTGTGAACAACTTTGCCTCCTTAAAAAAAAGGGAATGACAGCCATCTATTATGCCTAATGCTATATAAGATGCATCACTAGATCCTTCAACACAAAAGTCAAGGCCTACCAATTCAAAGAAGGGGATCTTGTTTCTTAAAAAGACACTTCCAAGTTAGCAAAAATCTAAAGGCAAGTCCGCCCCAACTATGAAGACCCATTCTTGGTTCACAAAGCCATGGTAAGAAGAGCATTGATCCTAGTAGAGGCAAAAGAAGAAATCTTTAAAGCACTCCTCAAATCAGGTTAGGTAAAACACTACTATTTGTAACTGAAAAATTTGACAAAGCAATGATAGCAATGATTGAAATGAAGAGAGGCCCTTAATTTCTCTACCATACAGTTAAAAGCATTCCCTTGCAAAACTCAATTGAGCCAATTACTTTCCTCTGAAAAACCCGACCTAATGATCATCGCTTACAATGGGTCGAGACAGAGTAAATAGGATAAGGGAAATAAAGAGCGGATATAGGTTTAAGGAGTGCCCAAGAGAGAAAGCAAAAAAAAAAAAAAAAAAAAGGCATGACCTTGAGGACATAGTGAAAACTCGAAAAGACATTGTGAGTAAAAAGGTGAGGCATGGTCGGATCTATAAGAACACCATGGTGCAAAAGCAACAGATCTGGGATCGTTAAAAACAAGACAAAATGTGAAGATCTAGCAAAGGAAACACCAGAATTGGGGTATGTTTAAAACTAAAAATAAAAAGGGGGGAATAAAGAGTAAGCAGCAATAAGAGAGAGTCTAGTTGTCCAAGGTGATCATAGGTCTTAAAAAGCCAAACAAAATGTTTAGAGCCTTATCCCTTCTTTTCAAATACCCCATAACCAAGCCCAAATTACAGTCCAAAATAAAGACCTTTTAGATTGGTCATTGATATCATTGCTCTTTAGAGGAAGATGACTACACTAGGAAATGTTTTATCTAGCAGAAATTCCAACTCAGCTCTAGGCTCAATGTCAAAAATAACATCAACAGTCTTCAATCAAAGTGGCGACTTCAGTTAGTGACAGATTTCATTATTAACCACTCTTCCAAATCAAAGCACTTAACACTCCTGTTCTCATTAAGCTTGGAGTCTTTTTCATAAGCATCAACGAGAGAAATCAAGAAAAAAAGCATGGCCTGAGGACATAGTGAAAACCCTTTGGGGCACTATGGGTAAAAGAGTAGGGCCATGGTAAGATAAAAAACTACTGACGCAGTGAAAATAAAAAAACAGGCGGTGACGTGTAAAAATGGTAGAATCAGCATTCGTGAAAACCTGTAAGGGCACGGGTGCCAAAAACGATTAAATGAAAAAAAAATCCCTTGATCAGCAATTCGAGTAACAGCAACAAGAGAGTCTCAGCAAAGTAAGAAAACCTCTCACATCTCAACAATGGGTCAAGAGATGCCAACCTGTGGGAAACCTGCATAGGTAACAAATTTTTAAACCCGGCATGGCAAAGTAATAGGCCTGAATATCTTAAGTCATTTATTAAAGATTAGTCTATTACATATTGATATTGCTAACATAAAACTGAGATAGGTACAAGTTCAAGGGGCATCTCCCTAAGCTTTTTCAGGTCCCAAGGTGTCTTCAAACACAACACTTTGATGCCACAGCCAAGGAAGTCCGGTAGCCATCTATTCAGATCATAATCAACTAGAGTAGGTCAAAAATCCAAAACATCCAGCACAACTTAACTCACAAGAAGCTCATTTCAGCAAAGCATATCAGCTAGTCATCATCAAAGTAATTCTCTGACTCCATAAGGTGAGTCCCCATGCACTACATAGCTTAGATATCTTGACGTCTTAGTCTTTCGATCTCGACCTGGGACAATCAATCTCAACTCAGCCAATAAGTCAACATAGCTCCTAGATAAGAGCCTAAACTATTTGCAGCCCTCTTGAATAAGAGATAAACTATCTATGCAGCTCCTAAACTGCTACCCTTAGCTAATGAAGCCAACCTCGGCAACCTAAGCCATGATCCTGCCCTCCATAGCTAACAAGAAACAGAGAATGGGGCAATGACCCACCCCCGACCTCCCAATCAACCCTGAGTCAACCTTTCTCACACCATGAAAATTAGGGCAGTACCCTACAATATACCTCCCATTCAATTTTAAACCAGTTGACCCATTTAAGAAGAACCGACCAAAGATGTTCGACCTTCCAAATTCCTCAAACTTTTCAAAAAAGACCTCACCCTCTCCAAAAAAAAAAAAAAACTCAAGACACTCAACTTCAAAGAAGCAAAATCCTTCAGAAGATATGTTAACAAGAATCCTGCCATGCCGGGCGAAAGTGAAACTCAATAACCAAGCACTAAGCAATTCAGTCTCCAGATATCTCAGTCCAAGAGGCTACAAATGTTTCCTCTTCCAACAAGAATGAAGAAACCTCTCATGATTGCCTAATTCCAAATCATCTACAAAGCCTCTCAACAAAGCAAAAAAATGATTCTTACCAAATCAAATTAAATCAAATCAAAATATTTCAAAAGCTAAAGATCTTACTTTCTTTCAAATTTTAAAATTTCAAAAATTCAAAAAAAAAAAAAAAAGAGTTTCAAACCTTTTATCTATCATTAGTTTCCATTCCAAATTCAAAATTCATTTCAAAACGAAGGCTCCGGCTTTCTTTCAAATTCAAAAACATTTTCAAGTTCAAGCATTCTCTACAAAATGTTTCAAGTTCAATTTCAATTTCAAAATCGATTTCAAAGATAAAAGCTCTAGCTTCCTGTCAATTTCAAAAGTCATTTCTCAAAATTTCAAAAAGTTCTCAAAGTTTGTCTACGAAAAGCTTCAACTTTCAAATTCAAAAGATCAAAAACCTTGCTTTCCTTCAAATTCAAAATCAATTTTCAAAAGTCAAATGAGTTTTTCTAAAATTTTTCATAAAAAATTTTCAAGTTTCGTGTCAAAACGAATTTTCTAAAAGTTTTGCTTTAAAAAATCCAGCAATTTCAAGTCAAAATGAATTTTCTAAACATTTTGTCTTCAAGAGTTTCCAGGTTTCGAGTCAAAACAAGTTTCCCACCCCTCATCTTCAAAAAAAATAAAAAGAAAAAAGGGGTTTCCAAGTTTTGAGTTCAAATGAATCCTCTTCAGATGGTTTCCTCCTTTTTTAGGTTTCCTAACTTTTTCCTTCAAAAATATCTTTCTAGATTTTCTAACTTTTACCCTTCAAAAAGTTCATTCAAATTAAATTAATCAGTTTTAAAATGTTTTTCTTCAAAAAGTTCATTCAAAATCCAATTCAAAATTTTCTAACTTTTTGCCTCAAAAAGTTCATTTCAAATCAAATCAATTGGTTTTAAAATTTTTTCCTTCAAAAAGTTCATTCAAATCAATTCCAGGTTTTCTAAACTTTTATCCTTCAAAAAGTTCCACATTCAGATTTTCTAAACTTTTAACCACCAAAAAGTTTCAATTCAAGGTTTTCTAAACTTTTATCCTTCAAAAAGTTTTACATTTAGGTTTACTGAAATTTATCCTTTAAAAAGTTTCAATTCTAGATTTTCTAAACTCTTTTCCCTAAAAAAAGTTTCAATTCCTGGTTTTCTAAACATTTTCCTTCAAAAAGTTCGTTTCAAATCAATCTCAGTTTTCTAAACCTTTTCCTCCAAAAAGTTTGTTTCAAATCAAATCAATCGATTTTAAAACTTTTTCCTTCAAAAAGTTCAAGTTCTAATCAAACTCTCGATTTCCTGGGCTTTCACCTTCAAGAGCTCCGTTTCAAGTCAAATTTTTAGGTTTTCAAACTTTTTCCTTAAAAGTTTTGTTCCAAATATCATAGGTTTGCAAAACTCTTTTAATTTAAAAATCCAAATCAATCCATTTCAAAAAGCAATTTCAAAATCATTTCAAAACAATCAACTTCAAATTCAAAATTAAGTTTTCAAAACTCCTGATTTCAAAAATCTAAACGATCCAGTTTTCAATCTTGAAAAATTTTCAACTCCAATCCCTTCAATTGCCTTGCGATTAATATGAGACTCTTACTTTATCGTTTTCTGCCTTCGACAAGCAAAGAAAGAAAAAGAAGGGCAGCTGTAAGCACCACATTTTTGCCTACTCAACAATTTCTGGCTAGACCAGACTTACATTCAAACCAATACAGACACTTTCAAGCCCAAACCAGCTTTTCAGACTCAATCTAGTCAATCAGCCACTTTGTAGGCCCGTTGGGCCTAATAGAGGCAAAATGACTAAAACTCCCCTAGAGCATTGCTCGGTCTAACTCCAATTGGCACATTTTCCTAAAGATCGTAAGTCCCTATTTCAACCTCAATTCCAGTTCCAATTCCAGTCCAGACCAATCAAACTTAATCAGGTAGATCTTTCGAGAAAGTTAATCCCTCAGACGATAAGTCTATATTGTCTTACATGCTTTTTGAGAAAACTCTTCAGAATGATAAGACCCTTCAAACCAGTCGACTGGGATAGAACCCAAGTTTTTGAAATGGTAGAACAATTCACTTCTGGTGCCTGCTAGCCCGCCAATGTAGAATGTTCATTGTTTGACACGTCTTTCGAGAAAATTGATCCTCTAGACGATAAGACCATCCAACAACTTTCCGAGATCAGGCAGTCTCTGGAATGAACGCACTCGTCAGAGTGACGGAAACACTCACAAATATCGCAACTGTTAGAGTGGCGGAAACACTGACAAATAGGTCGACATCGGGAATTGCAAACAAAACCCCTAGGTTACGGGACCGAACACACCTCTTGGCCGTGACATGTTTATCAAAGGACGTGATACCTTTGGAAACCAACTCCTCACACACCGTCAGAGTGACAAAAGCACTCAAAACCCAGGTTAACATCAGTGCCTGCTAGCCCACTCTAGTGAAAAATGGCCAAATTGCCCCTTGTGCCCTTTCGGCACGCTTTTTGAGAAAGTACCTAAGTCCTCAAAGCGGTAATTCCACCATTCCAAGATTGTCCCAAAGATAATCCGACATGTTCAACTACTTTACAGTCGCTTCCGGATTAATTTCGAGAGCATTCGGTCAAAATGATCATTTTGCCTCTAAGCATCCCATCGCTTTCGGGAACCACACCAGCTCTGGGTATCAAACTAGTTACCCTCTGATGATATTTTTAATAGTATTCCCAACCTTCTAATACCTTTTTGGACCATTCCAAATCCATTCTGGCAAGCCTCGTGCAAAATGATCGTTTTGCCCCTAGTGAGTCGGTCGCCTTTTCTAACTACACCGGCTTTGGGTATCAAACCAGAAATCTCTTGGCACACTCTCAATAGTGTTTCCAACATTCAAGCCTCCTCACGGGTCACTCTAGATCCATTCTGGTGTTTTTTTAGTTTAAATAACCATTTTGCCCCTGGTGGGCTGGTTATCCTTTTCAACTATCTTAGTGTTGTTTCTAAAGCCCATTACCTCCAAAACATTCTTTCAAGGGTTCCTACTCATCCCTGGCCTTTTAGATCCTTCTCAGACTCTCCAGAGTCACTCCTAGTGCAGCCAAGCCAAAAATTGCATGGTAGTCACTAGGATAAGCATCCAAATCTCTCCAGGGTCAAAGGATATGTTTCTTGTTACCTTAAAACTTTCCTAAGTGTTTGGGGCCACTAGTAGTGGCGCCAAGCCAATAAATGGCCTTAAATTTGCACTGGCGCCACTGCAACAGGCACCAGTTCCTATTTCAATTGCCTATAAATACAGACCCTCCCCTTGCATAAAAATGGTCTGCAAACTCAGTCCAAAAACTCTGCCTCTATGAAAACAGAGCTTGAATTCTCTCAAAACCCCGATTCTCTCATGCCTCCTCAAATCCTAGCCTCCATACACTCAAACCTTAGCCTCCATACACTCTATACACTCAAACACATGCATTCAAGCATCCATTGAAGATTAAGTGTTGTATCTTCAAAGCTTGCAAAGTTCAATCAAGTAAAGCAAACAAAGCAACAAAAAGACAAGGTTGGTTTTCTATTTACTTTTATGTAATGCCCCTCTCTCTTCTCTCTCCTAACCCACTTAGGTTTTCTTCTATTTTAATCCCCATCTTCTACTTCCTCTTCTTGCATGCTTGAAACAAGGGACTCCCCGATTCATGCCCAGGAAGGACTGTTCAAGGTCACCGTGTTGGGGGCTTTCTTCAAGTCTGACCTAAGATGGTGTGGGTTCGGCCCCTTTCTTATGTGGTGAAGCCTAACCTTGTATGTTCACATCCCTATTGCATTGTGATTGTCATGTTCATACATTGCATTCAAAGTTATTTTTAAACTTGCATCAAAGTTCTCTTTCGAAACTTGCATTCAAAACTTCCTTCTTTCAAACTTGTTTTTAAAATCACACTCCAAGGATGATTCTAGCCATTCTATGGTTAAAGTTGTTTTAGAAAAGTGTTATATTCCATGTAACCATCAAGGTCCAAATTTTGGGTTCAAACCCTAAATTATTTTTACCAAAGCCACAATCTTAAGATGATTCTAGCCATTCCATGCTTAGGATTGTTTTAGGAAAGGTGTTATATTCAATGTGATCATTATGGATCATATTTCAAACTTTAGTTGTTTTCAAAATCACAACCCTAGAATGGTTCTAGCCATTTCATGGTTAGAATCATTTTAAGTAAGTGAGATATTCAAGAGACTTGCAAAAGTCCATATTCAAACCCCTTTGTAAATAGTTTTGCAAATCTACTTTCTAAAAACTCTTTTTAAATATTTACTTTTCAAAAACTCTTTGTCTTGAAGTCCAAGTCAAGCCTTAGAATCCATGGTTAGGAAACTCTAATTTTTTTCTTGAAATCATGACTTTTTATTTTGCCTCAAATCATAGGTTTCCAAGATTATTTTCTACATCAAATCATAGATTTCTAAAACCTCTTTTCCTACCAAATCATAGATCTCTAAGTCCAAAATTTTTAAAACTCAACCTTTCCAATTCTATGTCAAATCAAATCTTCTAATTTAGGAAACCAAATCAAAGCCTCCAAATTTGGAAACAAAATCAAATCATCTATTTTTTAAAATAAATTTCAATCTTCAACTTTAGGAAATAGAGATCAAATCTTTCCTAATTCTAATCTTTCCTAATTTCAGTCTTTCTTAAATTCAAACTTTCAAACCTTTCTCAATTTCAAACTTTCAAGTCTTTCTAAATTTCAAATCTTTCTAAGTTCAAGTCTTTCTAATTTCAAAACTTTCCAAATTCAAATCTTTCCAAAATCAACTCTTTCCTAAAATAGAACTTTCATAATTCAAAACTTTCCTAATTTGGAACTTTCCTAATTCAAAACTTTACTAATTTGGAACTTTCCTTATTCGAAACTTTCCTAATTTAGAACCTTCCTAATTCAAAACTTTCATAAAATCCAACTTTCTAAAATCAAACCTTCCTATTTCAATTGCATGCTTCATTCCTAGGTTACCTAAGTCCTAAGATGTCAAAACCCTAGTTCAACCCTAACCCTAAAGTTAGGAGGCTTTAATTCTTTTCTAAAACATTTTTCTAAACCAAGATGGTTTTAAAACTTTAATCTAAGTCAAGATGATTACAAAGCTCAACTCAATCTTTTCAAAATAAGTCCAATTTCAACTCCTCAAGTTTAATTTCAAATCAAAGCTCAATTTCAAATTCTCAAGTTTAATTTCAAATCAAAGTCAATTCGAAGTTCGATTTCAAATTAAAGTTCAATTTCTAATCTTCCGATCAAAGTTCCAAATCAAACATTTTCAAGTCAAACTTTTTAAAGACCTCAAAGTGTCTATTTTCAATCGAACCCCGAGTCGGAACTACGACTGACTTGATTCCCAACAAAGGGATACGTAGACAACCCTCATAGATGGGGTCACAACCTTTTTCAAGTTTCCAATTTCACAACCTTTTTCAAGTTTCCAATTTCTGCAACCTTTTTCAAGCTTCAAATCTATTTTCAAAATCAAGTCCTTTTTTTGCACTTGCATGTCATGGATCATATCAAACCTCTTTCTAAAATTCTTTCCAAAGTGGATAGTATTGGACATTGAATAATCAAAGATTCTAAATGTGTGAACTTAAGGTGAAAAGACAAATAGGTACCGCAAGGGCGGGATAGGGTGATAGCTTAGTGCATCTTCCCTATACGTAGCTAACCTTCTAACCTAGAATCAATGTTTCCGAGAGACCAAAACCGAAGTTATTTTTCAAAAAAGGGCTTAAAATTTTTCAAAGGTTACTAAACAACCTGTTTTTTCCAAAAAAAGAAAAAAAAAACCCTCTCTTAAGGAAGTTTTCCAAAACCTTTTCAAAAACCCTAAGTTTAATCTTCGAATTGCACTTAGTTTTAAGTGACCTAATTCACTTTAACAAAGTTAGGTGACGACTCCAAATCTTTTCTAAAAGTCCTTATTCAAATCAATTTTCTAATTCAAACCTAGTCGAACTCGTCCTTCTAGGAGGATGAGTTCTAACGAGAGAGTACCGTATTTTTCTTATTTGTGTTTTTCCGAATGCAAAAAATCGAAGCGCGACACTCTTCTTCTCCAATAAGTTGAGACTCGTGTTGAGGCTTCTATTGTTTATCTCTACATGGTAACTAGTTTCCTAGTTTGTGGGAAGGCCAATTTCGATGGGGATGATCGCTTCTACTTCAAATGTTAGTGTAAAAGGTGTACTTCCCGTGGGTGTCCGAACTGTTGTCCAATATGCCCAAAGTATTTGGGGAAGTTCTTCAGCCCAATTGCCCTTGGCTCCTTCGAGCAAAGTCTCGATAATTTTGAGCAAGGACCTGTTGATTACCTTAACATGTTCTCTGGCTTAGGGATGCTTAGGGGAGGAGTGGTGCTTTTTTTATACCAAGCCTAGCACAAAACCCTTTGAACTAGGTACCCTCAAATTGCTTGTCACTATTAGAGATGATTACGGCCAGTATGCCGAATCGGCAAATGAAGGACTTCCGAATAAATAAAGGGCCCATAATATTGATTCCTTCATGTATTTCCTGTAGGACATACTCTGCTTTATATTCTGAAGCGCAACAAAGAAGGGGTAACGAGAAACCCCTCTTTTGAACTCTGCCACCAATCATCATGTATTTACTTGCTCTGAGTTTGACTTTCCTTGCTTTCGTCTTATTTTTTGAAAGTAATCCTTCGGTTAGGTAGTTTGTAGTCAGGACAGCCCAGGAAACCACCACATCAATTTAGTTTAGCTTTCTTAGCTATGCTTGGTTTTTGGAGGTGCACTATCAATACGTTATGTGTTGGCCCTTCCTCTTCTGGAAAGGCTATCGAGCTAGTCTATCCGCACCTCCGTTTTCCTCCCTCAGGACTTTCCGTATCTCAAAATGGCTAAAGGCTCTGATCAGGCTTCTAGTCTTTTGTAGATAAGCCTTCATGATTTCTTCCATTGTTTAGTATTCCCCTCTAACCTACTCTTCCACCAATTGGGAGTCACTACAAAGTAAGATATGTTCGGTTTCTATGTGTCACACCAAGCATACACCTACTATCAAGGCTTCATATTTGGCTTTGTAGTTTGTTGCTTTGAAACCGAATCCAACTGCATACTTGAGCTTCTAGCACCACCCTTGCCCCACTCGCATGTTTGGTTGATAACTTATCCACATTTAATATCCAAGGTAGATGCTCAGCATCATGCCTCCTGACCTGAACCTCATCCATCTGCTCTTGCTGGGGTTGCGGTTGTGAATTGGTGAACTCTGCCAGGAAGTCTACCACTGTTTGTCCTTTCATAGCACTTCTAGGTCAGTACTTTATCCCAAACTATCCCAACTCAACTGACCATTGCACCAGGCGTCCAAATGTATATGGATTTTGGAGTGCCTTCCGCAGTGGTTGGTTAGTCAAAACAACTTTAAAGTGAGCCTGAAAATATAGCCTAAGCCTACACGCTGACGTGACTAAAGCAAAGACCAGTTGCTCGATCTTCGGGTAACGCCCTTCCGCTCGTCATAACACTCGGCTGATGTTATAGATTGGCTTCTAAACACCTTCCTCTTCACGAATCATGGCTAAGCTAACTATTGTCAGGGACATAGCAAGGTACAGATATAGTTTCTCCCCATTTATCATTTGGTTAAGTAGGGGTGGTGAGCTTAAATAGTCTTTTAACTGTGCAAAGGCTTCATCATACTCCTATGTCCATTCAAACGTCTTTTTCAAAATTTTAAAAAAGGGATGACGTTTATCAGTACAGGGAGAGATGAACCTGTTCAGGCCCTCCACTCACCTTACTAACCATTGGATGTATTTTGTCTTTTGAGGAGGTTGCATGTTTATAATGGCCTGCACTTTCTCTAGGTTGGCTTTTATCCCTCTATTGGAAACCATAAAACCAAGCAACTTCCCAGAGGATACATCAAAGGCACACATGGAAAGGTTTAGCTTCATCATGTGTGTTATAAGCACCTCAAAAGTCTCTGCTAGGTCGGTAATTTGGCACTCTGTCTGTCTTTTTTCTCTTCAGTAACATGTCATCCACGTATACCTCTACATTCATGCCAATCTACTGACTAAACATACAGTTGACTAACCATGAGTGTAAGCACCCCATTTTTGACCGCTCGGCAGTCTACGGTCCGTCCAAACTTGTACTCAAGTCAATATAGACATATTCCAATCGAAATCAACTCTCTAAGTCTAATCCTGTCTATTCATTGCTTCGTGGGCCCCGCCAGGCCCAAACAGAGGCAAAATGACCGAAATGCCCTTAGGGGCATTGTTCCTTTCCAATTCCAAACCAGGTGCATCTTTCCGAAGACGGTAAGTCCCCTTTCCATATTTCAAATTAGACGCGTCTTTTTGAAGACGGTAAGTCCCCTTTTCAATTCCAAATCAAGCACGTCTTTCCAAAGATGGTAAGTCCCCTTTCCAATCAGGCACGTCTTTTTGAAGATGGTAAGTCCCTTTTTCAATTCCAATTCCAATCCCTCTCTTAAGACAGTTGATTCCTCGAGATGGTAATTCTATCCAATCCGACATGTTTTTCTAAGAAAATCTCTTCGGAATGGTAAGTCCCTTTAAACTTGTCGACCGGGACGAGACCCCAAGTCCCCTAAATGGTAGAACGGTCCATCTCTGACGCCTGCTAGCCCACCAATGTAGAAATGTCCATTTCAGGCACGCCTTCTGAGAAAGTTGACTTCTTAGGCGCTAAGTCCCTTTAACAGCTTCCCGAGATCAGGCTGTCTCGGGAATGATCGCGAACCTTTAGAGTAGCGGAAATACTCGCAAACATCGCAACTGTTAGAGTAGCGAAAATACTCGCAAACAAGTCGATATAGGGAATTGCCAACAAACCCCTATATCACAGGACCGCCGTTAGAGTGGCGAAAACATTCAAAACCCGGGTCAACGCCAGTGCCTATTAGCCCACTTCGGTGAAAAATGACCAAACTGCCCCTATGGCCTTTTTTCGGCACGTTTCTCAAGAGCACACCTAAGCCCTTAGAGCAATAAATCCACCCTTCTAGATCGTCCTAGAGATGATCCGGCATGATTAGGTGCCCTCTAGTTAGTTTCAGGTCAATTCCGAGACTTTTTGGTCAAGATGACCATTTTGTCCCTAAGCGCCCGAACGCCTTGAGAACCACAACGGCCCTGGGTATCAAACCAGTAACTTCCCAAGAATGCCCCCTATAGTATTCTTAACCTTTCTTTACCTTTCGGGATCATTCCGAGTTAGTTCCGGCAAACCCGGTGCAAAATGACCGTTTTGCCCCTAGGGGGCCGGTTGCCTTTTCCGACCATACTGGCTCTGGTTATTAAACTGAAAACCTTTGGGAATATTCTAAATAATGTTTCCATATCTTAAGTCTTCTTCCAAGACATTCCGAGTTCATCCCAGCAGCTTTCTGGCCCGATTGACCGTTTTGCCCTTAATGGCCCGGTCAATCCTTCCGACACATCCTATCTTTATTTTTCAAGTCCAATACCTTCGGGACATTGTTCTAAGTGTTCTTGCCCATTTCTTGGTCTTCCGGGCCAATCCCAGTTCCTTAAATCATTCCCGAACTTTCCGGAGTCACTCCTAGTGAAGCTAGGCTAAAAATTGCATGGTAGTCACTAGTACAAGCGCCCAAATCTTCCCAAGATACGCTACTTGCCGACTTACAAAGTTTCCTAATTGGCTGGCTCCACTAGTAGTGGTGCCAAGCCAAGAAATGGCTTGGCACAACTCCTAGTGGCACCAAGAGGTAATTTGGCCTAGCGCCACTGCAATAGGCGCTAGGTCTGTCTCATCTCTATAAATACAGAGTTTCTTCCAGCGTGAAAGAGGTCCGCAAACTCAGTCTAAAAATCTTAATATTCGATATACAAAGCTCGTAGCCTCCCAAAACCCTAACTTCTCTAGGTTTTCCAAACCCTAGCCATCATACACAAACCCTAGTCTCCTATACACTCATACACACTCCTATATACTTATACACTAGCCTCCAACCCTCCATTGAAGACTTGGATTACTACAACTCGAAGCTCTCGAAGACCAAGACAAAACTCTCGAAGACTAAAGCGAAGACCGAAGAAAAAGTAAGAAGAGCAAGGCGGGCAAAGCCAAGCGAAATAAACAAGACATACAGTAGGCTTTCTCTTTAAGTTTCTGCACTTCCCCCCCTCTCTTCTCTCTCCTAACCCACTTAGATTTTCTCTATTTTAATCCCCCATCTTCTTTCCCCCTTTCTTTGCATGTTTGAAATAAGGGGATTCCCGATCCATGTGTAGGATTAGACTATTGGAGGGTCACTGTGTCGAGGGCTTTCTTTTAGTCTAATCGAAGACCTCATGGGTTCGGCCCCCTTGATTATGTGGTGAAGCCTTAACCTTGTATATTCACGACCCCAATTTGCATTGTGCATATCATTATCTTGCATTCTTCCAAAAATCGTTTTCAAACTCGTTTTAAAAGCTTGCATTAAACTTGTTTTCAAAATTGCATCAAAATCTCCTTTTTCAAAACTTGTTTTCAAAATCACAATCCTAGGGTGATTCTAGCCTTTCCATGGCTAGGATTGCTTTAGGAAAGTATTACATTTAAAGTGACTTTCATGGTCCATATTTTCAAATCTTGTTATTTTCAAAACCACTATCCTAAAGTGGTTCTAGCCCTCTTATGGTTAGAATCGCTTTAGGAAAGTGAGATATTTTATATACTTTCTAAAAAATCTCTTCTCGAAAATCTCCTCTTAAAAATTTCTTTTCTAACATGCTTTCCATAAACTCTCTTTAAATTCCTTTCCAAAATTGTTTTCAAAAAACTCCCTCCAAAAATCTATTTTTCAAAACTTCTCTTTTCAAACTCCTTTCCAAAACACTCTCCTCAAAATCCACTTTCTAAAAACGCTCCCTAAATCTCTTTTCCAAAAGCTCTTTCCAACAATCTCCTTCTAAAAATCTTTCCAAAAACTCTCTTTTCAAAACTCACCTTCTAGAAATTCCTTCCTAGGATTTCCTTCCCAAAACCTCCTTTCCAAAAACTCTTTCCTTAGAGTTAGTCAAACCCTAGAATTCACAATTAGGAAACCCTAATTTTCTTTCCAAAAACATGGTTTTCAAACTTGTCTTAAAACCTAGGTTTCCAAAACCTCACTTTCTACATCAAAATCATAAGTTTCTAAAAAACCTCTTTTCTACTCCAAAACTATAGTTTTCCAAATCCAGGGTTTCTAAAACCTTTCTTTCCAAATCCCTGTCAAATCGAATCTTCCCTTTAGCATACAAAATCCAATTTGCCCTTTAGGAAACCAAATCCAATCTTCCCTTTAGGAAACTAGATCGTATCCTCCGTTTTTGGAAACAAAATCAAACCTTTTCTTTTAGAAACAAAATCCAATCTCTTGTTTTAGGAAATAAGAATCTTAACCCTTCCTAGTCTAAATCTTTCTTAATTTAAATCCTTCCTAATCTTCTACTTTCCTACATCTTAAGTTTCTAAAACTTGAATATGAAAATCTTTTCTAAATTTTAAAACTAAACTTCCACATTTTTCTTAATTCAACCCTTTCCTAATTCTATCTATTTTCAAATCTTAGCTTTCCAAATCTAAGTTTTTAAATCTTTCTTAAATTCAAACCTTTCCTAATTTTAAGATTTTCTAAAACTCAAATTCTAAAACTTTCTAAATCTTAAATTTTCCAAATTTCAAATCTTTCTAAATTCAAAACTTTCTTAAGTTAAGACTTTCTAAATCCCAAACCTTCTAATTTTTAAACCTTTCTTATTTTAAAATTTCCCAATTCAAATCTTCCTTAAATCTTAAACTTTCTTAATTCAAAACTTTCCTAAGTTGAAACTTTCCTAAACCAAAACTTTCCTAAAATGACACTTTCCTAAAACGAAACTTTTCTAATTTGAATCCTTCCTAAATCCGATCTTTCCTAGTCGTCCAAACCCTTCCAAGTAGTCAAATTTTTCTTAAACCTCTAGTTTTTCCTAAGTCTAGGTTTCTTAAATCTCCATCTTTCCAAAACAAATCTACATCTTTCTTCCAAGTTCTATTTTTCCAAATCAAAATCTAACCTTTTCAATTCCAAAATTCTAAATTCCAATCGTCAATCTTCTATTCTAAATTCAAATCAAATTTAAATTCCAATTCGATCTCTTTCTTCCAATCCAACCTTTTATTTTCTATTGGACTCTTGTCCGAACTACGACTGACCTGATTCCTCCAAAAGGATACGTAGGCAACCCTCATGAGTACGGTCACAACATTTTTCAACTTTCTATTCCCACAAAATCTTTCCAAATCTCCAATCTATTTTCAAACTTCCAATTCCAAATTTCTATTTCCAAATCTCTATTTTCAATTTCCAAAACCTTCTTTGTAAATTCAAACTTCTATCTCTTCCTTTTCAAATCAAATCAATTTCTTTCCAAATCTATTTTTCAATTCTCTTTTCTTACACTTGCATATCATGCATCATGTCTTTTTAAACATTCTTTTTCAAAGTGGATAGGATTGATCATTAGTTAATTGAAGACTCTCATAGGTGAATTTAGCGTAAATATATATGTAAGTACCGTAAGGGCGGGGTAGGGTGATGGCTTAGTGCGTCTTCCCTACACGTAACCAACCTCCAAACCTAGATCACTGTTTTCGAAAGACCAAAAGGAGTTACTTTTCTAAAAAAGGCTTAAAATTTTCTAAAGGTTGCTAAATAATCTATTTTTTTAAAAACCCTCTCTCGAGGAGATATTTTCAGAATCATTTTCCAAAACCCTAAGTGTAGTTTTCGGATTATTCTTAGTTTTTAGGTGACCTAACTCACCTTAATCAAGTTAGGTGGCGACTCCAAATCTTTTCTAAAAGCCCTTAATTCAAGCCAATTTTCAATTCAAACCTAGTCGCACTCATTTTTCTAGGAGGGTGAGTTCTAACGAGAGAGTACAGTATTTTTCTTGCTTGTGTGTGTATTCCTCGAGTGCGAAAAATCTGGGTGCGACAATTAGTAGGTAGCTCTGACGTTTTTAAGCCTAAAAGGCATCACCTTATAGCAGTATAACCTTTTACCTAGTATGAAAATTGTGTGCTCTTAGTCATGCTTGGTCATTTTGATCTAGTTGTACCCCAAGAACGCATCCATGGAGCTTAAAATTCCATGCCCAACTGTGGAGTCAACTAGTAAATCAATTATGGGCAGGGGAAAACTATCCTTCGAGCATGCCTTATCAATGTTTGTAAAGTCCACACACATTCGCCATGTTCTGTTGGCCTTCTTCACAAGGACTACATTGGATAGTCATTTTGAGTAATGAGCTTCCTTTATGAATTCGGCTTTCAATTGTTTGTCAACTTCTTTAGCAATAGCCTGGTTTCTGTCCAGGGCAAAGACTCTTCTCTTCTACCTGACTGAGAGATAGGTGTCGCGCCCAGATTTTTCGCACTCGAGAAATACTCACACAAGCGGAAAAAATGTTGTACTCTCTCGTTAGAACTCACCCTCCTAGAAGAATGAGTGCGACTAGGTTTGAATTGAAAATCGATTTGAATAAAGGGCTTTTAGAAAAGATTTGGAGTTGCCACCTAACTTGATTAAGGTGAGTTAGGTCACCTAAAAACTAAGAATAATCCAAAGAATACACTTAGGGTTTTTGGAAAAAGGTTTTTGAAAATACCACCTCAAGAGAGGGTTTTTAAAAAAACAGGTTGTTTGGCAACCTTTGGAAAACATTTAGCCCTTTTTGAAAAATAACTCCTTTTGGTCTTTCGAAAATAGTGATCTAGGTTCAGAGGTTGATTACATGTAGGGAAGATGCACTAAGCCATCACCCTACCTCGCCCTTTCGGTACCTACATGTCAATCTACCCTATATTCATCTATGAGAGTCTTTAACTAACTATTGTTCAATCCTATCCACTTTGAAAAAGATGTTTTAAAAGATATGATGCATGATATGCAAGTGCAAGATAAGAGATTTTGAAAATAGATTTGAAAAGAAATTGATTTGATTTAAAAAGAGATTTGAAAAGATAGATTTGAAATTAGAATTGAAAAGAGATTTGAAAAGAGTTATGGAATTGGAAACTTGAAAAATGTTGTGGGATTGGAGATTTGAAAAAGGTTGTAGAAATAGAAATTTGAAACATGTTGTGGAATTTGAGATTTGAAAGATGTGGAGGAATTTGAAATTTGAAAGAAGTTGTGACCGCACCCATGAGGGTTGTCTACGTATCATTTTGGAGGAATCAGGTCAGTCGTAGTTTGGACAAGAGTCCGATTGAAAATAGAAGAGTTAATTGGAAGAAAGAGATTGAATTGGAAATTGGATTGGAAGATTGAGAGATTGAACTTAGAATAGAAGATTGGAAATTGGAATTTAGAATTCTGGAATTGAAGAGATTGGATTTTGATTTGAAAAGATAGAACTTAGAAGAAAGATTTAGACTTATTTTGGACAGATGGAGGTTTAGGAAACTTAGACTTAGGAAAGACTTGAGATTTAGAAAGATTTGACTCGAATGTTGAATTTGGAAAGATCTTGGAAGATTTGAAAACTTAGAATTTAGGAAAGATTCGGATTAGGAAAGTTTCAAATTAGGAAATGTCATTTTAGGAAAGTTTTGGAATTAGGAAAGTTTTGAAAATAGGAAAGTTTAGAATTTTAGAAAGATTTTAAATTAGGAAAGATTTGAATTTAGAAAGCTTCTAAAATTTTTAGAAGATTTAAAATTTTGAGTTTTAGAAAGATTTGAAAATCTAGATTTGGGAGTTGAAGTTTGGAAAGGATGTGGAATTAAGAAAGGTTGGAATAAGGAAAGGTTTAGACTTTGAAAGATTTGAAGTTTAGGAAAGTTTAGAACTTAGAAAATTTTAGAGTTTGAAAGTTTCGAGTTTAGAAAGTTTAGGATTTAGAAAGTTTTAAAGTTTGAGTTTTAGAAAATCTTGAAATTAGGAAAGGTTTGAAAATTTAGATTTGGCAAGTTGAGGTTTGGAAAGGGATAGAATTAGGAAAGGATTGAATTAGGAAAGATGTGGAAGTTGAGTTTTAAAATTTTAAAAAAATTTTTATGTTCAAGTTTTGAAAACTTAAGGTTTAGGAAAGTAGGAGATTAGGAAGAGAGGTGAATTAGGAAAGATTTGGACTTGGAAGGGATTGGATTTTGTTTCTAAAAGAGAAGGTTTGATTTTATTTCTAAAAACGGAGGATTGGATCCAGTTTCCTAAAGGGAAGATTGGATTTGGGCAAGGATTTGGAAAAGGAAAGTTTTAGAAACCCTAAATTTGAAAGACTATAGTTTTGACGCAGAAAATAGGTTTTGGAAATATGTATAGTTGTGATGTAGAAAACAAAAGGTTTTGGAAACCTAAGTTTTAAAGAAAGTTTGAAAACCATGTTTTTGGAAAGAAAATTAGGGTTTCCTAGCCGTGAGTTCTAGGGCTTGACTTGGGCTCTAAGGAAAGAGTTTTTGGAAAGTGTGTTTTTGGAAACGAAGATTTTAGAAAGAAAATCCTAGAGGGGAGTTTTTGGAAAGATTTTGGAGAGAGAGTTTTTGGAAAGGAATTCTAGTGAGGAGTTTTTAGAAAGTGAGTTTTGAAGAGAGAGTTGTTGGAAAGATTTTTGGAATGAGACTGTTGGAAAGAATTTTAGGAAGGAGATTTAGGAAGCATTTTTAGAAAGTAGATTTTGAGGAGGGTACTTTGGAAGGGAGTTTAAAAGGGGAGTTTTGAAAAATAGATTTTTTTGGAAGGAGTTTTTGAAAACAACTTTGGAAAGGAGAGTTTTAGGAAACATGTTGAAAAGGAGGTTCTAGGAAACGAGATTTTTGAAAAGAGAGTTTTTGGAAGGTATAAAAACATCTCACTTTCCTAAAGCAATTCTAACCATAAGAAGGTTAGATAAGATTTGAAAATATGGACCATAAAAGTCACTTTTAATATAACACTTTCCTAAAGCAATCCTAGCCATAGAAAGGCTAGAATCACCCTAGGATTGTGATTTTGAAAACATGTTTTTGAAAAGGAGATTCTGATGCGATTTTGAAAACAAGTTTGAAAACGATTTTAAAAACAACTTTGAAAATGATTTTTGGAAGATGTAAGATCATGATATGCACAATGCAATTTTGGGGTTGTGAACATACAAGGTTAAGGCTTCACCACATAATCAAGGGGATCGAACCCACGTGGTCTCCGGTTAGCCTAAAGGAAAGCCCCCGACACGGTGACTCTCCGATAGTCTAATCCTACACATGGACCGGGAGTCCCCTTGTTTCAAGCATGCAAAGAAAGGGGGGAGAGAGATAGGGGATTAAAATAGAGAAAACCCAAGTGGGTTAGGAGAGAGAAGAGAGAGGGGGGAAGTGCGGAAACGTAAAACGAAAGCCTACCTTGTGTCTTGTTTATTTTGCGTGCCTTGCTTTTCTTTGGTCTTAATCTTGATCTTCGTTTTCAATCTTCAAGAGTTGTCTTCAGTCCTTAAACTTCATATTGCAGTTCTTTAAGTCTTCAAAGGAGGGTTGGAGGCTAGTGTATAAGTGTATGGGGAGGTGTATGAGTGTATATAAGGCTAGGGTTTAGTGTATAGTGACTAGGGTTTAGAAAAACCTAAGGAAGCTAGGGTTTAGGGAGTGTTCGAGCTCTGTATATCGAATATTGGTGTTTTTAGATTGAGTTTGCGGACCTCCTTCATGCTAGAAGAAGCTCTGTATTTATAGAGGTTGGACAAACCTAGCACCTGTGGCAGTGGCGCCAGGCCAAACATTACACTAGCGCCACTAGGAGTGGCGCCAGGCCATTTTTTGGCTTCGCGCCACTAGTAGTGGCGCCAACCATTTAGGAAATGTTTAAGGTTGACAAGCAACGTATCTTTGACTAGATTTGGGCGACTGTACTAGTGACTACCATGCAATTTTTAGCCTGGCTTCACTAGGAATGACTCCGAAAAATTCGGGAAGGAGTTTGGAAGACCGGGAATGACCCGGAAGGCCGAAAAAGAGCAGGCACACTTAAAATAGTGTCCTGGAGGTATTTGACTTGAAAAATGAGGATAGGATGTGTTGGAAGGGTTGACTGGGTCTTTAGGGGCAAAACGGTCAATCGGATCGGGAAGTTGCCGGGACAGACTTGGACTGTCCTGGAAGAAGACTTAAGATTTGGAAACGTTATTCAAAATATTCCCAAAGGTTGCCGGTTTGATACCCAAAGCCAGTGTTATTAGAAAAGGTGACCGGCCCACCAGGGGCAAAATGGTCATTTCACACCGGGTTTGCCGGAACTAACTCGGAATGATCGGAAAGGCTAAAGAAAGGTTGAGAAGACTATAAAAAGCATTCTCGAAAAGTTACCGGTTTGATACCCAGAGCCGGTGTGGTCAGAAAAGGCGACCGGCCCACTAAGGGTAAAACGGTCATTTTGCACCAAGTTTGTCAGAATTGACTCAGAATGATCCGGGAAGGTAGCGGAAGGTTGAGAATACTATAAGAAGCAATCTCAAGAGGTTATCGGTTTGATACCCAGAGCCGGTGTGGTTCCCGGGGCATTCAAATGCCTAGGGGCAAAATGGTCATCTTGACCGAAAAGTCTCGAAATTGGCCCGAAACTGACTAGAAGGCACCTAATCATGCCAGATTGCTTTTAAGACAATCTTGGAAGGTTAGACTTACCATTTTGAAGACTCAGGTATGGTCTCGAGAAACGTGTTAGAAAAGGCCCAAGGGGCAGTTTGGTCATTTTTTACCGAAGTGGGCTAGCAGGCACTAAAGGTGGACCATTCTACCATCTAGGGGACTTGGGGTCTCGTCCCGGTCGACAGGTTTAAAGGGACTTACCGTTTCGAAGAGATTTTCTTCTAAAAGTGCGCCGGACCATCTCGAGGAATAAACTGTCTCGAGAGAGGGATTGGAATTGGAAAGGAGTCTTATCGTCTTCGGAAAGACGTGCCTGATTTGGAACCATCTCGAGGGATAAACTGCCTCGAGAGAGGGATTGGAAAGGGGACTTACCGTCTTCAGAAAGACGTGCCTGATTTGGAACCGTCTCGAGAAATAAACTGTCTCGAGAGACGGATTGGAAAGGGGTCTTACCGTCTTCGGAAAGACGTGCCTGATATGGAATCGTCTCGAGGGATAAATTGTCTCGAGAGGAATTGGAAAGGTGACTTACCATCTTCGGAAAGACGTGCCTAATTTGGAACCGTCTCGAGGAATAAACTGTCTTAAGAGAGGGTTTTGGAAAGAGGACTTACCATCTTTGGAAAGACGTGCCTGATTTGGAACCATCTCGAGGAATAAACGGTCTCGAGAGAGGGATTGGAAAGGGGACTTACCGTCTTTGGAAAGACGTGCTTGATTTGGAACCGTCTCGAGGGATAAACTGTCTCGAGAGAGGGATTGGAAAGGGGACTTACCGTCTTCGAAAAGACATGTCTGATTTGGAACTATCTTGAGGAATAAACTGTCTCGAGAGAGGGATTGGAAAGGGGACTTATCATCTTCGGAAAGACGTGCCTGATTTAGAACCGTCTCGAGGGATAAATTGTCTCGAGAGAGGGATTGGAAAGGGGACTTACTGTCTTCGGAAAGACGTGCCTGATTTGGAATCGTCTCGAGGAATAAATTGTCTCGAGAGAGGGATTGGAAAGGGCACTTACCGTCTTCAGAAAGACGTGCCTGATTTGGAACTGTCTTGAGGAATAAACTGTCTCGAGAGAGGGATTGGAAAGGGGTCTTACCGTCTTCGGAAAGACGTGCCTAATTTGGAACCGTCTCGAGGAATAAACTATCTCGAGAGAGGGGTTGGAAAGGGGTCTTATCGTCTTCGAAAAGACGTGCCTGATTTGGAACCGTCTCGAGGAATAAACTATCTCAAGAGAGGGGTTGGAAAGGGGTCTTATCGTCTTTAGAAAGACGTGCCTGATTTGGAACCGTCTCGAGGAATAAACTATCTCAAGAGAGGGATTGAAGTTGGGATTGGAAAGAACAATGCGCCTAAGGGTATTTTGGTCATATTGCCTCTATTTGGGGCCGGCGGGCCCGCGAAGTGATGGACAGACAGGATTTGGACTTAGAAAGTTGGTTTCGATTGGAATATGCCCACAATAACTTGAACACAAGTTTGGACGGAGTGTAAACTACCGAGTGGTAAAAAATAGGGTGCTTACAATGGGATTGGTTAGTATTGAGCTAGTGGGATGCTACCTGTAAATCAATTCCCAGCATCTCTTCGTCCGTTCAAGTTAGGGTCGAGGGTGGACCCGATTATAGTAACCTTTTGAGGTTGACTCACTACGATTTGCACTTTCTCTAAGCTGTTCATCGACTCTTCTATGATCAACTCCTGCTCGTCCCTTACATCAAGGCCATCAATTACCAAGGTCTCTCTCGGGGTGCTGCCCTTTAATGAGGTCACATAGCACTCCTGTAGTGTGGCTTGGTCTCCTCAGAGTTACCTTACACCATAGTCGGTCAAGAACTTCATCCTTAGGTGGTAGATAGAGATGACGACTTTGAACTAGTTCAACGAAGTTCTCCCTATGATGACATTGTAGGTTGACGAGCAGTCCACCACCATGAAATTCATCATTCATGTCACTTACTGGGGCGCCAAGAGCTCCTTGTAAGAAAGGAGGACGATGCTTAAAAAGAGTGAAGGAGATGGTAGGAACATGTCTTATGGCCGCGTTTGGGGTGGGGACAAAGGATACAAAGTGGGGATAGAGGTCAAAATAAAAATCTATACCGGGATGGATGCAGGGATGAACTAAGTTCTTACCCCGCCTTTCCTTGCCCCGCCCCTGCCTTGCTTTCTCCACTCCAATCTCTATTTATTCGAAGGCCCTTACGAATTGTATGTTAGCTGAACCGCCGTCGTCAACCAATACTCTTCTAGACGCGAAGTTGGTGGTCAGACAGCAAGGAGTTATCATGTGGCTAGTGAAGTCCCACTACATCGTCGTCCCTGAAGGAAATTGTAATTGTAGTTGAGGGTGCCTGAGAGATCTTGCTAGGCCTCGGCTATCAGAACTTCCCTTTTGTCTTCAGTTCTCGCCTTTCTAGCGTAGCTTATCCTGATGTACTAGTCCCCCCTTCGTTGGCGAAGCCTTTGGCAATTACACTATCTCTCTAGTCGACTGTTAGTTTGGTTCTGCTCTCTTGGGGCTCGGCTGTCCAGGAGGTTTTTGATTGCCATAGGGGTGGTTTGCCATATATTGATCCAACTTGCCTCTTCAAACCAGGGCCTCAATTTGCTACTTCAGGTCAATGCAATCTTTGGTGTTGTGGTCATGATCGTTGTGGAATTGGCAGTATTTATTTTAGGATGTCTTCTCGGGTAGGGTCCTCAGCTTTTAGGTCATTTGGGCACAGGGTCATACCGAATTTGGTATAATATGCGCTCCAATGGCAAGTTCAAGGGTGTGTAATTTTCGAACATCCTTCTACTAAGCTCAGGTTTTGCTTCGAGCTAAGCTACCAATCAGGTGGTTTTAGCTTTCCAATCATCTTTTCCCTGCTCAGCTCCTATCTTCCTCTTGTCCTCTTGTCGTCTTGGTCACGTCGGGCATTAAGGGCATCCTTCATATTCATATGCTTTTGAGCTTGGAGGATGAGTTTTGCCATGGCCTTTGGCGACTCTTTTGAGAGCGAGAAGAGGAATTTGTATGACCTCAATCCACTGATGAAGGTGATGAGGCCAACTTATCGTCGATGTCATCCTCCTACAAGGTTTCTCCGTTGAACCTTGCCACAAACTCCCTAAGTGTCTATTCTTTTCCTTGTTTCATATTCAGAAGCCAGGTCGCCGGCTTATGCTACCTCTACCCTCTGACAGAGTGCCCTACGAACAACTTACTTAATTGAACAAAGGATGTCACAGAGCCAAGTTTCGACTTGTTAAACCAGACCTGAGCTGATCCTTTTAATATTGTGGGGAACTCCTTGCACATGATATTGCCGGGGATAGCTTGGAGGTGCATTAGGGCTTTATAGGTTTCGAGGTGATATGAGGGATCCTTCAAGCCATCAAAGATCTTCAGGGTCGACATCTTAAACTTTAGGGGCGGGGCCTCTCCATCACCATAGGGGACAATGGCAAGTCAGTCCACTAGACTAAGTCTTCTACTATTGTTGGGGCCTTTGACTTGACGGCCTCTATAACCCCTGCCAGTTAAGCCCTTATGACCTTGAGTTCCTCGTAAGCATTGCAACCCTCCATCCTTTCTCTAAAGCCTTCGGTCACTGTTAGGGCGTACCTTTCAGGGGAGTGGTGGCAAACGCCTTTGGCTCGGCTTTGGACTTCTCGAGTGGCCTCATTCCATTAAGGATTTTCATATCCTTCCACATTCTCTTTGTCGTTACTCGGCTGAGGGGCTGGTGGATCGAGTCCTCTCAATGGTTGCTGGGGAAAATGCTGCATGAGTTCTCGATTTTGTTGCACCAACTGTTGTAACCCCATCGTTAAGGTGGCGACCTGTTGCTCCAAAGTGGCTTTTCTGTTAACATCTTAGCCGGTGGTGGCTTCCTAATTTGCGTTATGGGTCATTGATCTGGTGTTGACCATCAAAATGATGGCTTGTCGTTTCCACAAACGGCGCCAATTGAAACTTGCAAGGATCAAAAAGAACAAAGTCTGCTAAGCACTAATGGGGCGCCAGCCATAGAGCCGCCGATATTTAAGTTAGTGAAAAGATTTGGGAGAGATGATCACTAGTAAGCAAATTGAGAGTTTATGGCTTGGTGTATGCGTACCTTTCACTAATGGGATAAGGGTGTCTTTAAATAGCTTGACGGAGGATATCTTTAGTCGATATTGTAGGCATGGCTGCCAAGATCCTCATGGATATATTTGCTAAGCTTTTCTTCTAGGGTAAGAGGGAATCCTCTTAGTTTAGGGTTGTAGCGGATATCTCGGGATTGGAAAATATTTGGACAACGGTCACCTTGGATTGAGCCTGGTCTTAGAGCAGGCGTAGGTTGCTCCGAATGTCAGACGTCCCGCTTAGGTAGGCCTGCTCGGGGTGGGGGTCTGCTCGGTCCAGGTCATTCGATGTGGAATTATGCTTATCACATAATAATGGACCTTTTGGTATTATGTGAATAAATCAAAATAAGTCACCATATTTCAGACCAAAACTCTGTTTATATACTCTATTTCTCAAGCGTTATATTTTAAATGTTATTGGCTCCATATTTTAGGATTGAATTTAGAAAATAACAAGTGCAATTTTTAACAATATAAAATATATATTTCATTGTTTTCGGTCCTCAACACAAGTCATTAAAGGTTTGAGTGTGAGTGTTAGGTTCAAATCTTGTGTAACAATGCTGTCGAAAAGGGCATATTTACAATGACGAATTACCATCACCAAAATAATAATTTTTTGTTAGTCATTTGCATAAGTTGGTCACTAAAAAATAGTTTGCTGTCACAATGTCGTCGCGAATGGTATGGCTGATGCATGAAATGTCATCACAAATACTTCTATTTGCAAGTGTACTTTACCCTCACAAAAAAAAAAAAAAAAAAGAAACACTTTTTTCTAGTAGTGATCCATGAAAAAAAAAAGTGCAAGAATACCCAAAAATTTAATATAATAGCATATAAATTTCAACTAAAATACAATTTTTCTTATTGAAACAATAATTAAGAAATTCTCATATAACCAAAATTAAAAATTGCAGGATTAAATTTCTTATAACCTCTAACGATTATGTGAATACAAATTACTCAATGCCCTGGAAATAATTACTTTGGTTGTAACCTAAGAAAAAAAGTGCGATGGTTATTTATTATAACAAACCAAAAGGAAAAACAAATCCCTATGAATATTCATGTATGGCATGTAAGAACTCGAAAATAAAAAGAAAAGATATTTTACATGGCATTAGATAATAATTCTTACATAGCAGGAAAAAGTGTCATTGGCCAATGAACGCTAAAATGTTTTTTCATTTCTTTAATGTATTTAATAGCAGTACATGGGCCTTTCAATCTTTCAAAGCAGGAAGATAATTAAGAAACTAAATAAACAAAACAAAAAAATCTTTCAAAGAAGGAAGAGGACGAGAACATTTGAGATCTTAAAATAATTCACAAGTAACAGGAATGCGGAAACTTATGCCGTTGTGTTACAAGTTTTTGCAATTTTTTTCCTAGTCAAATTTATCAAAGAAAGAATGTCATTTTAGCCAATTAGCAGTCGCTCCAAAAAGGCACGTCAAATGGTCCAAATTACATTAGTGTTTATTATAAAAAATATTCCTTGAACCAGTTCAAGAGGTCAGAACGGTTTGACGCTTAACTAAGGCCCTTCTCACACGGGTTACAGAATTGCTGGGCTCACAAGACTAGAGACAAGTAGCACGTATATAGTGATTTACTGCCAAATTAAGGCTCTCTTCGACCCGACACAATCGACTCAACCTGATCACTCAATAAGTGGATAACAGATGAATTACGACCAATCTGATTATATTTAATTCGGGTGCCAGACCTTTATTTTTTCAACTAGACCCAACTAACCTGACTCAACCCAATATTTTTACATTAAAATTTGATTTTTTTACTCAACCCGAACCCTACTCGACCCAATCTGATCACCCAAGCTCAAGTGCGGATTCAAAATTCTTCAACCCAATTTGGTCGGGTCAGGTGACGGGTGACTCCTCAATCTGACCCATGAACACCCCTACCAAAACCTTTAAGACTTCTTATCTCACTACATCACATGTTGATAAATTAAATCTAACGAATAATGTTATTATTCAATTTAAATTTACGATCTTATTTTGTTAGTTTTTTTTTTTTTAACGTTAAGTAAAATCTTAGATTTGAATAAAATAACAGCATTCGTTAGATCTGAGTGACAAACACGTGACGTAGTGAGATAAGGAGCCTGAAGAATTCTGGATATTAAGGTGCGGAATGCAAATTGATCATAGGTTTCAAGAGGTTGCTGTCAAGGTATAAGCTGCTAAATTTGTGGTACAAGCTGTTGAAATACGCAGAGCTGAAACTTTGGAAGCCCATATCTCGTGAACTAGAAAGGCTATTCAGGCGCATAATATGTCGATTTCATATAACTTTTCAAAACCTATAACTTTTGTGAAGTCACCCAACCCATCTGAGCACTTAGTAGAAGTCTTCTGTACGACTGACGACGGGATATATAGATTAATTCATTTTTTAGTGAGATATAGATTAGTAGGTAGTAGAATAGGTTTAGGAGTTCTATGTTCTGAAGGAGGAGAAGAATTCTAAGGTTTTTCTAGGATTTGGAAGGAGGAATCATCTAATCCTTTAGAGGCTACGATTCTTTTCGTCTTTTAAGGGAGCATCTTAATCTTTAGTTTTTAATCTTTTATTTTCTTTCTTGTTTTTATCGTGAATTTCAGATTATATTTCTTTAATGCAGCATTTTATTTCTTTAATTATTATCTCCATTCTTACAATCTTTATCATATTTTTCAGTAGCTAAATCTATTATTGGTATGGGTTAAGAAAGTAACTAGGTTACAGGTAGAGATTTAAGATATTTATTTTTTAAGATTTCAAGATCTTGGATCAAGATTCATTTTCTTGCCCATAAATATCTTCGAAAACAATATTCTTGATCATATCTAGCACGTATGTATAGACTGATTGGTAAGCATGGATACGTAAGGATATTGATTACAATTGCATATATATTCCTATTAAGAGTACTTTAGAAATCTACTGTTCTTGATTAAGCTTCAAACATACCTTGTAGACAGGTTTATAAATTGGGACAGGTATGAATGAGACTCTGGTATGAACAACAGTAAATAACTGAATATCAACTCAAAAAGAATAATCGAATCTTGAATTCCTTTAATAAAAACTATCTTGGGAACTTACCTGTAGGCCTATTGCTGGATCAAACCCTGCCAAGACCTTTTTATAATATTTGAATACATCCTTAAAAATTAGTTTAATTTTATTATCTGATAATTTAGATCAATCATCTCCAACAATTGATTTTTATTTTCTTTTTGGAAGCTTTTCTATGATTTTCAATTGACTCTGAGCTCGTTATTATTTTGTTCTGATTGTAGAACTTGCTAGATTAAGTTTATTTCTTGTGTTCCCTGTGGATCGACCTCGGACTTACCGAGATATTATTACTGCATCGCAACCGCACACTGATGGATATAAATTGCACTATTTAAGAGCGATCAGTTTGTGGCGCCGTTGCCGGGGAACATTACAAAGAAAATAAGCTAAGGTAAGAAAAACAAACAAGGCAGAAATAAAAATATACAAGAACAAAAACAAAGCAAACGAACTCGAGAGGAATTGATTCCTGTAGAAACAACTTCATCATCAAACTACAACAACGAGGAAATTCAATTGCTCAATTGGGTAACCTCGTTCCATCCCTACTATCTGTGAGCATATTAGATTTTCTTTTATTTATTTTACTAGTTTCTTTTAGATAAATTATATATTTGTTTAGTGGAGGTTTAGGGTTTAATTGCAAATTGGTGGATATTTTAAGTGGAGATTGCTGGTTAGGTTGAAAATTTAAATTAAATATTGTTTATCTCTACTTCACTGTTCTGGCATATTGGTGCATTTATGTGCATTGCATTGCATGTCAGTTTGGCAGAGGGATAGTTCAGGTAGACTTTTGAGAGCAACCCCACCTGTTTACGCCACTAGATCTAGAGCTCTTCCCGATACTACACCAATACCTATAGATTTTGACATGGCCCACTTACTGGAGGATGATGGGAATATAGATGGGGGTAATAACATGCAACCCCCACAACCCCAAGTACCTGCACTACCACAGAGAACTATGAGAGATTATCTAAATCCACAAAGACAGACTCCAAACTCTTGCATTATATTACCTTCTGACCAAAATGCATTCCATCTTAAGTCAGGTATCATGCAATTAATCACACATTTACATGGGATGGATTCTGAAAATCCATATACCCATCTTAAAGCATTTGAAGAGGTCTGTAATATGTGTTTTGATAATACGTGCTCTGTTGAGACCATCCGTCTCAAATTGTTTCCTTTCTCATTGAAGGATAAAGTTAAAATTTGGTTAAATTCTTTAAGGCCGAGGTCTATTCCATCATGAGATGTCCTTCAGGCCGAGTTCCTAAAAAAGTTTTTTCTTGAGCATCGCACAGAGGCAATTCGTCGCCAAATTTCATAGTTCACTCCCTTTGAAAATGAAACATTTTACCATAGCTGGGAGAGATATAAAGAACTTTTGAATTCATGTTCGCATCATGGACAAGACTCGTGTAGGTTGGTTAGTACTTTCTTTTCTGCCTTGACCCCCGAACTTAAAAGGTTTGTGGAGACAATGTGCAATGGGTCTTTCTATGATAAATCTCCAAAAGAAGCTTATGACTTCTTTGACTTTCTAGTTGATAACGCGAGAGATTGGGACACTATAGGGACTAAAAATCCTGAGATTAGAAACAACTTAAGGACAGGCACCATATATCCATTAAGGCACTTAGATGAGGATAATTCAAAGATAGCCACATTGACTAAGTGATTAGAGGCCCTAGAAATGAAAAAAATTACAGCAATTGACAGTGAAACCCAAGTTAATTGTAGTGTGTGCGATAGTAATGAGCATAGGATAGATCTTTGTCCCATAATTCCAGCCTTTAGGGAAGTGTTGCATGGTCAAGTAAATGCTATTGCTCCTTATAGTAAACCATCACAGGCCCCACAAGGACAAGGAAACCCATATGCACCTACATATAACCCAGGGTGGAGGAACATCCCAACTTCAATTACAGGAATGATGGTAACTCAGCACCCCAACAATTTCAACACCTACAACAATTTAATGGCCCCCCTAATCAATACCAAGCACAAGGTCAACAATTTTCAACACCAACAACAAACGTGTACAGACCACCTCCTCTAAAACCTGTAGAGGATCCTTTGACCCAATTTATACAAGTACAATAAGCAACTAATGCTAGACTTGATAAATCTATCGAAGAGTTAAAGACTTTGTTTGCTCAATCACTGACTAAAGAGAAAGGCATATTCCCTGCCTAACCATTACCTAACCCTAATAGGCAAGCTCATGGTGTAGAGATAAATCCCAATCCACCAAATCATGAGCAAGTTCAAGCAGTAACCACCTTAAGGAGCGGAAAAGCCTTAGATAAAACTATTTCAAGCAAAGAGTCTGCACCTAGGGAGGACAGTAGTGAGAGAGTAGAAAAAACATCAGAAGAGGATAGAGACAATTCTAAAGAGGTAGTGGAGGAGTTAGGAAAGAAGCCTAGGGACGATGAGTCTAGGGATAAATCTATGAACATTGACAAAGAGGATTTGTCACGTATTCCATTTCCTCATAGATTAGCCAAACCGAAGCAAGAACTAATAAATTCTGAAATTTATGAGGTATTCATGCAAGTGAAAATCAATATTCCATTCCTAGATGCCATTAAGCAAATCCCGTCATATGCTAAGCTCTTAAAGGACTTGTGCATCATTAAGAGACAGCTTACTGTGAGAGAAGCCTCTTTTCTAAACCAAGAAGCTAGAGAGGTTCTACAAGTAAATCTTCCACCAAAATACAAAGACCTGGGGAGTCCGACCATTCCATGCATAATTGGTGATCATAGGGTTGATAATGCTTTGCTAGATCTAGGATCTAGTGTGAACCTGCTACCTTTTTCTGTTTATCAACAGTTAGGGTTAGGAGAGTTGAAACCTACTAGAATCACCCTTCAATTAGCCGATCGTTCGATTAAGATCCCTAGAGGCATGGTGGAAGGCATGCTTATCCAAGTGGATAAATTCTACTTCCCAGTTGATTTTGTAGTGTTAGACACCATAGGGAACTCAAATGATCATTCTCCTATCTCTGTCATTTTAGGTCGTCCCTTCCTAGCTACATCCAATGCTATTATTCGTTGTAGGGGCAGGGAGTTAAACTTATCCTTTGGAAACATGATTGTAGATATGAACATCTTCCATGCGGGTAAGAAACGGGAGAGTGTGAAGACATCAGGGAGATTAGCATGATAGATATTCTAGTACAAGAACATTTTAACGGAGAATTCTTGACAAATCCACTTGAGAGAGCCTTAATCCAGAATGAACAAATAGAGTGTTTATAAGAAATAATGATAAATGACGAAGTAGTAGAGTGCATTCCTGCTATGTCTGTGAGTCATTGGACCCAATGCGTTGAGCCATTAGGGCTCAGTGCTTGTAAACCTGAACCATCAGAAGTGAAAGCTCCTATTCCGGAGCGAAAGCCATTGCCATCTACTCTTAAATATATATTTTTAGGCGATGGTGAATCTTACCCAGTAGTGATATCTTCTAGCCTGTCTAAAGGCCAAGAGGATTAATTGAAGAAAGTGCTTTTAAAGCACCACAAAGCCATAGGGTGGTCAATTGATGATTTACATGGTATTAGCCCATTAGTTTGCACACATCGCATATACTTAGAGGAAGAGGCTAAACCTGTTTGCCAAATGCAAAGGCGATTGAACCCGAATATTAAAGAAGTAGTTAGAGGAGAAGTTTTGAAACTTCTCAATGCAGGTATTATATACCCAATAACAGACTCTAGGTGGGTGAGCCCTACTCAAGTGGTCCCTAAAAAGTCTGGAGTAACAGTGGTGAAAAATAACAAAGATGAATTAGTACCAACTAGGACCTAGACAGGATGGCACATGTGCATCGACTATAGACGTCTCAATGCCGTCACCACCAAAGACCATTTTCCATTACCATTCCTTGATCAAGCCATAGAGCGTGTGTCAGGTAGAGCTCATTATTGTTTTTTGGATGGGTACTCGGGCTATAATCAAATTGAAATAGCCCCAGAAGATCAAGATAAAACTAACTTTACTTGTCCTTTTGGCACGTATGCTTATAGAAGAATGCATTTCGGTCTGTGCAATGCACCGACCACTTTTTAAAGATGCATGATGGGCTTGTTTAGTGATATGGAAGAAAGAATCTTGGAAGTCTTTATGGTCGATTTTTCTGTGTATGGGAACACCTATGACCAATGCCTAGAAAATTTGGAAAAAATTTTGCAAAGATGTAAGGAGACCAATTTGGTCCTTAATTGGGAGAAGTGTCATTTTATGGTGACATAAGGGATAGTGTTAGGACACATAATTTCAAATAAGGGGATAGAAGTTGACAAAGCTAAGATCGACCTTATTTATAACCTTCCACCCCTACAAATGTTAAAGATGTCCGTTCATTTTTAGGGCACGCCGAGTTCTATCGGCGATTCATTCCAAGTTTTAGTGCTATTTCTCGTCCTATGTGTCTGTTATCCACAAATGTTCCATTCGAATGGACATCCCCTTGCCAACAAGCTTTTGACAAGCTAAAAGGGCTATTGACCACTGCACCCATCATGTAAGCCCCCGATTAGTCTCTACCTTTCGAACTCATGTGTGACGCGAGTGACTTCACTATAGGGGCGGTGCTTGGTCAAAGAAAGGACAAGAAACCATATGCCATCTATTATGCTAGTAAAACTTTAAATGATGCACAAATGAACTACACTACCACCGAGAAAGAGCTTCTTGTTGTGGTATTTGTACTTGATAAGTTTAGATCTTACTTAGTCGACTCACTCGTCATAGTTTATACTGATCATGCCGCACTTAAGTACTTGCTCACTAAACCGGACGCTAAGCCACGATTAATTCGGTGGATTCTACTCCTTTAGGAGTTTCATATCAAAATTTAGGACAAAAAGGGGGTAGAAAACGTGGTAGCTGATCACTTGTATTGCCTTCCTATTGATGGCCGAGACCAAGACAAATCTCCCATTTCGGAACACTTTCCGGATGAACAACTTTTCTCTATCCAGTCTGTTACTCATACTAGTACCCCTTGTTTTGCGGATATAGCTGATTACTTGGCTTCAGGTAAGATTCCATCTTAATGGTCATCCAATGATAAAAAGAAATTTTTTCAAAATGTTAGAGTTTTCATGTGGGATGACCCATACCTATATAAGTATTGCTCTGATCAGGTGATTCGATGTTATGTACCAAATAATGAATTCCAATCCATAATTAGTTTTTGCCACTCATATGCTTATGGTGGGCATTTCTCCACCAAGAAAACAATTGCCAAAGTCCTCCAATGTGGATTTTATTGGCCCACTATGTTTAAAGACGTCCATACTTTTTGTACTACGTGTGATAGATGTCAAAGACTAGGTACTCTCACTAGAAGAAATATGATGCCCTTGAATTCCGTAATTGTCATAGAAATATTTGATTGTTGGGGCATCGACTTTATGGGGCCGTTTCCTAGTTCTTTCGGGCATCAATACATTTTAGTGGATATTGATTATGTATCTAAGTGGGTAGAGGCAGTAGCATCCCGTACAAATGATCACTCAGTGGTGATTAAATTTCTAAAAGAAAACATCTTTTCAAGATTTGGGATGCCGCCTGCTATTATAAGTGATGGTGGAACCCACTTCTGTAATAGACCCGTTGGGGTCCTGATGCACAGATATGGAGTGCTCCACAAAGTCGGAACGCCCTACCACCCACATACCAGTGGCGAAGGCCAACAAGCCAATAGGAAAATAAAACATATTTTAGAAAAAACTGTGAACCCCAACCGCAAGGATTGATCTTTAAGGTTGGTGGATGCACTCTGGGCATACCAGACTGCATACAAAACACAGTTAGGCATGCTACCCTATCGGCTCATTTATGGCAAAGCTTGCCATTTACCCGTTGAGGTTTAACACAAAGCTTACTGGGCCATTAGGCAAATGAATGAAAACCCCGACGATGCTGGACATCATCGAAAAATTCAACTCTCAGAGTTGGATGAAATACATAATGATGCGTATGAAAATACGCGAATTTCTAAGGCAAAGATGAAAGTTCTTCACGACCAACACATTTCTCGAAAATCTTTTGACATTGGTCAAAAAGTCCTTTTGTACAACACCCGGTTACATTTGTTCCCCGGAAAGTTGCGTAGTAGATGTTCTGGACCTTATATAGTGAAGAACGTCCACGAGAATGGGGCCATTGAAATTTGAAACCCCACCAATGACAATCAATTCACAGTTAATGGTTATCGTCTAAAACATTCTGTTGAGAATTTTATGGCAGAAATAGAGACATTACGTCTCGAAGATCCTCCTCTATTAGAGTAATAACCATATGGGTAATTGTGTATAGTAGTGTTGTTTTATTTAGTTTTGTTTTTCTAATGGCTAGTGTGTCTTTCATCACTAAGTTTGTGTCCTTCTCTTTCCTCTTGCGTCCATTGAGGGCAATGTGCAAACTAAGTTGGGGGGGGCGAGATTATTCTTGTGATGAATTGCACACTATACTTTAAAAAAAAAATTTTCAAAATACTGGCCGTCCGGACGCCCCTCAGGGCTTGCCCGGATGCCTTTTTACACTTAGAATTTTTTTTCGTAGTTGGAGAACACATGCACTGGCCATCCGGATGCCTGACCCCGTCTGGACGCCCCTGAGGGACCGTCCGGACGCCTTTCGTGCCTTAGAAAAAATTTCGAACAAGTTTGTACAACTCCACTGGCCGTCCGGACGCCTCCTGACACTTAGGAAAAATTTTGAGTTCGAGGTGCAAGGCTACTGGCTGTCCGGATGCCCTTCATGCCTTAGAAAAATTTTTAAGTCGGTTGTGACAAGCTCACTGGAAGTCCGGAATCCCTGACCTCGTCCGGACACCCCTGAGAGACCGTCCGGATGCAGGCTCCCCGTCCGGACGCCCTATTTTAAGTCGAACAGCAGCGTTTTGGACCCCAGTCTGGAAGCCCTCTTGGGGTCATCTGGACGCCCTTGCGTTTTTATAAAATCTCCGAATTTCTCCGTTTTATCTTATTCGCACACCCACAAAATTCCTGTTTTAAAGAGAGAGAGAGAGAAAGAGAGAGAGAGAGAGCGTCTGGACAAGGCGACGAAGTCCTACCAGTTTGAAGAGTCGTGACCCTTCAACTTCTCGCCTTTTCGTCTTCTAAGGTAACCACGCAACCTCTCCTATTCCTTTTCAAATTGTTATCTTTGATATTTATGCTTAATTAGGATTAGGACTGTGCTATAATTGTGTTTCTATGATTGTGTGTTGCGACTTGCTTTAAGAAGTTGTTTTGATGGCACCGAAAGAAAGTAAAAAATCCTCTAAAAAGTCTCTGGCCATAGAACCCTTTGAACCTGATTATTCTTCGGACTATGACCCAGAAATTTTCATCGGTCATCAAGCCTTTTTAGACTTTAGGAAAACTTGGACGAGTAAAGTTGCGGCCATAGAGCGGAACATAGAATTATGGAATTTTGGGGGTGGGTTTGCTTTAGAAGCCGAATTTGAGAGACGGGGTTGGAAGGACCTAGCCGCCTATAGGGGGGAATACATTTTAACTCTTTGTGCGGAACTTACGACTAATATCCGAGTGGTGGACAAAAATGAGGGTCAAGAGAGGCTAGTGACTTGGGTGAGAGGGAGAGACATAGTAATTACCCCGACCACCTTTTGTCGTCATTATGGGCTTAGGCATGAGCCTAACGCCGAGTTTTGCCATGGGGTAGGTACTCCGAGCCTCACTGAGATGGCACGGGAGATTTTAGAAGATGATCAGTCCTGGGTTGAGGGGAAGACCCAATGCGAGAAAAAGTTTTTAAAACTAAGGTACCTTCCACTGTTTCTTTTCTCATGCCATAGTTTGTTACCCCAAGCCCGTTATGCCCAGGTCAGCCTAGCCCGAGCCCAGCTAATGTGGGCCATTAGAACCTAAAAGACCATAGACTTGCCAAGGTATATGTTCCTCCAACTCGATCATGATGCCACCAATATCACCCGAGGGGACAACCTTCCATTTGTGTGTATGCTTACCTTTTTGATCCTTGAGTCTGGAGTCTACCCACCTTCATTTTTTTCAAGAAAATCTTCCATGAGTGCCATCAATATAACTTCTATTCACAAGTCAAAAGCACAGTATAGGAGTCATAAGAAGAAGAGGGCCGAGGATGATGATGAAGAGGGGGGAGGAGGACCATCGGCTGAGGGAGGTGGCTGTACTGGGCAGTCTTCATTGGATAAGGTAGTGGAGATGTTGGAGTTGCAGGCACTGACGCAACAATACCACACCCAACTTTTGGAGGCTCAAGCCAATGCCCTTGGGACTTTTCAGACGGAGGTTTATGGCCGATTTGATCGGATTGACAAGGAGCAGAAGCGGCATAACCAAGCTATTAAGGAGCTACAAAGAGAGATATCCCGTTCGATGTGGGATCCATCCACTGATATGTAGTGGATAGTGTTTGCTACAGTTTAGATCATGTGCATTCTGGATTATTGTATAATTGATCTAAAACTCCTATTTTTACATGTTTGGATGTTATGTGTGTGTTTATGAGTTTAGATTGTGCGTCACGTTGTGGCAGTCTAAAACTCTATTTTAGTTAGAACTATTTGTGTTTGTTTCTTTATGTTAATGGAGTACTGTTTATCTTAATTTATGTTATGTCATTTCTTTTATTTATTGTATTTTGTTTATTCATTATTATAAGTTTTCTTAAGAACGGGACAAATAAAGCAATCTCGATAACCATGTCACTTAAAAGGTGTAAAAACAAATCACAACAGGGAATCAAATAGTTCGCTAACTCTCAACAGAGGGAGATGTACCTGAACTCGTTTCAGGGGCGGCAAGTGTTGATTGAATGTCGAGTGCAGCTTTCAGATTTTGCCGACGGGTTTTGAAATCTATACTCATACAGAGGGGTTGGCTTCCAATGTTAAGGAGAGAAGGCCCGGTGAACGTTGACATGGTACGAGAATTTTATGCCTATTCAAGCGTGTCTGAGACACCCAAGCTCTCCATTCAATTCAAAGTAAAGGGACACGTAATCACTATTGCAACGAATGATATTGGTGAACTTCTAACTTTGCCACAGGTTCTGAGGCCGGACTTTAAGCTATTTGAAGGAAATTCACCTCCTATTGATGTGCTTTGCACGGAATTACAAAAAATACCATCAGTGGGTCATCATTCCATCATACCCGTGTCGTCTTTAAAAAGGGAGTACAGGCTGTTAAATTTGATTATTTTCTCAAATATTCTCCCTGAAGTGGATTTTGTGTTGTAGTAGATCATTATAGGTGTTTTTGGATGTACATTATCAGTAAAAGGTATACGATTGATCTGCCTACTATGATGCTGACTGTTATGAGAGAAGCATGCTATTCATCTGGCGAGTTACCCTATGGGTTGTTCATTACCCAACTTTTGGAGCAGGTTGGAGTGCTTACATTGCCTTTAGACACCATTACACATTTGGGTCATCTGTTATCCGGTTTGGATGCTTTGAGTACCCGAGCGCTTCAGCAGAGTGACCTACCCACCTTGGTTCCACGAAAGCAACCGCTTGCCATGTCCACTCCATTCGCAACTGTTGAATCTTTGCAAAGGTAAATTTCCGAGTTGAAGGCGGAGGTGGATTCACTAAAGAGTCACACTTCAGTAGCCTTGACTTCGAAGGCTTCGGAGCATGATCCTACCCATTTGTCTTCGGGTTCTTGAGAAAACTTAATTTAGAAGTTGCACATTTAGTAGTATTTTATTTTCTTTGATGATATTTTGTTTTTTTTTTCTTTTACTTTATTTCTATGTTCTCTGAGTACTCTCGTTCTTTAGAAAAAAGAAAAGAAAAAAAAAAGAAGAAAAAAAGAAAGAAGAAAAAAAATATACTTTGTTATGCCTTGCTGACCAGTTACAAGTATGCTCACATTGATTCACTTTTGGAGATCGGAACTGAGTTGGTAAGAGTTGAGTAGCATATGGTTCATCGGTCATGGTCAGTATCTTCAACACTTTCATTTATATTTTTATTGCTTAGTATTATTTATGTTAGGAGTGTTGAAAATGTTTCTTTTTAGAACCATATTTATGTTCATGTCAATACAATCTTTGAATTGAGAATGATTGGAAGCATTCATTGGACTAAACTTAAGCTTAATTGTCGAGTTTACTTCTTATGATGATGAATTACAAGTTTTTGCCATGAAAACATTACAAGCAAAAGATTACATTATGATGCATTGTCTTGTTATATGACTTCTTGTGTTGATAATTTTATGCATTTTTCATCCTTAAATAGTGGAGATTGTACCTTGTGAGCTTTAGGGCCAATTTATCTTCTTTTCGGAGGGGATTTATATTTACTCAAGGATATGTCTTTCACTTTCTATTTCTTTCAATTGCTTCATTATACTTGATGTTGATTCATAAGTTAGGTAGTGATTGAGGTTATAGACACTTATACTCTTTTGAATTTCAAACTTAATATACTTTGGATATGTTTTTAGGTCATTCTATTCTTCTTGAATCAATAATTTCTAAATTTTCTTTTTCTTGAACCTTTGATATCATCCTTGATAGAGCCAAATCATTGTTGAAATATTTTCCATCAAAGAGATGTGATTGTGGTGCTAGTGAAGAGCTTGAAAAGAAGGGAATGATGTATTTGTTATGCGATAAAAAAAAAAAGAAAAAAAGAAGAAAGGAGATTTGAAAAATCGTGAAAAAAAATGACAAGAAAAAAATGAAAAAATTGAGAAGCTTTATCATATGAATTGGGAGTTGAAAGCATGGTTTTGGTGATCATTGGATGCCTTGAGCATCAATGTTTTGAGTTGTTTCTTCTTTCTCTCTCCATACATTTTTCTTCTTCATACGGACAGTTGTAGTTGATCCGAAGTATACATGAGTTAAAAATTCTTTTGAGTATAAATATCTTTGTTAATTTCTTGATTATTACTTTGACTGTGAATATTCTTTCATGAGGCTATGTCAAGTCCTATACACTTACGTTTTGTCAGTTTTTGTTATTGGATTGCTCTTATTGCATAATTTATACAATTACTCTTATGATGAGCCTTCCATTGAGGGACCCATGCGTTCATATTTTTGTGAGTGTATGTGTGATATCTCAAACCTCTATCTAATTATATTAATGAGAATTTCTAGTTTATGCAATATTTAGTGTCAATTATTCCTTCTTTTGGGTCAAAATGACAAATGAAAACTTGTATTGTATCTTGTGTTGGAGGTGTGAGACACATGGGATTATTTCCCATGTGTGTCTCCTTACAACACACAAAACACACACCCACATTTATACACACACACACAAACCGGTAAAGAGAGGGAGAAAGAGAGAAAGGGGAAGAAGGAAGGGGAAATTGAAGGAAGAAGGCTTGAAGGAAGGGATTGAAGCCATTGAAGACTTCACCAAGCTTGAAGAAGGTAAGGTTTCATTTTTCTCTCTCTACAATTGCATATATATATGTATCTATATTGTGTGATTTTGTTAGGTCCTTGTATGTATGCATATATATGAGTTGGGTTTGTCTTGTGGGACTCCTTGAGTCCCAATTACTTTGAATTTGAAGGTTTGAAGCTCAATATTGGAGGATTAGAGAGTTGGGGGTTGAAACCCCCAAATATGTGAAATGTTAGGGTTTTGATTTCTTCTTTAGATCCATTTGTTTTGATTGTTCTTCCTCCCCCATTTTGAGTTATTATCATCCTTGTAGGCTAATCTTTGAGCCCTAAGAGTATTGGGAAGGTTTGGTGATGTTTGGAAGAGTTTTGGTTGTGTTTTGGTTGAGCTTCGGTGGCTGCACAGAACAAGGCGTTCGAACTCCCAATATGGAGTTCGAACGGTGGGAAATAAGCCTGAGCGTTCGAATTCCCTCGGGGGGAGTTCGAACCCTCAGAGAAGGGTTTTTTTCAAATTTTCTTCTTGGAGTTCGAACTCTTAGTTCATTTTGCCTGGGCGTTCAAACTCCCGGTTGGGCGTTTGAACCCTTTATCAGCTTGGACACTGTTTAGTAAAACAAGCATAACTTTCTCTAGAAAACTCGGATTGATGCACCGTTTGAAGCATTAGACTCATAAACCTTTGTACCCATATAAAGTTCATTTTCTTATTCCTTATATATTGAAAGATATAGGGGTTTGAAGTTGACCTAAAATCCATGCCAACAACATTGTTTTTCAAAATTTTAGTCCACCTTCCGTGAAACATAACTTCTTCACCCGAAATGTGTTTTTGGCTCATAGCCTATCAAAATAAAGGCCTCTCAGTCTATTTTTAAATGGAACTATCTTTGAGTGTGAAATCATCGTTGAGGGGTGGTTGGGACTCGATGAAGGAGTCGACGTTCCAGCTTTCATGTTCAAATCTCACCTTTATGTTCTTATTTTACATCGGGGCTTTGTCCTAGAGTTTAGCCTCGCTCTCCCATTGTGAGAATAAGGTGTTGTCGAGTTAGGGTCCAGTGGTTTACGTGCTTAGTCTTAACTTACGTGTTATTGCTTTGCCTTAGAGTTTTGTATTGATGTTTCTTTGCTTCTATGTGCACTTGTGTAGGAATACTTTGTTTGTCACCCGTCCAATTGGAGAAAGGTGAGTAACGATATGCCATGAGTAAAACTCTAGTGTTTTCTAAATGTTTTAAGCTCACCTCTATATATCATGAATGTTTTTCATACATTTCAATGCATCAATGCTACGTTCAATTACAAATGTTATATTTCAAATGCATGCAAGCTATATTATGTTATGAATGGAAATCATGGACTATAGTGTTTAAATGAAAGAGATGCTAAGTTTATAATGCATGGTGCCAACTTGGGTCTTCTCGTGGCAAGACCTTAATGTAGCCTGATAGTATTACGATAGAGGACGAGAAATAAACTATCTATGTTAGGAGACGTCCTTGGCCTAAAGAGCCTTAGCGTGACCTATATGGTTACTATGGAGCCTAGCTCATATGCCGAGTTGTAGCACGCTTATGTTTTGAACCTAGAACCATGATATGTTCACATGTTTTATGACAAGTTATGAAATGCTATATCAAGAATAATGTTATGTTGCATCTCTTCTTATGATATTATGTTTTGAAATGTTGAAACGTTTCAAATGATGTTTACGTTACCTACGAGTTCCAAGCCTATGCTTTAAACGTTCAAAAGCTCATTTCCTTATGCATAACTGATTATCGATCTTTGTATGTTGGATATAATTACTAGTCCATGATATTTTCTCGCTCAAGCATCATTGTTATTCACTAAGCATTAGCTTACGTTTTCTCAAATGATTTTCAGGTAGCCAATCCGGGAGGCCCTAAAGCGAGGCCATATGTGGATTTGAGCTACGGCCCATGGGCCTATGTTTTGTATAATGTTTAAGGGCTGGATCCAATGTTTTGTAATGATATATTGTTACAACTTTTGTGGACCTTGATTTGGTCCTTATGTATGTTATGTTTGGGATTAGGCACAGCTCTACCATGTATGACACAGATTATGTTTTCAAGTTATTAAAAGTTCCATTTCTGCAATTGTGCATCATTATAAATGATTATGCAGATGTGATCATCCAGTTTATGTAATACGGCCTTGGGTTGCCTTGCTATTGGCCGGTCATGTACCCTAAATCCGTATAGGCCGGGTTGTGGGGCGTGACAGCGTGGTATCAAAGCTATAGGTTGACACCGTAAGATTGAGTCATGTCTAGACAGGATTCTAAGTTTGACTTGAGTATGTGCTATATGTATATGTATATGTATGCTACATGGATAATGACATGCTAAGATGCTTTACGTGTTGTACTATGTTATGTACTTGTTTGTTAATTTGATTTCGGGGGCGACCAAGTTGGCTCACCAACTGAAAGACTGTCCAAAGATAAGCATAGCAAAGGGATCTGGGGCGTCAGCATTAGCCTCAGTTCAGCAATCTACGGTAAACAGGAGAGAGAATCAACCACAGCAAGGCCGAGTTTTTGCACTTACACTAGGAAACACCCCAGCTACCGACTCCTTAGTGTCAAGTATACTCCCTATTTGTGGTCGACCTGCACACGTCCTTATTGATTCCGGTTCCACACACTCATTGTTTCATATTTCTTTGCTCAATATTTGTATACATCTCGGGTACCTCTTGATTATACTTTGGTAGTATCATTACCATCCGGGGATTCCATGTTATGTGATAAGATTTATAATTTTTGTGAAATTCTTGTTAACGACGTGCCCATGTTTGTAAATCGCATTCGCCTAGAAATGCACGGCTTTGACATCATCTTAGGAATGGATTGGTTGTCCTCCCACCGTGCAATCATTGATTGTGAGCTTAAACGAGTTAAGTTTCATTCTTCTAACCATTCGAGATTAGTATTTAAGGGAGTTGGTGTCGTGCCTCCACCCTATCTCATTTCATCTATACAAGCACGTCGTTTAATTCAGAAAGAGAATTGTGCATTCTTGTGTAGCGTTTTTGACACACACGTTTTCCCCCCGCCCTTAGAAGACACCCATGTTGTCCGGGAATTTCCCGATGTCTTTCTGGATGAGCTACCTAGTTCCTTGGTGGATCGGGAGGTAGAGTTCCACATTAACCTTAAGCCGGGTAGTAGACCCATTTCGAAAACTCCATACCGTATGTCCCCTTTAGAGTTGAGGGAGTTGAAAGTCCAACCCCAAGACTTGTTAAAAAAGGGATTCATCCATTCTAGTGTTTCACCATGGGGTGCTCCGGTGTTATTTGTGAAAAAGAAAGATGGAATCATGAGATTATGCATTGACTACCGAGAATTGAACAAGGTCACTATTAAGAATAAGTATCCATTGCCGAGAGTGGATGATTTGTTTGATCAACTACAAGGCACCCAAGTATTCTCAAAGATCGACCTAAGGTCGAGTTATCACCAACTGAAAGTAAGGGCAAGTGATGTGGAAAAAACGACGTTTCGAACTAGATATGGTCATTATGAGTTTTTGGTTATGCCATTTGGAGTCACAAATGCACCTGCTGCTTTCATGGATTTGATGAATCGAGTTTTTAAACCCTTTCTTGATGATTTTGTAATCGTCTTTATTGATGACATCTTGGTGTATTCTAAGAGTCTTGCAGATCATAAGCACCACTTGGGGATGGTTCTTCAAACTCTGCGAGATAGGAGATTATATGCCAAGTTGAAAAAATGTGAATTTCGGCTATCGAGTGTAGCATTTCTGGGACACATCATCAGTGTGGATGGAGTGTCTGTGGATCCTTTAAAGGTTGAAGCCATTGTGAATTGGCCGAGACCGACGAATGTATCCGAAGTTAGAAGTTTTATAGGCTTAGCTGGGTATTATCGAAGATTTGTGAAGGACTTTTCCAAGATTGCAACTCCATTGACACAACTTACCTGGAAGAACACACCATTTGAATGGAACGAGAAGAGGAATGAAGTTTTCAAGAATTGAAGAACCGATTAGTGTCCGCACCAATTCTAGCCTTGCCTATCGGAACTGATGGATTTTCCATCTATAGTGACGCTTCGCATAGAGGACTGGGATGCGTATTGTTGCAATACGGTAAGGTGATTGCATATGTCTCGAGACAGTTGAGACCACATGAGAAGAACTACCCAACCTATGATCTTGAATTAGCAGCAGTGGTCTTTGCTTTGAAGATTTGGCGCCACTACTTGTATGGAGTCATATGTGAGATCTTCACCGACCACAAGAGTTTGAAATACCTTTTCACACAAAAGGAGTTGAACATGAGACAGAGAATAGGGCTCGAGTTGATCAAAGACTACGACGTTCTCATTCAGTACCATCCGGGCAAGGCCAATGTGGTTGCCGATGCCTTGAGTCGGAAGACTACCGCCAACCTAGCATGCCTTGTCACTTTTCAGAGATCCTTACTCCTTGACTTGGAAAGATCAGAGATTGAAATTGTTGCACCGGGGACTAATATGATGCTTACCACCATGATCGCCCAACCGGCGTTGATAAATGTAGTGAAGCAAAAGCAACCTGAAGACCCTTACTTGTGGAAGATCTATGAAGAGATGAGAATGAATCAGAAGCTTAACTTCACCTTGCATGACGGAGCTTTAAAGTTTAGAAGCCAACTGTGTGTTCCAAATATACCCGAAATCAGGAGGCAAGTTTTGGAAGAAGCCCACAACATGAAGTTCACTATGCATCCAGGAGGCACAAAGATGTATCGGGATTTGAAGGAGACATTTTGGGGCCGGAGATGAAGAAGGAAATAACCGAGTTCGTATCACGATGCCTACAATGCCAACAGATCAAAGCAGAACATCAAAGACCGGCGGGACTACTTCAACCTTTACCGATACTGGAATGGAAGTGGGAGCATATCACCATGGATTTTGTCGTAGGACTGCTGAGATCACCACGGGGTTGCGATGCCATATGGGTTATTGTTGATCGCCTCACCAAATCCGCACATTTCTTACAGGTGAAGACTACGTACTCTTTATCAAAACATGCGACCCTCTATATTGCGGAGATTGTTCGATTACACGGCATGCTAGTTTCGATAGTGTCCGACCGAGACCCGAGATTTGTGTTGAAATTTTGGAAGAGTTTGCAAAGGGCTTTGGGCACTGAGTTGAAGTTTAGCACGACTTTTCATCCACAAACCGATGGCCAATCAGAGAGAACCATTCAGACCCTAGAAGATATATTACGGTTATATGTTCTCGACTTTCAGGGGAGTTGGGAGGATCACCTACCACTAGTGGAGTTCACCTACAACAACAGTTTTTATGCAAGTATCGGGATGGCACCTTATGAAGCGCTTTATGGGAGGAAGTGTAGATCTCCAGCTTATTGGACCGAAGTCGGTGAGAGAAAGATTCTTGGGCCAGAGATTGTGCAATTGACCACCGACAAGATCAAGATCATTCAACAATGACTACGGACTGCTCAAAGTCACCAAAAGAGTTTTGCGGATGTGCGAAGGCGAGACTTAGAGTTTGATGAAGGGAGCCATATGTTCTTGAAGGTATCTCCTTCTAAGGGGATAAATCGTTTCGGCAAGAAGGGAAAGCTTAGTCCAAGGTACATCGGACCGTTTGAAGTTTTTGAACGGGTTGGACCCGTTGCTTATCGTATTGCTCTTCCTCTGGAACTTTCACAAGTTCACAATGTCTTTCATGTTTCGATGCTACGAAGGAATGTTCACGACCCGACGCACGTGATTGATCACTATCCCTTGGCCATAAGTGAAGATTTAAGCTACGTGGAGAGACCAATAGAGATTCTTGATCGCCGTGACCAAGTTCTTTGGAATAAGGTCATTCCTTTAGTACGAGTTTTATGGTAGAACCACACTTGGGAGGAGTTTACTTGGGAACGTGAAGATGAGATCCGGGAACGTTATCCTTATTTGTTGAATGATAGCTTGTATTAAGTTTGGAGACCAAACTTATTTAAGGGGGGAAGGATGTGATATCCCAAACCTCTATCTAATTATATTAATGAGAATTTCTAGTTTATGCAATATTTAGTGTTAATTATTCCTTCTTTTGCGTCAAAATGACCAATGAAAACTTGTGTTATATCTTGTGTTGGAGGTGTGAGACACATGGGATTATTTCCCATGTGTGTCTCCTTACAACACACAAAACACACACCCACATTTATACACACACACACAAATCGATAGAGAGAGGGAGAAAGAGAGAAAGGGGAAGAAGGAAGGGGAATTTGAAGGAAGAAGGCCTGAAGGAAGGGATTGAAGCCATTGAAGACTTCACCAAGCTTGAAAAAGGTAAGGTTTCATTTTTCTCTCTCTACAATTGCATATATATATATATGTATCTATATTGTGTGATTTTGTTAGGTCCTTGTATGTATGCATATATATGAGTTGGGTTTGTCTTGGGGGACTCCTTGAGTCCCAATTACTTTGAATTTGAAGGCTTGAAGCTCAATATTGGAGGATTGGAGAGTTGGGAGTTGAAACCCCCAAATATGTGAAATGTTAGGGTTTTGATTTTTTCTTTAGATCCCTTTGTTTTGATTGTTCTTCCTCCTCCATTTTGAGTTATTATCATCCTTGTAGATTAATCTTTGAGCCCTTAGAGTATTAGGAAGGTTTGGTGATGCTTGGAAGAGTTTTGGTTATGTTTTGGTTGACCTTCGGTGGCTGCCCAGAACAGGGCGTTCGAACTCCCAATATAGAGTTTGAACGGTGAGAAATAAGCCTGAGCGTTTGAACTCCCTCGGGGGGAGTTCGAACCCTCAAAGAAGGGTTTTTTTCAAATTTTCTTCTTAGAGTTCGAACTCCCAGTTCATTTTGCCTAGGCGTTTGAACTCCCGGTTGGGCGTTCGAACCCTCTGTCAGCTCAGATATTGTTTAGTAAAAAAAGCATAACTTTTTCTAGAAAACTTAGATTGATGCACCGTTTAAAGAATTAGAAACTAGACTCATAGACCTTTGTACCCATATAAATTTTGTTTTCTAATTCCTTATATATTGAGAGATATAGGGGTTTGAAGTTGACCTAAAATCCATGCCAACAACATTGTTTTTCAAAATTTTAGTCCACCTTCCGTGAAACATAACTTCTTCACCCGAAATGTGTTTTTGGCTCATGGCCTATCAAAATAAAGGCCTCTGAGCCTATTTTTAAATGGAACTAGCCTTGAGTGTGAAATCATTGTTGCGGGGTGGTTGGGACTCGATGAAGGAGTCGATGTTCCGGCTTTCATGTTCAAATCTCAACTTCATGTTCTTATTTTACATCGGGGCTTTGTCCTAGAGTTTAGCCTCACTCTCCCGTTGTGAGAATGAGGTGTTGTCGAGTTAGGGTCGAGTGGTTTACGTGCTTAGTCTTGACTTACGTGTTATTGCTTTGCCTTAGAGTTTTGTATTAATGTTTCTTTGCTTCTATGTGCACTTATGTAGGAATACCTTGTTTGTCACCCGTCCAATTGGAGAAAGGTGAGTAATGATATGCCATGAGTAAAACTCTAGTATTTTCTAAATGTTTTAAGCTCACCTCTATATATCATGAATGTTTTCCATACATTTCAACGCATCAATGCTACATTCAATTACAAATGTCATATTTCAAATGCATGCAAGCTATATTATGTTATGAATGGAAACTATGGACTATAATGTTTAAATGAAAGAGATGCTAAGTTTCCAATGTATGGTGCCAACTCGGGTTTTCTCGTGGCAAGACCTTAATCTAGCCCGATAGTATTACGATAGGGGACGGAAAATAAACTATCTATGTTGGGAGACGTCCCTAGCCTAAAGAGCCTTAGCGTGACCTATATGGTTACTATGGAGCCTAGCTCATATGCCGAGTTGTAGCACACTTATGTTTTGAACCGAGAACCATAATATGTTCACATGTTTTACGACAAGTTATGAAATGCTATATCAAGAATAATGTTATGTTGCATCTCTTCTTATAATATTATGTTTTGAACTGTTGAAACGTTTCAAATGATGTTTACGTTACCTACGAGTTCCAAGCCTATGCTTTAAACGTTCAAAAGCTCATTTCTTTATGCATAACTGATTATCGATCCTTATATGTTGGATATAATTGCTAGTTCATGATATTTTCTCGCTCATGCATCATTGTTATTCACTAAGCATTAGCTTACATTTTCTAAAATGATTTTTAAGTAGCCAATCCGGGAGGCCCTAGAGCGAGGCCATATGTGGATTTGAGCTACGGCCCATGGGCCTATGTTTTGTATAATGTTTGAGGGCTGGACCCAATGTTTTGTAATGATATATTGTTATAACTTTTGTGGACCTTGATTTGGTCCTTATGTATGTTATGTTTGGGATTAGACACTGCTCTACCATGTATGACACAGATTATGTTTTCAAGTTATTAAAAGTTCTATTTTCCGCAATTATGCATCATTATAAATGATTATGCATAGGTGATTAACTAGTTTATGTAATGCGGCCTTGGGTTGCCTTGCTACTGGCCGGTCATGTACCCTAAATCCGTATAGGCCGGGTTATGGGGCGTGACAATATGTCTTGTGAGAGTTTGCATCAAAGCGTGAAGGATGTTTGTGCATGCTATTGATACACTTGAGTTATACTGCATTGTTAGTGCATTATAATGTGCATCTTTCTTGTAACTATCATGTCTTAACCTTGCATGACTCATGTTGGAAGTTGAGTTGAGAATTACCTTGTGCGAGTTCTCATATGCCTTAATTGTTTTCTCTACCATTGATTGTTTGAAATGAATAGATGCTTGTGGATATCATCACTGTAAACCCTCACGAGACATCACTCGTCCACTAGGGGTAACTTAAGGGTTTAAAGGCTTGATGCATAGGCTAAATGCATTCATGACTTCTACGAAAGTGAAGATTATGTTTTTGGTTTTTAGTATTTTGCTAGGGACTTGCAAAAACCTAGTTGGGGGGTGTGATTGCGCTTCAAAAGTGCAATTATAAGGCCTTAATTAGTACTTTGTTAGTATTAGTTTATGATTATATATGTCTTTTTAGTTATTTTTTGATATTAATTAAATTTATTATGCTTTATGTAGGTTTTGAGCTTAAACGGAGTGATTTCGAATGTAAATGGATCATAGGTTTCAAGAGGTTGCTGTCAAGGTACAAGCTGCTGAAGCTGTGGTACAAGCTACTGAAACACGCAGAGCTGAAACTTTGAAAGCCCATATCTCACTAACCATAAAGGCTATTCAGGCCCATAATATGTCGATTTTATATAACTTTTCGAGACCTACAACTTTTGTAAATTAACCCAGCTCATCTGAGCACTCGGTAGAAGTCGTCCATACGACTAACGATAGGATATGTAGATTAATTCATTTTTTTAGTGAGATATAGATTAGTAGGTAGTAGAATAGATTTAGGAGTTCTATGTTCTGAAGGAGGAAAAGAATTCTAGGGTTTTTCTAGGGTTTGGAAGGAGGAATCATCTAATCCTTTGGAGGCTACGAATCTTTTCATCTTTTAAGGAAGCATCTTAATCTTTAGTTTTCTTTCTTGTTTTTATTGTGAATTTCAAATTAGATTTCTTTTATGCAGCGTTTTATTTCTTTAATTATTATTTTCATTTTTGTAATCTTTATCATGTTTTTCAGTAGCTAAATCCGTTTTTGGTATGTGTTGAGAAAGTAACTAGGTTACAGGTAGAGATTCAAGATAGTTATTTATTTTTCAAGATTTCAAGATCTTGGATCAAGATTCATTTTCTTGCCCATGAATATCTTCGAAAACAATATTTTTAATCATATCTAGTATGTATGTATAGACTGATTGGAAAGCAAAGATACATATATCTAGAATTTCTGATAAGGATATTGATTACAATTGTATATATATTTCTATTAAGAGTACTTTAGAAATCTACTGTTCTTGATTAAGCTTCAAACATACCTTGTAGACAGGTTTATAAATTGGGACAAGTATGAATGGGACCCTGGTATGAACACTAGTAAATAACTGAATATCAACTCAAAAAGAGTAATCAAATCTTGACTTCCTTTAATAAAAACTATATTGGGAACTTACCTGTAGGCCTATTACTGGATCAAACCTTGCCAAGACGTTTTTATAATATTTGAATATATCCTTAAAAATTAGTTTAATTTTATTGTCTGATAATTTAGATTATTCATCTCCAACAATTGATTTTTATTTTTATTTTTGGAAGCTTTCCTGTAATTTCAATTAACTCTAAGCTCGTTATTATTTTATTCTGATTGTAGACCTTACCAGATTAAGTTTATTTCTTGTGTTCCCTGTGGATCGACCTCAGACTTACCGAGATATTATTACTGCATTGCAACCGCACACTGACGGATATAAATTACACTATTCAGGAGCGATCACTAGCTCTTACATAATTTAAAGAAACTTGTCAAAATCTCTTAAAATATATCGTGAAAAATCCATAGACACTCGCTTCTCATAGTTTCTAGTATTTTTTATACTCTCAAATTTTATTGTTTTATAGTATTATATAATTTTTTTTATAAAAGTTTATAGATATTGCGTAAAATTAATATTTTATTTGATTATACAAGTATTCTAAATACTTTATATTGCTTATTAAGGATTTTTAATATATTCTTTTTTTATAAATACCCTTTTAATTTTATATTACCTAGCGTTTTTTGTTTTCGTAATTTTTTCTATACTATTTCTTGCTTTCATTTTCATTTCTGGCCACTATGGTTCCGACATTTTGGTGAGATTGATAGAATTATGGCACATTATTGAAATCATATTCATGGCTAAAGATAATGATGTATAACAGTGATACAAGCCATTTCTAAGAAGTGGTGGAGACAGCAAATTCATTGATAAGGCAACTATTAATAAAAACTCGCGATTTGTTTTTCCATAATCAATAATAAAGCATTTAACTTATATATATATACATAATATAATATAAGCTTTTATATATAATATAATGGGACATTTAATGCAAAATAACTATTTATGTTGGGCATTTATAAATTTTTAGAGGGGTATATTGAGAAGCATTCAATAAATGTAAGCAAACATTAGATTTTTTAAAACTTGATGTAGCCCATTTATAAATTTCAAAGGGTTGAAATTGAGAAATTTTTAAAAAATTATAGGCAAAAATTCAATGTTCAAAAACTTGAGGGGACACAGCTGTCCCTTTGGGCCAACACTGGCTCTGCCCCATCTCTGGTTTTCTCAGTAGAACTCTTGAGGGAGACTGTATTACCCACACACACACACACACATATATATATATATATATATTTATAAGCTGAACCAGAGCTATTTTCTTACAAAATAATGTATTTTTTTCAAATCTCTTGATCAAGAGAGCATCAATTCAGTATAAAGGGAGGGCGGGAGGGGGGAATGTCGGGAACATTTTGATATTACTGATTTTATAAAAAGTCAAAACTCTCAATTTAATAGAAAAGTATTGAAAATCCAGTCCGTTTTGACTATTCAAATTTTTTCTCTATATATAAAAGACAAAAGGTGCACTCATGATCATTCACTCTTACATTCTTTTGATGACATTCCCCTGATAGTGTAAAGTGATGATAAACTGGTTTTAGATTACCCAAAAGAATATAATAGAGGTTATACGCTTTCAAATACAAACAGTTCTTGCTTAAGGTTTATACAGTCCAATTCTACGCTATAGGCAATCACTAGTAATGGTCAAACTAGTCGTTCAGATGAATATGTAGGATTTAATTTCAGAAAAATCCTTTTTTTTAAAAAAAACAATTGAACAAAAATTTCACCAGAATAATATAACGATAGTATTTTTGTAATTAAGAATTATTATGATAATAATTTTGTTTTAAAGTAAAATTATCTCGTTCAATCACATAATTCTAAATATAAATTTGCATAAATTTTTTGATTGTTTATTATTCATTACTTTAATTTAATTGCTAGAAGACTAACTACATAGGTAAGGGGGCACCATTAAAGCCACTTGTTTGTTCCTATGTGACAATATGTCTCTCAAATGACATTATATTATATGTTAGAGGGATGTTAATCACAATCGCAACTAATAGGCTCCAATTGAGTTGGTAACAGTCATCAATCGGTGGTGATTGATATTTGGTCATTAGCATTATTTTCATAGTTATCAGAACTAGATTTGATTAGTCGGTTCAATTGGTTGAATTGAAAATCAAATTTTGAATCAGTTCAATTCAATTAATTTATCGAAAATATAATCGAATCGAGTTAAACCGATTTTTAAGAATATCATTTAACAACTTTGACCTTTTAAGTCTCTTTAAAAAAAATTGATATATTTATGACTCCCAAAAGTTAAACTTGAAAACTAATAATAAAATTAATTAACATTTATCACTGTTTCACCTAATTTTTTATATTTTATTTTGTAATATAAAATATAATTAATTTATAATATCAATTAAATCAATTAAGTCACCTATTAAACCGATAAATCCTGAGATAATCTCACTTGTTTAATGTCCGGTGTCCGGTACGATACTAATAGTTATGATTATTTTTTAAACAGATAAATTCAAGACTCCCCTCCTGGGCAACAGAAGTACTTGGGCCTTTGTCCCTTTGTTCCTTCGAAATTAATGAGCTCAAACTCCAAAAAGGAAGGCAAAAATATGTTGATTGATTGACTATTGCCAATTGTACCCATCTTGCATTTCGAGGATTTTGTCGTCGAAAGCCATTGCTCTATGCTCACCGAAATAACTGATCAGCTACAGTTCTAATTATACGGCAGTGTTTTAGCCCATTAAAAAAAAATTGCCCTCGATTGCTGAGGGTAAATTAATTGCAGAGTCTTCCGTAAGGTTTTGGAACAAGGCACTTAGATGCTATTGTAAAATTGCATACAAGGATATAGTAATTATTTTAGTCAGTCAATTAAATGACAACAGATTCTTTAACTTATTCTAATCACGTAAGAGATCTATGCCTATTTTTCAAACAAGGGAGGGGTCAAAGTTAATCCGAGATGTTAAAAAAAATTGAATAATGAATTAGAGAACAGAACAACTTGATCTTCACGTGATTATTGGTTTGATTTGGTTTTAGGTCCAAAATTTTCACTAACTAATTAAATCTGTTTGATTTTTAAGTTGATGATTGTGCAATCCAAACTAACTCGAGAATGGACTCTCTTTATATTAGTTCAATATTTTAGAAATTGTATACTTAATTAACATGTTCAATAATATCAATTACAATTGTATCATCACAAAATAGAGTTATACACATAATCATTGTATATAATCAGTATATATGACAACTCATTAATAACGTTACATTTTATATATGGCGGTGAGTTTACATATGATAACTCCTCAAAAACATTATATATATTTTACAAATATCATAATACACAGTTGTATAACTCCATTATATGTTTTTGACATGATTTAGATTATAACTAATATTCAGTATGATGTGACAGAAGTATGTATCACACCTTTTTAAGATTTTAAATATTTATTATAATTGCAATCTATAGATCTATACCCAACAAATGATGTATAGCCAGCGTTACAAAATAAATTAACAAAAAAGCACCACAAAAAAAAAATTGAAGAGTCAACTCATTCAATTCATTTTTTCATTAAGTTACATAAATTAATATAGTTGCACATGCATTGTGTGTGCCCAACTTCTAGTTGTACAGGTAATTTTATTTTAAATAAGTCAGTCAAGTTCAATACCATAGAGTTAGTTCCATGGGTAGATGCAACCCCACATGAATCTTTTCAGGTTGGATTAATCGGTTCTATATCTTGGTCCGTTCGTTTCAGGGTCTACAAATTGAGAATAGACCAAGGTTCGATTTTGGGTTTGACTCTAACCAGACTTACACGTGCATATGCTCAATCTAAGTGCTTGATTCCAAAACCTTAAAAGAGACCAATAGATTAGCATTGTAATTTACCCCTTAGGTCATGTTTCTTTCATGGGATAAGAACGATAATTAATTCTTAGATAATTAATCTTGGGATAACTAATTTCCTGGAGGGTAACTTTATCATTTGTCTACAATCTCAAAATGCTGGAATTAGTTGTCTCACCATTCAAAATTATAACAAACGAGTAATAAAGTTAGATACAAAATGGGTGGGGATGAGATTTGATGGAGTCATGTTGCAACGGGTCACATCACCAACATTGGTCAAGAAAAAATTATTCAGTACTCCAGAGCACCAATCTGTTTTTACTATATTTTTCACCAAATGATTGGTAGGAGTAAATAGTCAATCTAAAAAGGGTAGAAATTACCAAATTATGAAAGTGTAAGAAAGGAGATGTGATGCCCTAGTAGTACTAAATAATTTATTCTAAGACAACGCTGCCGTTGTTAACTCATTGTTATGGTGATGCGCCCCGTTTACCAAAAGTAGGCCTCCTTAGCCGTGAAAGGTGTATGCAATGACCGAAACACCCTTCAAGTTATATGCTCAGGGCAACAAGAAATTATTCAAGAGTCCTCTTGGAGCCGAACCCACCTGCCAGGTTGTAAGAGGAGGAGGAGGAGGAGGAGGAGGAGGAGGAGGAATTTGGTGCAGTCATGAACGGGGGTACTTGCGTCAATTGAAAATTTTTGTCTGCATACACTAGAAGGAAGTAGATATACGAAGGCATTGTGTGAGGCTGACTACAAAAAAATAAGGAACCTTACGTCTATATATGGAGCTGGCCTGTATTTATGCATGCAAATTTACTGTGTGGAATGAATTATGAGTGTTTTGTTTCTTTGTGGGGATGTTTTTCTTCAGTCCAATTGCTGTGTTGTGGGATCAAGTTTCGGGCAATGTGATTGGGTCAGACAATACCTCTCTCTGTCTCTCTCTGCCTCTCTCTCTCTCTCTCCCTTCCCCTTCCTTTTTGAAGAAGTTTATTAGGGGATACTCTACAACAATACCTGAGGAAGGTGAAGGTTAGAGGAGAGAAACAAAGAAAGAAAGCTGGATGGAAAAAGCCGAAAGTTTAAAGCTGAAAGAAAGCTGATGATAACCGAAAGAAAGAGCCCTTTTATTATTTTCCTCATGTACTACTATTAGCTGAATCTTCTCTCTCGCTCTCTCTCTCTCTCTCTCTCTCTCTCTCTCACCCCCACCCCAACCCATGCCCCCAATCTCTCCCCATTATTATTATGCCAATAAGGTTTCCACAGTTAGAGTCGCTTTGGTTCTTGGCCTTTCGGTATTGTAGAAGATAATCAAAGGCAAAAAAAAAAAAAAAATTCTCAAGTATTATGTTAAGCAACAACCACCCCTCTTCCACTGTTCCTTCTTCGGACCCATACGCTTCCTTAGAAAGTGGAAGTAATAGCAAGAGAAAACGAAGGCCAGCCGGAACTCCAGGTATCGGATTAAGATTTTCTTTTCTCCTATTTCGTTCAGCTTATTATTGCCATACACCTACTGTTTTAGTCTATATGTATATGTATGTAATTTCTTTTTGTCTTTTGGGTATAGTTCTAATTTTGTTGCGCTAATTGTTTGCAATAATCTCACGGTTTTATTGTATAGATCCCGATGCAGAAGTGGTTTCTCTATCGCCCAAAACATTGCTTGAATCGGATCGGTATGTGTGCGAGATCTGCAACCAGGGTTTCCAAAGAGACCAGAACCTGCAGATGCACCGGCGAAGGCACAAGGTGCCTTGGAAGCTGCTGAAGAGGGAGACGCCTGCAGTGAGGAAGCGCGTCTTCGTTTGCCCAGAGCCAAGCTGCTTGCACCACGACCCTTGCCACGCCCTCGGCGATCTCGTTGGTATTAAGAAGCACTTCAGAAGAAAACACAGCAATCACAAGCAATGGGTCTGTGATAAATGCTCCAAAGCCTACGCCGTTCAATCCGACTACAAAGCCCATCTCAAAACCTGCGGTACCAGAGGCCATTCTTGCGACTGCGGCCGTGTTTTCTCAAGGTTAACTATTTTCTTCCTCCAATCTCAAATACATTAATTCAGACTTCATTTACCCTCTCTGCAAGTGGTGCTTGTAGATCGAGATAGATCATTCTATTCCTATCCCTTTTAATTGGACACATCCCAATTCAATTTCTTAAAGCTTTAACTCATTTTATACTAAATCTATATCCTCTGACTAAATATTTCTCCAAGCGGTCAATGTGTGATTCCCTCCTCATCCATTGCCTTGTTGAAAAGTGGTCCTGCTAATTCAAAAAATTTCCATGATTGAATCTTGAATTATTTTGTTATTTATTTATTTATTCTTTTAATATATTGGAGGACCAAAACTTCAACGATGAGAAGCTGAGTTTGAATTTATTGTCTCATAGTTTGAGTAAGGATGCCACTACCACACTTCTCACACCCAAAAAATGTCAAAAGTAAATTAACACACAAAGGTTTTGACAGATGGAAACTCAAATCTTTGTTCAATAACTCTTTGTCCAGCACAATTCCCAAAGATGAGGTTCCAGCAGGTATGCTGTTGACGTTTGTTACAAATTCTTCTTCCCCGTCTCAAAACTCAAAAACAGTCCTCCATCTACCATTAACAAATCATTTGATTTGCGCTTTATGTGTTTAATTTTTTTTTTTTTCTTTCTATGTGAATGAGATGGTCCCTAACTCAGGGTTCAACTAGCTGTCGATTTTTATTATTTTTTTCACATCCTCCTCTACTGTTCCCAACCCAGTCTCCGACACTATTTGAAGACACTCGTTTTGTGTTCTTTATTCATTTTCAATATTTGGTTGTCCTTGTCCAACACGGTGGTGGCTTGATTTCCTCCTTACCTTGTTTCTAGTACCCAGCTTCATTAACAGAAACACCCAGATGATGTAAAGCCTTTTGGATGCGTCCTTTGGTCTACTTTTGTAGTGCATCTACAATAATTACACTCGGTGATCTTCAAATGCAAAAGCTGATTTTGTTGAATGGTTCTTCCTTAATTTTCTCTCGTGTGCTTTTTTAGGGTGGAGAGTTTCATTGAACACCAAGACGCTTGCAATATGGGGGGGCATCTCCGATCGGAGTCACAGTCGGTGCAGCCGGGTTGCTTGTCCCGAACTGCATCAAGTCCCAGCCCATCCAGTGACAACAATTTTAGTACAGCTCCTTGGGGGAGTATTGGTCTTATATTGCCAAAGCCAGTAACAGATATGAGGGTCCTCATGAACCTCCCAGATGAAGGTCACACTAATCCATCGAAGAAATCACGCTCTTTTCACAACTTAGAGCTTCAGCTGTTAACCACATCATCATCATCATCTCCACATGGCATTCAGGCTTCATCGAAAGGAGATGAAAATCATTCCACCCAATTGCAACTGTCAATAGGGTCGTCCAACTTCAGTGACAGAAATGACTCTGACATTGCAGATCTAAACAAAAGTGCAGGCAGAAGCTCTACAACGGAGGAGAGCAATGCTAAGGAGAGACCAGCTGGATTGGCTGCATCACAGGTGAAAGAACAAGCACGAGAACAATTACGGCTGGCCATGGCAGAGAAGGCTTATGCCGAAGAGGCAAGAAGGCAAGCAAAGCGACAGATTGAGCTAGCCGAGCAAGAATTCGCCAATGCCAAGAGAATAAGGCAACAAGCACAAGCTGAATTGGACAAGGCCCAGGCTCTGAAAGAGCATGCTACAAACCAAAGCAATTCCACCATTCTCCAAATCACTTGTCATGCTTGTAAGCAGCAGTTCCGGGCGGCAAGGACACCTAGGGCGGCACCGGCGCCACCAGATGAGAACTCACTGGTGTTGAGTTACATGTCGTCCGCAACAACAGAAGGCGAAGTTGAGCATCAGCCACAATTTGGTCACCCCTAGACATACAATTCTCCGCCATACTATCACCATGTCAACGTTGAGCCCATAATTTCTTTTCCTCTTTTTTTTTTTTTTTTTTTTTTTTTTTGCCTTTCCTTGGTCGCTCTATATGTCTAATACTATACCTTGTGGCCTAGTGGGTGTTGTGATCAGTTCAAATATGTTGATTACTAATGGAGTGTTGTATCCGGCAATTTGTGTGCTGTTATTTCTTCATAATCAATTGGGTAAATGGTGACTTCTACGATGTGATTTTTGAAATTACTGTTTTCGTTAGTTGATGAGTTTCCTTTCCACTGTGAGTATTAATTGTTTCCTTATTTTATTTGCGCTTCCCTCAACTTTTTGATAGTGAGTTAGATTTTCTGTTTGGACTATTTGGAGATCTTTGTTGGCTGAGGTGGTCAGAAAATGGAGGTGACCCAGCCTCGGGCATTAAAGAATGGTACTGAACTGAAATTATGACCTCCAATTTTAAAAATATCAAAAGAAAAAGGCAAAAAGTAAGAGAGAGAGAGAGAGAAATCAGATAGTACTTTTTTCACTGCTGCTGTTCTGGTCTCTCATATAAATGCTGACGAAAGATGCCATGTTTTTCAGTGCCGCGGTTGTAAGGGGATTAATGACAGTCTCGTCTCTCTCAATACACAGACACAAACAAACTCCATTCATCTCTCTCTCTCTCTCTCATCAGAATCAGTGGCTGGCCTGCCTGCCAGCGTGGGCGTACAGTGGTCGCAGCAGAGGAAGAAGCACAGCATCTTTCCATTTATGCAGAGACCATTCACAAAATTGCAGCTTATAGTTGGAAGAGAAACTTGCCAGTCACTGCGTGTGGTTGCTGTTCAACCCATTTCAAAAGGAGAAGGGAATGCCAAAAGTGAAACCAAAATGGTTTCGCTTTCTTTGCTTTTTGCGCTTGGACCATGTGCTTCACCTCGTCTCCATTACTACTATTATTATTAATGTGGTGAACCCTCGCTCCCTGCTTTCTTTTTTCTTTTCAATTGTCTTAGTGGGCTGGCTGAGCCGCTGAGGTGAGCCGTAGCTCAAAGTTTCCCTCGCCAACTGACTTTTCGGCCTAGCCCCAGTTTGGCTAAATACCATCCCAACCAAATCCACCTCTAAAGAGCTATATTTGATGAAAGTGAAGAAGCTATATATCAATTCCTAAAAAAAATCTCAAGACGGGTTAGGCTATGTTGCAATTTTGAATTATGTAGTCTTGTATTCTTGACATTTTTTTTTTATACGCAGCCTAATATCTTTGACATTCGATGAGGTTCATTGTAAAGATCACATATACAAAATAATCATATTCTTTAACAATTTTTATCATATGATTTTATTAAAAAAAATTAGATAGTCAAAATACTTTAAGAAGTATTCCAAAAACTATTTGATAAGTCAAAAGGTTTTAATTCTTCAAATAAAACAAATTTTTTTAGACTATTACATCTTGACAAACTCTATATAAAAAATAAGACATCTTTTTAAAACTTAATAGAAAATAGTAAAAATTTTAGTTGATAGTAGATGATTGTTGGCTCTTTGGTACGTATGGTCTTTATGTGGGACTTAAATAGTGAAGAATCTTGTAGCTATTCTTCTTAATACTGCAATTGTTTTTCCTGCCTAACCCTTGGGATGGTAAAATTACATTTTTGCAGGAGGGGGTTTCCAGGGGCAGATTAAATGGATGTTAGTTCTTCAAATTTTTAGGCGTAAAATTTAATAAATTAGTGATCTCTAAGTATGATGAATACTAGTGGAGTGTAATTTATTCCTGTATGTCATTCGCGCCTAGACTATGTTATGTGTCAAATTTGATGAGATGTTTAGGCCATTACCAGATTAAATGGATGTTAGTTCTTCAGATTTTTAGGCATAAAATTTAATAAATTAGTGATCTCTAAGTATGTTGAATACTAGTGGAGTGTGATTTATTCTTGTATGTCATCCGTGTCTAGACTATGCTATGTGTCAAGTTTGATGAGATTCTTAGGCCATTACGAGGTTATAGCATCATACAATCTCGAAACGCCAAAGTTCAATAAATAAAATATTCTAAAATAAAAAACTATTCCAACTCCAACAGGTGCTAATGCGGTTCGTTCTCCCTAGTCACGTATCCGTTGATGCACTACATGCAAAAATTTGACGGGATTTCAAGGCCATTTTGAAATTTTAATACCGCAAAATCTCAAACCTAAGTTAGTAAAATAGAGTGTATTGAAGTGACAGGTACTACAGCTCCAAAATTGACAGTCTGGTGCTACTGGGATTCATTCTCATACGTCATCCATTCTTAGATAATGTCATGTGCCATGTTTGATGAGATTATGAGACCGTTTTAGAATTTTAAAATCATAAAACCTTGAAACACGAAAGTGTAATAAAACAAAGTATCTTAATGTGAAAAGGTGTTCTAACTTATAAACTGGGATTTTGGTTCTGGTCCGGTTCATTTTCACATGTATGGACCATGCCACGTGCCACGAGTGATGAGATTCTAAGACCTTTTCGAGATTTCACCATAGTAAAACCTCGAAACGCAAACTTTAATGAAACAAAGTGTCCCATAGTGAACAAGTATTGCAACCCCTAAAGATGGAGTTTGCCTACTAAAAAAAGGACATTTTGCCTCAGAAGTTTTTGCGATGGCTCCTTTGCCATGGCAAAAAACGTCATTTGCGACGGCAAGACAGCCATGGCAAAAACCCTATGCAAATAGTTATTTGCGACGGGGAGATTAATGGTGGCATAAAGTAGTTTTTGCCTCGAGTAATTGCGATGGCAAGTTTGCCAACACAAAAAATGAATCTAGCGACAGACATTTGCAATGGCATCGCGTCCTGTCGCAAAAAGTTTTAATCAAAACGACATTATTTTGATTTTGGCAAGCTCTTTGCATTTTCCCTTTCTTCTCCCATTGCAAAACCCTAGCTAGCTGTTTCCCCATTTTCCCCCTTCTTCTCCTCTCCCAGTCCTTCTCTCTAACCAACCAGCCTGTAAGCAGGAGCTCCACTGCCACACCACACATGTTTCTTCTCCGCTGTGCCACCAGCTCCTCCTTTGTTGCCCTGCAACTATTGCTAGCTCCTCCTCCTCTGCCCTGCAAACGCCGCACCACCACACCACCTTCTCGGCCTGCCAGGAGCTCCGTCTACCATAGGTTTGTTAATATTTCTATCCATTGGTGATTTCAAATCAATGTCTAGACAAAATCCACTAGGTGACGTAGATAGAAACTACAACATCCCAAAATTGAAGAACATAATTCTTCTAAAATTTAAAGCAATTTGCTCTTTCATGTCTTGCTACTATGCATATTTTTATTTGTATGTCTATAACTCTACTAAGTCTATGTACATTTACATGTATGGTTTTGGATTTTTGTATGTCAAAATTCCGTTAGATATGTTTTTTCAAACATATCTTCTTAGAGATTTCGGCCATGGCAGCATGTTCTTGTGACAAAAAGTCCAGAAGGAAGCTAGTACCTGTGACCTTAAGTACTATTTCTGTATTGGGTTTTTACTTTCATGTAGTCGATAGGTCTCACATTATGAAACTAAAACCTAAGTGGACTCGGGTACGAATCAAACTGGGTTAGAATCACCCTTCCATTCTAAATAGTGTTACAAAATCTGATTGGACATTAAATCCTTGGAAGGAAAACTCTGTTGTTCATGAGATGACGTTGTGGGCTATGAGGAATTCTTTCTCCAGCTCCCTCATTCTCAGTGAGGAGAGCCATCTTGGCAGATCTTGGCCAGGATAAGTGACTTTGTTTGGTTCCTTTTGCTTTTAGTTTATGTCTTTTTGTTTTATCCTCTTTATATTTGGCTTTAAAAAAAAAGGGTTACAAAATTTTTAATCATAATGTCCTTTTTGCTGCTACAATGGAAACCTTCAAATCAGAAGAAACTTCGTCTTTGGCTTTAAAGCTACATCTACCTTTCAATCAAAAGCTGTTACAACGCGCGGTTGCTATTTCATAACATAGTTGTACCTAATAATTTTCTAGCATCACTTATGTAAAAATGTCACTACAAAAAATTGACATTCAAAAACCAATCTCAGCACATGCTTTTAATAATTGAATATCTTGTTTTCCATAATGTGATTTTTATGTTAGGACTTTTTGTGATTCTTAGTATGATTTTTAAGTTGTCTTTTTTACCAATATGTTGTATGTGGATTACTACTTAACAAAGTGTGACTCTTAAGTTTAGGGCTTTTTGTTTATTTTTGTATATTTGTCATCAATTCATAAATTATGTAGATTTGATAAGAAAATAAAATCTTTGATACACAAACATCTTTGAAAAGAAAATGAAATGTTTACGATGATATATGGCATACATGCATACATATTTATATTTTGATTACCTCATACTTGCATGAGTTAATTAAGGATAAGAAAACAACCTTAGACCTGTTCGAGAATCCTCATTGGAGTTTGTGGATTCGGCTTTGATGAGATGGTTCTTGAATTGTCTAGTTTTGGATAGTTTAGAAATGCACAAGTCTATATGGCAGTTAGTTACTCACCGATTGAGATTGTTTATCTTTGAGGGTTATTCAGTGTGGTAGATCCTGTAGTTCTTGACGTACATACTGGATGTAGTGTATATCAACAGACTTCATCTGCGTCGTGTATGTGGAGAACTGCAAAGAGATGCGGCCAGATTTTCCATAAAGATGGACGAAGCAGTTTAAGCTGCTTTATGCTATACAGATTATGCATTCCTAAATGGGAAAGGACCACCTACCTATTAGAGAGGAGTTGGATGGATAGATTTCACGATGCATGGGCATATAAATAGATTATTTTTTAGTTGTTGTCACGGATAAGTAATATTGTTGATGTCGGCATGTGCAGAACTATGGATAGGAGTTAGATTGATTTAGGCGACAGGTTCTCACCAAAGTATGTTAATGGGATTGATCAATTCTTATCGTTTGTATATCTCGGCCGAGATGAAAGTTCTGTGATATGGTGTCTGTGTAGGGGGTGCACAAATCGATATCATAACCTACGAGATGTTGTGCATAACCATCTTTTGAAGAGTGGGATGTGCAGGAATTACAAAAATTAGACAAGTCACGGGGAAGCTTATCATCCTTTGTAGCCTCACTGAGAAAATGAAGTGTTGATGGAATTTGACATTGGTACTGACATTAGGGATGGCATGGTTTGAATGATATAAGAGGTTATTCCATATGTTGGCACAACTTCTGAGAATGATGAGGACCAGATAGGGGCAAATCAACAAATGACTAACTTTGTCAAACTTTTGGAAGAGGCATAGACTGAATTGTATCTGGGTTGTTAGAAATTTACCAAACCATCGTTCATTGTTCGACTTTTGCATATGAAGGTGCTAAATAGTTGGACGGACAAGTTGATCGATATGTTACTTGATTTGCTGTGTGAGGCTTTCCTTAAGGGAGTGAATCTTTTAAAGAACTACTATGAAGCTTAAAAGATAACTAAAAATATAGGGTTCACTTATAAGACTTGGGATGCATGCCCTAACAGTTATATGTTGTTTAGAAACGACGATGTTGATCTTAGTCAATGTGTCGTATGAAGCAGTTCTAGATGGAAAGAATGTGATGATACTGGAGACTCCAAGGTAAGAAGAAACCTGCAAAACAAAAGAGGTATTTCCCTCTGAAGCCAAGGTTGCAAAGGCTATTTATGTTATCACAGACATTAAAGGCAATGAGATGGCATGCAGAGGAAAGACTAATTGATGGGACCTTAAGGCATCCTACTGACTCACTAGAATAAAAACATTTTGATCGGCACAACCCAAACTTTGCTAGTGATCCTCACAGTCTAAGGCTTAGGCTTGCATCAGATGATTTAAACCATTCAGGTCAATGAACATAGTCCACAGTACTTGGCCTGTAGTGTTGATTTCATACAACTTACCATCTTAGACGTGCATGAAGCAACCCTTTCTGATCCTACTTCTGCTTATTGATGGCCTAAAATCCCCCGGCGATAAGATCGATATGTATTTGCAACCATTGATTGAGGAGTTGAATGAGTTATGGAATGAAGGTGTGCACACGTTTGATGCATCGATGAAAGAAATGTTTCAATTGCATACAAGTTTGTTGTGGACAATAAATGATTTCCCTGCATATGCCATGTTGTCAGGATGGAGTACGAAAGGTGAATATGCTTACCCCTTTTGTGATAAGGAAACTAATTCCCTATGCTTGAAGCACGGTATAAAATTTACCTATAGGGGTCATCGTCGATTCTTACCTGACAGTTACAAATTCTAAAAGGATAAGGATTCTTTTGATGGCACTTAGGAGATAAAAGGAAAACCTAAAGTGTTATCCGGATCAGATCTATTGTTATAGTTAGAGTTGAAAGGAATTCTAACTCAATACAAGAGGGATGATCTTATAAAAAGACGTAGAATGTTACTTGAAAAGGACAATCCTGGATCTAAAAACTATAATTGAAAGAAGAAGAGTATATTCTATGTGTTGCCATATTGGAGACACAATTTGATCAGACACAACCTCGATGTGATACATATAGAGAAGAATGTCTGTGACAATATATTGTGGACAATATTGGGAGTTGTGGAGAAGTCTAAGGACAATTCAAGTGCTAGGCGTGATCTAGAGCTCATGAAACTTAGAAAAGCATTGTACCCACAAGATAGAAGGAACAATAAAGTTTACCTACCACCTGCACAGTTCATGCTGCCTAAGGAAGAGAAAGGCTTGTTTTTGAAAGTTCTTAAAGATGTTAGAGTGCTGAATAGATATGCATCCAAGATATCCCATCATGTCCATTTAGAAGATAGAATCATTTGGGGTTTAAAGAGTCACGATAATGATGTCATGATCCAACAACTTATTCTTCTGGTTATATGTAAGCATCCCATTTTTAACCGCTCTGCAGTTTACACTCTGTCCAGACTTATGTTCAAGTCATTGTGGGCATATTCCAATCGAAACTAACTTTTTAAGTCCAAATCCCATTTGTCCATCACTTCGATGGCCCACCAGGCCCAAATAGAGGCAAAATGACCAAAATGCCTTTAGGGGCATTGTCCTTTCCAATTCTAACTCCAACCCCTCTCTCGAGACAGTTGATTCCTCGAGACGGTAAATCTATTCCAAATCAAGCACGTCTTTTCGGAGATGATAAGTCCCCTTTCCAATCCCTCTCTCGAGACAGTTTATTCCTTGAGTCGGTTCCAAATCAGGCATGTATTTTCGAAGACGATAAGTCCCCTTTCCAATCCCTCTCTCGAGACAGTTTATTCCTCGAGACGGTTCGAGTAGCGAAATACTCGCAAGCATCACAACCGTTCGAGTATCGGAAATACTCGTAAACAGGTCGATATAGGGAATTGCCAACAAACCCCTATGTCACGACGACCGCCGTCAGAGTGACGGAAACACTTAAAACCCTGGTCAACGCCAGTGCTTGCTAGCTCACTTCGGTGAAAAATGACCAAACTGCCCATTGGGCCTTTTCCGAGACTTTTCGGTCAAGATGACCATTTTGCCCCTAGGCATCCAAACGCCCCGGGAACCACACCGGCTCTGGGTATCAAACCAGTAACCTCCCGAGAATACTTTTTGTAGTGTTCTCAACCTCCTTTTACCTCTCCGGATCATTCCGAGTCAGTTCCAGCAAACCCGGTCCGAAATGACCATTTTGCCCCTGGAGGGCCGGTCACCTTTTCCGACCACACTGGCTCTGGGTATCAAACTGGTAACCTCCCGAGAATACTTTTTCTAGTGTTCTCAACCTCCCTTTACCTTTCCGGATCATTCCGAGTCAGTTCTGGCAAACCCGGTGCGAAATGACCATTTTGCTCCTGGAGGGCCGGTCACCTTTTCCGACCACACCGGCTCTGGGTATCAAACTGGTAACCTCTTGAGACTACTTTTTATAGTGTTCTCAACCTCCCGTTACCTTTCCGGATCATTCCGAGTCAGTTTCGGCCAACCTGATACAAAATGACCGTTTTGCCCCTGGTGGGCCGGTCTTCTTTTCTGACCACACCGGCTCTGGGTATCAAACTGGCAATCTTTGGGAATATTCTAAATAATGTTTCCAAATCCCAAGTGTTCTTCCAGGACAGTCCGAGTCTGTCCCGGCAGCTTCCCGATCCAATTGATCGTTTTGACCCTAAAGGCCCGGTCAACCTTTCCGACCCATCTTATCCTCATTTTTTAGGTCAAATACCTCTGAGACACTATTTTAAGTGTTTCTGCCCTTTTTCGGCCTTCCAGGTCATCCTTGATCTCCCAAACCCCTTCCCGGACTTTTCGGAGTCACTCCTAGTAAAGCTAGGCTAAAAATTACATGGTAGTCACTAGTACAGGCGTCCAAATCTAGTCAAAGATACGTTGCTCGCCGACCTTAAACATTTCCTAAATGGCTGGCGCCACTACTAGTGACGCTAAGCCAAAAAATGGCCAAGAGTGGCGCCAATGTAAAGTTTGGCCTGACGCCACTGCAACAGGCGCCAGTGTTGTCCAACCTTTATAAATACAGAGCCTCTTTCAACATGAAAGGGTCTGTAAAATTAGTCAAAAAATCACATATTTCGATATACAGAGCTCGTGCACTCCCTAAACCTTGGCTTCCCTAGGTTTTCCAAACCCTAGCCACCATATACTAAACCCTAGCCTCCTATACACTCACACACACCCCCATACACTCATACACAAGCCTTCAACCCTCCTTTGATGACTTGAAGAGCTGTAATCTAAAGTTTGAAGACAACTCTTGAAGATTGAAGACGAAGATCAAGAGGAAGACCGAAGACCAAAGACAAGCAAGGCGCGCAAAATAAACAAGACATACGGTAGGCTCTCTATTTAAATTTTTGCACTTCCCCCTTTCTCTTCTCTCTCCTAACCCACTTGGGTTTTCTCTATTTTAATCCCCCATCTCTCCCCCCCCCCCCCCCCGGTTCTTTACATGCTTGAAACAAGGGGATTCTCGGTCCATGTGTAGGATTGGGCTATTGGAGAGTCACTTGTCGGGGGCTTTCTTCTAGTCTAACCGGAGACCACGTGGGTCCGGGCCCCTTGATTATGTGGTGAAGCCTTAACCTTGTATGTTCACGACCCCAAAATTGCATTGTACATATCATGATCTTACATATTCCAAAAGTCGTTTTCAAAGTTGTTTTCAAAATTGTTTTCAAAGTTGTTTTCAAAATTGCATCAAAATCTCCTTTTTCAAAACATGTTTTCAAAATCACAATCCTAGGGTGGTTCTAGCCTTTCCATGGCTAGGATTGCTTTAGGAAAGTGTTACATTCAAAGTGACCAACATGGTCCAAATTTTCAACTCTTGTTGTTTTCAAAACCACTTTCGTAAAGTGGTTCTAGCTCTCTTATGGCTAGAATCGCTTTAGGAAAGTAAGACGTTTTTCATACTTTCCAAAAAACTCTATTTTCAAAAATCTCTTCTTAAAAATCTCTTTTTCAACATACTTTTCTAAAACTCTCCTTTTCAAAGTTGTTTTCAAAAACTTCCTAAAAAAAAACTATTTTTCAGAACTCCCTTTTTCAACTCCATTCCAAAATACTCTCCTTAAAACACACTTTCCAAAAACGTTCCCTAAGTCTCCTTCCTAAAAAAACTCTCTCTAAAAATCTTTCCAAAAAACTCTCTTTTCAAAACTCATCTTCTAGAAACTCCCCTCTAGGATTTTCCTTCTAAATATCTTCGTTTCCAAAAACACATTTTCCAAAAACTCTTTCCTTAGAATCCAAGTCAAGCCCTAGAACCCACAATTAGGAAACCCTAATTTTCTTCCCAAAAACATGGTTTTCAAACTTGCCTTAAAACCTAGGTTTCCAAAGCCTATTTGCTACATCAAAACTATACACTTCCAAATCTAGGGTTTCTAGAATTTTCTTTTTCCAAATCCTTGTCAAAATATACATTCGCTTTAGGAAACCAAATCAAATCTTCCCTTTAGAAAACCAAATCCAATCTCCCCATTTAAGAAAACTAGATCCTATCCTTCGTTTTTGGAAACAAAATTAAACACTTCTTCTTAAAAACAAAATCCAATCCCTTCCTAATTCAACTCTTTCCTAAACTCAACCTTTCCTAATCTCAAAACTTTCTAAATTATAAACTTTCTAAATTCTAAACTTTCCTAAATTTCAAATCTTTCTAAATCCAAAGCTTTCTAAAATTCTAAGTTTTCCAAATTCAAAACTTTCTTAACTTGAAACTTTCCGAATTCTAAACCTTTCTTAAACTAAACTTTCCTAATTCAAAACATTTCTAAATTCAACACTTTCCTATTTCAAAACCTTTCTTAAAACGAAACTTTCCAATTTTCAAAACTTTCCTATTTCAAAACATTCCAAATTCAAAACTTTCCTACGTCGAAAACTTTCGTAATTCCAAAACTTTCCTAAAATGACACTTTCCTAATTCGAAACTTTCCTAATTCGAATTTTTCCTAAATTTCAAGTTTCCAAATCTTCCAAGATCTTTCCAAATCCAACATTCAAGTCCAACCTTCCTTAAACCTCAAGTCTTTCCTAAATCCTATCTTTCCTAAGTCTAGGTTTCCTAAACCTTTGTCTTTCCAAAACAAGTCTAAATCTTTCTTCCAAGTTCTGTCTTTCCAAATCAAAATTCAACCTTCTCAATTTCAAAATTCTAAATTCCAATCTTCAATATTCTATTCTAAGTTCAAATCAAATCCAAATTCCAATTGAATCTTTCTCTTCCAATCAACTCTTCTATTTTCAATCGGACTCTTGTCCGAACTACGACCGACCTGATTCCTCCCAAAGGATACTTAGGCAACCCTCATGGGTGCGGTCACAATATTTTTCAAATCTCAAATTCTACAACATTTTTCAAGTTTCCAATTCCATAACTCTTTTCAAATCTCTTTTCAATTCCAATTTCAAATATATCTTTTCAAATCTCTTTTTAAATCAAATCAATTTCTTTTCAAATCTTTTTCCAAATCTATTTTTCAACTTTCTTATCTTGCACTTGCATATCATGCATCACATCTTTTTTTTTTAAATATTATTTTATAAAGTGAATAGAATTGAACATTAGTTAGTTAAAGACTCTCATAGGTGAATCTATGGTAGATTAACATGTAGGTACCGAAAGGGCGGGGTAGGGTGATGACTTAGTGCGTCTTCCCTATACGTAACCAACCTCCGAATCTAGGATCACTGATTTCAAAAAACCAAAAGGAGTTATTTTTCAAAAAGGGCTAAATATTTTTTAAAGGTTGCTAAATAACCCGTTTTCCTAAAAACCCTCTCTTGAGGAGATATTTTCAAAATCGTTTTCAAAAACCCTACGTATAGTCTTCGGATTGTGCTTAGTTTTTAGGTGACCTAACTCACCTTAATCAAGTTAGGTGGCTACTCCGAATCTTTTCTAAAAGCCCATTATTCAAACCAATTTTCAAATCAAACATAGTCGCACTCATTCTTCTAGGAGGGTGAGTTCTAACGAGAGAGTACAACATTTTTCCCGCTTGTGTGAGTATTCCTCGAGTGCGAAAAATTTGGGCGTGACAGCTGGCGACTCCACTAGGGACACTTAGAGGGTTAGGCCGTAGTCATGTCTCTTTACCCTTTACCCATGTAGAGTCTTCAATTAACTTGGTTCAATTGTATCCACTTTAAATTTTCAAAACTAAATTTTCAAAATTGTTTTAAAAAAACATGCATTTCTTCATATTATCTTGTATTATATTTGTCATCCTCATACTAACACTTGCATCTTTGTTTTGTAGGTGTGCTTTTTGTTTAAATTTTATTAACTGCTATGCATGAATATGATGAACAGGATGAATGGGAGTTGTTGGGCTCTTTCCTCCACTTTTAAAAATCACACACACACACTGCATGTGCACTTGCATTCTGCATACTTGCATTATTACCCTGATATGTCCTTTCTAGTTAGAAAGGGGGAACGGTATATTAGTTGTGGGCAAGATTCTGTGTCAGTTTCTTTGCCTACGGCCTCTTGATGGTTCCCCCGCTCGGATCACCAACCGATCATAGCACCACCTCGGGGAGTGGGCCTAGGTTTGAAGATCCGGGGACCGAGCCTTTTTAGGATGCATTAGTCAACCCTCAACCTCATACTTATGTAGACACCATGCATAGCCGAACCTTTGTAAGATTTAAGATACGAGCACCATTTTCAAAACCAAGGAGGAATGGGCGACTGCTCTTACTTTCATTTATACCTGTATATTCCTGCTGTTATATTGACTGTATTTATACTGTTATAATGCCTGTCTAACTGCTCATGCATGCACATTTACCTTGCTAGTGCATTCTCTTTCTTTATACTCTTTGCATACCCATGTTCATGCATTCAATATTCCATGTCAAGACAAGAGTTCCAAGTAACTCAAGTCACTGCATTTTCATGCATATGATCAACCCGTTGAGAGTGACACCAAGGTCACTCTCCCTTGCATTAAACCTACCTAAACCCTAAGGGTTCCCTCGTAACCCTAAGGATTCATTGCATGCATCTCAATTCATTCCATAAGAGGGGCCACAATCCCTTTATGCTCACAGAGATAGGGTTGCCAAGAAGGCAAGGGGCAATCAATCAACAAGGTCTCTCAGCGACCTCCTCGACATCAAATCCAACGAAGGCGGATCCGAAGACTCAAGAGTAGTTTAGGTTTTCCCTTTGTAAAAGTAAATAGGTGGAAGTCCAAAGGAAAATGTTCCCCCTCTCCCTATTAAAATGTATTTCAATTCTTTTGTATCTTAAACCCAAAATTTAATGTACTTCTTTACTTGTATGAATGAATGCATGGATGGCTGAAGGTTCCTACCTGACGGTAAAGTGTCTGCATACAGGGGCAAATCCCTTATCTCCAAAAGTGGGCCAATACATCATGACTAGTTTCCCTCATTGAGAGGGGCACCTTAGAGCATGCATTGCATAAAGACTCGTCAAGGTTAAACACTAACTCTTTCCTTTGTTGGTTTTAGGTACCTCCCCTCGTTCCCCAGTCTTACAACCATGGAATTGCTTACTCTTGATACCTTAACTCAATTACTAGCAGAGGCAAGAGAAGTCAAGCATAAGATGACCGAAATGGAAGGCATGCTTTCTTCACTCTTATCCCATGCAACCCATGAGCAAGCAGAGTCCTCGCAGGCCCAAACCCATGATGGAAAAAAAAGGATGAAGAAGGAGGACCATGACTATGCCGCCACCATTGCTTACCAACGACCTCCTCAGGCCGAGGGCCTTGCTCGAATGCCTTCCAAACCAACTCCTAACCAAACACGAAGATTATATAATCTCTCCTTCGGATATCACCCCAGCTCTTTTGGCCCTACCACCGAAAATTGTCCCATTTTGAAACATAGAACCTGAAGCCCTTTCAATTCCCGAACCATTAACCCAGCTGTGACCTCACCAAAACTTGGTCCCCAATCATCAAAAACATCTACAACACCTCCTCGGCCTAAGCGAACAAGTGGGAAAAAGCGGACGTTTACTAAACTCGCGTGCTCACAAACCGCGGCTTATTTTGGCCTCTTAGCAGCTGGATATCTGAAGCCTATACCTGCTCGACCCCAGCCCAATCCTCTGCCTCATTACTTCAAATCTGCAGTAAGCTGTAAGTATCATTCGGATAGCCAAGGACATGACACTGAAGATTGTTTGGCCCTCAAGCATAAGATTCAATATCTGACAGATAACAAGATAATTGGGGTACGACCAGCAAATCCTTCTCCGAACGGCCCTACTGACCCTCCACTGGATCACACCATCAACATCGTTACGAAGTTTGGTAACAATAAGGTTTGCTTTGCTGCATGCCAAGAGATATATTACAAGGATTGGGAGGAGATGGAATGTAACAATATGGAACAAAGACGTACTCGGTTACGATGCAACCCCGATAAAATGTCGACCCCCGAGGATGAACTCGCTTATGAATCTGTGAAGAAAATTGACCAGGAGCTATCCAAACTAGGTAATAAAAATCTTCCATTGTGTACACCTGAGGAGCATCGAGCCCCAACTGGAGGCCAGAGCAGAAAGCCCCAGGCACGACCTACCGAGCTGGACGAATACGAGTCATCCAAGTGGTTTGTTAGAGAAACTTCGGAGCAAACAAATGAAGGCAAGATAGTCAAGAAAGCTGACAATTACATTATCACCGCCAACTCACTTGGAACTCCGAGAGAAGCATCTACCTATCCTGCTTTGGCTGAAAATCTCAACCGTGGATGGAATACAGACAAGGGCACTGTCCCAAGGCCGTACTAAAATGGTTTCCTTGCACAAGCGTACAAGAGGGGTGTTTTCACCCACTTTCTTTTTGTCCCTTTTACTTCCTGTCTCTAAATTAATGTTTTGCATTCTCTCAACTGCTTAAGAACTCTATGCTTTCCATAAAAATGACAATAATAATCAAATGACAATCTTTTATTCTATTGTTGGTGTCTCGTCTCTTGGGAATGGTAGCTACTTCCTCCACAAGGGGCATGGTGTGTCTTATAGAATGATCCAACTTGAAGGGATGATAGCATGAGTTAACCATTTGCCAAATGATCAGCCTTCCACAGAGAGAGAGAGAGAGAATAAGGATGAGTGAGGATACTACCTAAAGGCAGCACTTGTAGGACTCCGAAGCTAAGCAATGTGTGGCTAGTTTATCAAAATGAAGAGGAGTCATCTTTCACTTCCCCACATATAAATAAAATGAATGAATCACTAATAAATAAACCAATGTACTCATATTCCCTTTGCTTAACCCCTAGTGCCTCGTGGAAAGCAAAAATTTTCTTTGTTAACCCCGGTCTAAGATTGTCTTCCCCACACTGGGGCAGACAATAGTTGAAAACTCTAGAAATGATACCCACCCTCGCTATGCTAAGGCAGTAATGAAAGCTCTATAGATCAAGCAATCTAATTCAAAGTAAAGAGAGGCCCTCATTTTATTTCCCATACAGTCAAAAGTAACCCCTTGCCAAACCTGTTGAGCCATCTATCCTTTTCTCAAGAAAGCCCTAACCTAGGGATCACCGCCCACATTGGGTAGATTGAACTGCCAAGGAAAGGATCTAAAGAAAAAGGGTCGAAGAATTAGTTGTTCCCTAAAATAAAAAGAAAGAAAAAGCAAAGGAAAGGAGTTGCCAAGGGGCAAGAAGCCAAAAAAAAAAACGAAAACCATGATTCTAAGGAAAGGCCTAAAGGAGCCATGATTGAGTCATCTTCAAAAGCATATAAGAAGATCAAATGAGAAGAAAGTCATGTTTATCTCAAAAAGTATATGGAAAGGGTGAAAGAACATGGTCATTTTCACCCTAAGAAGTATATGGTCAAAAGTAAGAAGGAAATTTAAAGGTGATCCTAGGTTACAAGGAAACCCAGTAGAAACAATAGGTTTGAGCTTTTACCCTTTCTTGCAAAACCCCAAAACCATGGCCTACATTATAACCCTACTAAAGTCTCCTCTGATTGAAAGCAAATTGCTTGATCTAAATGAGCTACATACGCTGCCAAAGCTAAAGAAGGATGCTAACCCTACTGAAAAGTAGTCAAGGATGGTATGGATCTAAACCCCATCGAAAACAACATCAAATTTGAGCCTGCATATCCCGTTGTTTCTAAAACCCCATAACCTAGCTTGCATTACAGTCCCAAACAAAGTCTCCTCAGATTCAAATGATTGGCCACTTATCGCTCTGCCAAAGGTTAGACAAGCTGTTGCTAAAACCCCGAGAGTCGAGAGTCTCAGCCCAATAACCCTATACACTAACCCTAAGATAGAGATTTGGAGGCGATCAAGAGGTTGAGAAAGGTGCGAAGTGCTATCATCCAATCAAGGTAGGGTTGAGCCAAAAGAGAGGCTAAATCCCTGAAGAGGAAGGAGTTACCATTCCTAGGACTACAAGTCTAACAGAACCCTGTGTCATTCTATTAACATATTTTTAACCTGTACATATGTTTAAAAAAAAAATTCAGCATGGGCTTTGCACATATAGGATATAACTCCCTATAGAAATAGAAGTCATCAATATTAGCTCAGGTAATACATAACATCATCACTTATCACATGCATCTAAACATATGCCTAGCCGTAAAGATCATAAATGTGTCTGTTTGCCCATACATCTGAATACCATAAATATCCAGCCTTATAAAAAACTTCCAAAATAAAACTGTCTAACATAAATATAACTCAGGGACAAGGGGCAAAAGAGGATCAAAATCTCTACAAGGGGCATCCATCACAGGTCAAAGTCGATATCATCTGGATCAAAATCCCCAAAACCCAGCATCGGAGGAGGAGGATAACTACTTGAAGCACCGCCATCCTGCAGGGAAGATAGAGCCGAAATCAGCTGCATACAAAAGGAACTAAGCAACAACAGAGCAAGAAGAAGCAAAGAGAGAATAACTTACCCCCCTCCCACTGCTCATATGAGATAACCGAGCTGTCAGGGAAGCTACCTCGGCCTGGTATTGATCCCGCTCCATCTGGTACTGATCTCTCTGGTCTCTCACAGCAGTAAACTCAGCCTGGGGTACATATTCTCCAGCTCGGCGCCACAAGTCAACCACCTCCTGGCCAACAGCATACCCGCTGACTACTACCTCAAACCGGGTGATGGCACCGACCGAATGAGCCCCAAAGTGTGCAGCATAATCTGTATCCGGAAGAAGTAAGAACTCGACACCTGGCTGACGCTCCTAGTACGAGATGGGCACCCCTGCCACCAGGGCTCCAAACATATACTCTGGCGGAGCCCCTGCTGATTGAAACTCCTTATGAAACTGCCGCCAGTATCGCTCTCCAAGATAGGACTCCCAAGTGTCATCACTGAGAAAAGTAGCTCTTGACAGGGACAATGGGACCAAGTACCAGACTGTCTCGTAATGAACTGATCTAATGAAGGGCCGCCAGGTCACATCCCTTGCCTCAATCAGCTCCAGGTTAGCCCGGAGCATCATAAAATCGGTAATCTCCGATCGCTGGGCTACCCGGTCACGAGCCCACCTCAAAGCGCGAGGATAGAGATCATCCTCAACAACTGTAGGGCAACAAACAGGAAGGTACTCGTAACTCCACCAAACAAGGAAAGGCCAGAAGCTAGTCATGCTGCCCTAACGAGAAGAAGTCCGAACCCGCATCGACCGAAGAAAGCAGCCAAAGGAAAAGGACCCCCAGTCTAGCTCAGATAAGGCTCCAAGATCGACTACTATACTCACCAAACGACACGGCATGAGTGACTTGTTGTTGTTGCAGAAGCAGTTAAAGATGATGTACAACACAAGTCGCTATCTCATGATGTCCCGCTTGGCAGGCGATGGCTCAGTAGCAAAAGTACGATCATCCTGACTGATCTAAGAGACTGGGAAGGCAGAACGCTCAGGAGGAGGCAAGTCCAACAACAAACAGGCCTCGTCCCTACTGACTGGATGCAGGGTGATCCGCCGGCAGACAAAGGAGAGTCTTGTAATAATCGCCTAGTCTAAAGGAGTAGGACCTAACTCGAAGCCGACAAAATGAAAGGTCCTGGTCTCTCTAAACCATAGCTCAACCAGTGCCAGTACCAAATGCCAGTTCAGGCGGTTAGCTTGTAATCCCATAAAGGCGCCGAATCCAATCTCCGCCAAGAAGGCACGATATGATGGGGCAGCTCGTTGCATGGTCACAAAAATATGATGAACAGCCCTTCTAAAAGCTGCGTGTACTCTAGGAGGTGGCAAATGCTGTCTGGAGTATACACTAGGATGATAGGCCAGATCCTCGAGTGGTGGGATGTCCGGTATCTGCAGATCTCCCAAGTCAGCATCTGTCTACCTATGCCTGGAAGAAGCTCTCCCATAATCGGTCACCTAATCCCCAGGGCCCAGTACCTCCTCCTTGGCACCAATCTCCTCTGCGAAAGCTTGCTCAACTGGAGGAAAAGGGTCGACAGGTAGCCTACTCCCCTGCCCACTCTGACTAGAGGAGGACCGTCCGGTAGATCGTCGACTACCTCTAGATCGACTAGAGCTGCCAGTAGAATCTGTTCGGGTCGCCTTCCCCGAGCGGCACCTCCTCTCAGAACCGTCATCACCCGCGTCTGCCATCTTGGAAAGGTAAGCCAAGGTAAGAGATATTAACATACCAAACATCCAATTCAAATAACAGTAAAATAAAATAAACAACTAACACAAACGAAACAAATAAAGGATTTCGAATGATAAGTCAAAGCAAAATTCCTACGCACACCTCTCGATTTTTCAACTTCAAATCAAATCTCATGGGTTTTTTTGTCTTCTCCTTCAAAAAGATTTTATTTTCAAAAATTTTTTCTAACCATCTCCCTAATTTCTAAAAATTTCGGCAGAGTCCCGTTCAAAAATGACCCCTACAACACCCATGACATCAACACAAAACACAAAACGTGCACTTCACATTGTCACAATCACATGACATCAGCACCCGTGCACACTTTTCAATTTTTCAAAATTTCCAAAACACATGTTTTATTTTTTTCAATAAATCAATGGTTTTCAAAAATGCCTCAAAATTCCTCAAAATTCTTTCAAATATTTTCCAAAAATATTCCTACCTTTTTCAATTTTTAACTCCAAAAATCCCATCAGTTTCTTGAGTTTTCTCATTTTTCTAAAATTTTTAAGTATTTTCCTATTTTTCAAAAAATCAAAAATTCACCGAGTTTTCAAAAAATCACGAAACTTCATACGGTTGTTAAACACATTTTTCTAAGGCACATTGCATAAAAATATAGCCAGAAAATCCAATACCCAAGTCTGTAGGAACAAATCCCCTATTCTTACAGAAAACTCCTTGTACATATTCACATATAATCACTCAAATTCAATCAAACAACCACCAAAATGCAACAAGAACATCACCATCATGTTCAAAACACATCAAAATTAACAAAATTTGAAAAGTCACTTTTTGGAAGTTCTCCGGCAAAATCTTCTCTTCCGGCGACTTTTCCGACGACGTGGTCTCCTTCTGGCAATCACTCGTGGTCTCCAAGAAGTGCCCCTTCAAGGTTCAAGTCAATTCTCATGCAGAACCTCTCGGATTTACAAGAGCTCACCAAAATGCTGCAGCTTTTCGAACTAGAAATTTTTTGGTTTTAATTCTAAGCTTGGCGCCACTAGCAGAGGCGCTAGGCATTTTCTGCCAAAAGCGCCACTGCTAGTGGCTCCAGTTGCAAAACTTGGGCAGCTTTGCCGTTTTTCCCGCTAAAACTCGTTTTCGAAGGCCTTTTTGGCCCGTTATTCGTTTTCGACCCCCGTTGTCGAAAGATTTCCAATGTCCGTCCTTCTGACTGCCTCGCGGTCAACATGGGACTCTTACTCTTATCGTTTACTGTCTTTGACAAGCAAAGACAGAAAAAGATGAGCAGCTGTAAGCACCCCATTTTGACTGCTTGGCAGTCTACACTCCGTCCAGACTTGTGTTCAAGTCATTATGGGCATATTCCAATCGAAACTAACTTTTTAAGTCCAAATCTTGTTTGTCCATCTCTTCGCGGGCCCACCAGGCCCAAATAGAGGCAAAATGACCAAAATGTCCTTAGGGGCATTGTCCTTTCCAATTCCAACTCCAATCCCTCTCTCGAGACAGTTGATTCCTCGAGACGGTAAATCTATTCCAAATCAAGCACATCTTTTTGGAGACGATAAGTTCCCTTTCCAATCCCTCTCTCGAGACAGTTTATTCCTCGAGACGGTTCCAAATCAGGTACGTCTTTTCGGAGACGATAAGTCCCCTTTCGAATCCCTCTCTCGAGACAATTTATTCCTCGAGACGGTTCCAAATCAGGCACGTCTTTTCGGAGACGATAAGTCCCCTTTCCAATCCCTCTCTCGAGACAGTTTATTCCTCGAGACGGTTCCAAATCAAGCACATCTTTTCGGAGACGATAAGTCCCCTTTCCAATCCCTCTCTCGAGACAGTTTATTCCTCGAGACGGTTCCAAATTAGGTACATCTTTTCGGAGACGATAAGTCCCCTTTCGAATCCCTCTCTCGAGACAATTTATTCCTCGAGACGGTTCCAAATTAGGCACATCTTTTCAGAGACGATAAGTCCCCTTTCCAATCCCTCTCTCGAGACAATTTATTCCTCGAGATGGTTCCAAATCAGGCACGTCTTTTCGGAGACAATAAGTCCCCTTCCCAATCCCTCTCTCGAGACAGTTTATTCCTCGAGACGGTTCCAAATCAGGCACGTCTTTTCGGAGATGATAAGTCCCCTTTCCAATCCCTCTCTCCAGACAGTTTATTCCTCGAGGCAGTCCGAGTAGCGAAATACTCGCAAACATCACAACTGTTCAAGTAGCGGAAATACTTGTAAACAGGTCGATAGAAGGAATTGCCAACAAACTCCTGTGCCACAACGACCGCCGTCAGTGGCGAAAACACTCAAAACCCTGGTCAACGCTAGTGCCTACTAGCCCACTTCAGTGAAAAATGACCAAACTGCCCATTGGGCCTTTTCCGAGACTTTCCGGTCAAGATGACCATTTTGCCCTTAGGCATCCAAACGCCCCAGGAACCACACCGGCTCTGGGTATCAAACCGGTAACCTCCCGAGACTACTTTTTATAGTGTTCTCAACCTCCCGTTACCTTTCCGGATCATTCCGAGTAAGTTCCAGCCAACCCAATATAAAATGACCGTTTTGCCCCTGGTGGGCCGGTCTCCTTTTCCGACCACACCGGCTCTGGGTATCAAACCGGCAACCTTTGGGAACATTCTAAATAATGTTTCCAAATCCCAAGTCTTCTTCCAGGACAGTTCGAGTCTGTCCCGGCAGCTTCCCGATCCAATTGACCGTTTTGACCCTAAAGGCCCGGTCAACCTTTTTGACCCATTTTAGCCTCATTTTTCAGGTCAAATACCTCTAGGACATTATTTTAAGTGTTCCTACCCCTTTCCGGCCTTCTGGGTCATCCTCGATCTCCCAAACTCCTTCCCAGACTTTTTGGAGTCACTCCTAGTGAAGCCAGGCTAAAAATTACATGGTAGTCACTAGTACAAGCGCTCAAATCTAGTCAAAGATATGTTGCTCGCCGACCTTAAACATTTTCTAAATGGCTGGCGCCATTAGTAGTGGCGCCAAGCCAAAAAATGGCCTGGCGCCACTCCTAGTAGCGCTAGTGTAAAGTTTGGCCTGGCGCCACTGCAACGGGCGCTAGTGTTGTCCAACATCTATAAATACAGAGCCTCTTCCAACGTGAAAGTGGTCTGTAAACTCAGTAAAAAAAATCACATATTTCGATATACAGAGCTTGTGCACTCCCTAAACCCTAGCTTCCCTAGGTTTTCCAAACCGTAGCCACCATATACTAAACCCTAGCCTCCTATACACTTATACACACCACCATACACTCATACACAAGCCTTCAACCCTCCTTTGAAGACTTGAAGAGCTGCAATCTAAAGTTTGAAGACAACTCTTGGAGATTGAAGACGAAGATCAAGAGGAAGACCGAAGACTGAAGACAAGCAAGGCGCGTAAAATAAACAAGACATACGGTAGGCTCTTTATTTAAATTTTCACACTTTCCCCTTTCTCTTCTCTCTCCTAACCGACTTGGGTTTTCTCTATTTTAATCCCCCATCTCTTCCCCCCCCCCCTCTTTACATGCTTGAAACAAGGGGATTCCCAGTCCATGTGTAGGATTGGGCTATTGGAGAGTCACCGTGTCGGGGGCTTTCTTCTAGTCTAACCGGAGACCACGTGGGTCCGGGCCCCTTGATTATGTGGTGAAGCCTTAACCTTGTATGTTCACGATCCCAAAATTGCATTGTGCATATCATGATCTTACATCTTCCAAAAGTCATTTTCAAAGTTGGTTTCAAAATTGTTTTCAAAGTTGTTTTCAGAATTGCATCAAAATCTCCTTTTTCAAAACATGTTTTCAAAATCACAATCCTAGGGTGGTTCTAGCCTTTCCATGGCTAGGATTGCTTTAGGAAAGTGTTACATTCAAAGTGACCAACATGGTCCAAATTTTCAACTCTTGTTGTTTTCAAAACCACTTTCATAAAGTGGTTCTAGCCCTCTTATGGCTAGAATTGCTTTAGGAAAGTGAGACGTTTTCATACTTTCCAAAAAACTCTATTTTCAAAAATCTCTTCTTAAAAATCTCTTTTCAACATACTTTTCTAAAACTCTCCTTTTCAAAGTTGTTTTCAAAAACTTCCTAAAAAAAAAACTATTTTCAAAACTCCCTTTTTCAACTCCATTCCAAATTACTCTCCTTAAAACACACTTTCCAAAAACGTTCCCTAGGTCTCCTTCCTAAAAAAACTCTCTCTAAAAATCTTTCCAAAAAACTCTCTTTTCAAAACTCATCTTTTAGAAACTCCCCTCTAGGATTTTCCTTCTAAATATCTTCGTTTCCAAAAACACATTTTCCAAAAACTCTTTCCTTAGAATCTAAGTCAAGCCTTAGAACCCACAATTAGGAAACCCTAATTTTCTTTCCAAAAACATGGTTTTCAAACTTGCCTTAAAACCTAGGTTTCCAAAGCCTATTTGCTACATCAAAACTATACACTTCCAAATCTAGGGTTTCTAGAATTTTCTTTTTCCAAATCCTTGTCAAAATATACCTTCGCTTTAGGAAACCAAATTAAATCTTCCCTTTAGGAAACCAAATCCAATCTCCTTGTTTAGGAAAACTAGATCCTATCATTCGTTTTTGGAAACAAAATTAAACACTTCTTCTTAAAAACAAAATCCAATCCCTTCCTAATTCAACTCTTTCCTAAACTCAACCTTTCCTAATCTCAAAACTTTCTAAATCCTAAACTTTCTAAATTCTAAACTTTCCTAAATTTCAAATCTTTCTAAATCCAAAGCTTTCTAAAATTCTAAGCTTTCCAAATTTAAAACTTTCTTAACTTCAAACTTTCCGAATTCTAAACCTTTCTTAAACTAAACTTTCCTAATTCAAAACATTTCTAAATTCAACACTTTCCGATTTTAAAACCTTTCTTAAAATGAAACTTTCCAATTTTCAAAACTTTCCTATTTCAAAACATTCCAAATTCAAAACTTTCCTAAGTCAAAAACTTTCCTAATTCCAAAACTTTCCTAAAATGACACTTTCCTAATTCGAAACTTTCCTAATCTGAATCTTTCCTAAATTTCAAGTTTCCAAATCTTCCAAGATCTTTCCAAATCCAACATTCAAGTCCAACCTTCCTTAAACCTCGAGTCTTTCCTAAATCCTATCTTTTCTAAGTCTAGGTTTCCTAAACCTTCGTCTTTCCAAAACAAGTCTAAATCTTTCTTTCAAGTTCTGTCTTTCCAAATCAAAATTCAACCTTCTCAATTTCAAAATTCTAAATTCCAATCTTCAATATTCTATTTTAAGTTCAAATCAAATCCAAATTCCAATTCAATCTCTCTCTTCCAATCAACTCTTCTATTTTTAATCGAACTCTTGTCCGAACTACGACTGACTTGATTTCTCCAAAATGATATGTAGGCAACCCTCATGGGTGCAGTCACAACATTTTTCAAATTTCAAATTCTACAACATTTTTCAAGTTTCCAATTCCATAACTCTTTTCAAATCTCTTTTCAATTCCAATTTCAAATATATATTTTCAAATCTCTTTCTAAATCAAATCAATTTCTTTTCAAATCTTTTTCCAAATCTATTTTTCAACTTTTTTATCTTGCAATTGCATATCATGTATCATATATATATTTTTTAAATATTGTTTTATAAAGTGAATAGGATTGAACATTAGTTAGTTAAAGACTCTCATAGGTGAATCTAGGGTAGATTGACATGTAGGTACCGAAAGGGCGAGGTAGGGTGATGGCTTAGTGCGTCTTCCCTACACGTAACCAACCTTCGAATCTAGGATCACTGATTTTGAATGACCAAAAGGAGTTATTTTTCAAAAAGGGCTAAATGTTTTCTAAAGGTTGCTAAACAACCCGTTTTCCTAAAAACCCTCTCTTGAGGAGATATTTTCAAAATCGTTTTCAAAAACCCTAAGTATAGTCTTCGGATTGTGCTTAGTTTTTAGGTGACCTAACTCACCTGAATCAAGTTAGGTGGCGACTTCGAATCTTTTCTAAAAGCCCTTTATTCAAACCAATTTTCAAATCAAACATAGTCGCACTCATTCCTCTAGGAGGGTGAGTTCTAACGAGAGAGTACAACATTTTTCCCGCTGGTGTGAGTATTTCTCGAGTGCAAAAAATTTGGGCGTGACACTATACAGAATACATTGCCCAATAATGTTATTCAACCGTTGATTGAATTGAGCAACTTCTTCAAACAATTGTGCTACAAGATCAATCGTGCTACAAGATCAATCGTGCAATTGACTTACAGTATATTCAGGACCGTATCGTGGTAACACTTTGTCATCTTGAGAAATTCTTCCCTCCATCATTCTTCGATGTCATGAAGCACTTACCTATACATTTAGCTGAAGAAGCATTGTTAGCTGGACTAGTGCAATATCGGTGGATGTACTCAATTAAGAGGTATCTTTTAACGTTAATAGAATATGTTCGTAACCGAGCTTTCTCTATGGTTTAATAGCTAAAGGTTGCTTAATGGAGGAGTGTATGAATTTCTGTGCGCAATATCTAGATGATATCTTTTATTAATCCATGCATATGATATAATGGTATCTCTCAAATTACATAGTGTGCACATTGCATTCATTAAGCAAAAAAGGCCAAGTGTAGACGGTCGCCAAATTCAACGCGAGCATTTCAAAATATTCCACACTTGGTTCAAAGAACATATATGTACTTATCAGTTATCACATACACCAAACCAGGCGTGCACCTTACATGTATGTACATAGGATATGAATGAATTAATGTGTGTATTTATGTTCTAAACAGGTACAAACTATGCTAACAAGTGATGTCATACTGTTCAAAGAAATAATTACATTAGTAGCTGGCCCTGATTCGATGGCATGTAAGTATAATGTCTGTAATGTGAATGGGTTTCATTTTTGAGTGAAGGGTATGGATGACCATTGAATTTCGCAAAATAGTGGTGTAACTTTAAAGGTAAAGACATTAAGTTATGCTAGTCGGAGGGTTAACAATTCTCGTGTTGGGGTTGTGTACTATTATGGACAAGTAACTGACATTGTAAAAGTAAGATACACTAATAGCATGAAATATGTTTTATTTAAGTGTGATTGGATTGATAACAATCACGGAAAGAAAGAAAATGCCTTTAAGTTCACATTGGTAAACTTTAACCGCTTGTTGTACTGAGATGATCGAGTTACAAATGAATCGTTCATCTTGGCATCCCAAGCAAAGTAGGTTTGGTTTGCAACATATGCTTTGGCACCATAGTGACAAGTTACTGTGAAGATGTCATAGAGAGGTTTGTCCGATATGAATTCCTCAGATCCTTAAGCTAATCCAAACACGAGGCAATGATTAGAAGAGAACGTAGTAATATTCATGAGCGTGATGCTAATTGGGTCAGGGAAGGAATTGAAGTAGAGACACTTGTTGATGTTACTGCTTAGGAAATATAACATTTTCTTGGCTTGTAATATATTAGTTTGAGCAAAAATATTTCATTTGCCTTTAGACATTTTATATGAACTAGTTCTTGCTTGTCTTGCTCCAATTTTTTTAGCATCACTTGAAGATAATTTCATTACTTATGTAATTTTTATTATCATCTGCTATTCATGCAATCAATATGTGCAGAGAGGTTCTTGCTTGTGTTGCATATGTCATCCTCGATGAGATGTGCTTACTGTCCTTGTACCATGCTTGAGGCGCTTGGGAGTAGTGAAGCCTCCACACCGTCATCATCAACACAAACTGTCACAGCACCACCAGTTGTCATGGCACCATTACCAGCACCATCGGCTGTTACATCTACTTCATCATCATCACATACACCAACTAGAGGTATATATGCATCAAGTTATTATTTCACTAAGTTTATGCTAAGTTATCAACAATTTTATGGTGTTATATATTTAATTGTCTTTGTTGATGGATCATGTATTGGGGCTTCATCTTCATCAGGAGGTGGTGGTCTAGACCCTACAAAGGGCATTCTAGGCTAGGGTTTGACCCTTCACAAGGTGGTTATGCAGTTCGATGAGATGGGAGAGCCTATTGGCGACGATGGATTCCATAATTCAAAAGTCATATAGAATTCAAGATTTTCAAACTCAAACTTTCCAATTCCATGTCAAATCAAATCTTTTCCAAATAGGAAACCAAATCAAATCATCTATGTTTGAAAATACAATCTAAATCTTCAACTTTAGGAAATAGAAATCAAATTATTCCTAATTTCAAACCTTTTCAAATTCCGAGTTTCTAAATTTCAAACTTCCAAACCTTTTTAAATTTCAAATCTTTCGATGTTCAAACCTTTCTAATTTCAATTCTCTCCTAATTTCAAATCTTTCCAAAATCAACTCTTTTCTAATTTGGAACTTTCCTAATTCAAAACTTTTATAATTTAGAATTTTCCTAATTCAAAACTTTTCTGATTCGAAACTTTACTAAAATCCAACTTTCCAAAATCGAATCTTTCTATTTCAAGTGCATATTTCAACCCTAGGTGCATAAACCCTAGGAGGCCAAACCCTAGTTCAACTCTAACCCTAAAGTTATGAAGTTTCAACTCTTTTCTAAATTAAGATGGTTTTCAAACTCCAACTCAAGTTAAGATGATTTCAAAGTTCAATTCAATCTTTCCAAATCAAGTCCAAGTTCCATTTCAAAGTTTAATATCAATTTCAAGTTCAAATTGCAAAATCAATTTTAAGCTCAATTTCAAATCTTCTAATCAAAGTTCAAATTCAACCCTTTCAAATCAAGCTTTCTAAAGGCCCCAAAGTGTCTTTTTCAAGTCAAACAAGACCTCAAAGTGTCTATTTTCAATCGGACCCCGAGTTCGAACTACGAATGGCCTGATTCCCAACAAAGGGATACGCAGGCAACCCTCATGGGTACGGTCACAACATTTTTCAAATCCCAATTACTTTTTTCGAAATACCTTTCTAACTTTTTTTCTTACACTTGTATATCATACATCATCTCATCCATAAAGTAATAACTCAAACCTCTTTCTAAAATTTTCAAAATGGATATAAGGGGACATTATATAATCGAAGAATTCTAAATGAGTGAACATAGGGTGAAAAGACATGTAGGTACAACAAAGGTGGGATAGGATGATAGGCCTGTGCATCTTTCCTATACGTAACCAACCTCCGAACCTAGAATTATTGTTTTCAAAGACCAAAACCGAGTTATTTTCAAAAAGGGCTTAAATCTTTTCAAAGGTTGCAAAACAACCTGTTTTCTTTAAAAACCCTCTCTTGACGAAGTTTTTCAAAACCTTTTTGTAAAACCTAAGTTTAATCTTTGGATAACACTTAGGTTTAGGTAACCTAACTGACTCCAAATCTTTTCTAGAAGCTCTTGTTCAAATCAATTTTCAATTCAAATTTAGTTGCACTCGTCCTTCTAGGAGGATAAGTTCTAACGAGAGAGTACCGTAAATTTTTCCACCAATCTCGAGTGCGAAAAAATCAGGATGAGATAGATGGCGACTCTACTAGGGAGGCTTAGAGTGTTAGGCCATTATCATGTCTCTTTACCCGTCACTCATTTGGAATATTCAATTAATTTGTCCAATCATATCCACCTCAAATGTTTTAAAATCAAACTTTTCAAAGTTGTTTTCAAAAAGTGTCATCACTTGCATTCAATTCACATTTAACCATTCCATCTTGCATTAAGTTTGTCATCAAGGTACTGACTTTTTATATTTTATTTTGTAGGTGGACCCTTGTTTACATTTTATTTTATGTCATATTAACTGCCATGTATGTCATGAATGAATAGGATAGAATGGACAGGATGGATGGGAGTTGTTGGGCGCTTTCATCCTTTTTTCAAAATTTTATAAACACATTGCATGTGCACTCGCATTTGCATATTTGCATTATTACCTGGTTACGTCCCTTCTAGTTAGAAGGGGGAACGGTATATTGGTTGTGGGCAAATACTATGTCAGTTTCTTACCCTACGACCTTTCAATGGTTCCCCCACTAGGATCACCAACCAATAATGGCACCACTTCGGGGAGTGGGCCCAAGTTTGAAGATCCAAGAACTGAGCCTTGTTAAGAAGCATTAGTAAACCCTCAACCTTATGCCCATGTAGAAATCATGCATAGCCGAATCTTTGCTGGATTTAAGACATGCACGTTAATTTCAAAACTATGGAGGAAAGGGCGACTGCTTTACTTTCCTTTATCCTTGTCTATTCTTATTATTATAATGCTTATTTTAATGCTTATGCATGCATATTTACTTTACAATTGCACTCTTTCTCTCTATAATCATGGCATACACATACATGCATTCAATACTCCACTTCAAGACAAGAGTTTCATAGTAATTCAAGTCATCGCATCTTCATGCATATGATCAACCCATAGAGAGTGGCACCAAGCTCACTCTCCTTTGCATAAAACCTACCAAAATTCTAAAGGTTCCCACATAACCCTAAGGGCTCATGGCATACATTTCAAGTCATTCCGTAAATAGGGACCTCAATTCCTCTGTGCTCAGGGAGATAAGGTTATGAAGAGGACAAGGGGCAAGCAAATAGCAAGGCCTCTCAATGACCTCCTCAACATCAAACTCAAGGAAAATGAATCCAAAGACTCAAAAGTAGTTTAGGATTTCAAATGTAAAACCAAATAGGTGAAAGTTCCAAGAAAAATGTTCCCCCTTCCCCTATTAAAATGTACTTCGATTCTCTTGTATTTAAACTCAAAGTTCATTGTACTCTTCAATTTTCTGCGAATGATATGAATGAATGAGTGACCAAATGTATGCTCTCAACCAACGGTAAGGTATCTGCATATAGTGGCAGACCCCCTATCTCCAAAAAGTGAACCAAATGCATCATATTTAGTCTCCTTCTCAAGAAGGGACACACCTAAGACACTCGTCGCATAAAGCTTTCTAAATAGCAAATACTAACTCGTGACTTATTTTTCATTTTCTTTCTTTTTTCTTTCACAAAGATTACACCATAAAGAGACACCATTGCTCCTAAGAAGGATTTAGAGCCAATTAGGGACCCGATCATTACCCAACAAAGAGCTTTATTAATAGCAGCCAAACCTGATGAGACCTCCCCAGTCTCACAAGAAGAAGTCAATGAGATAAGAACTAAGATTGATGAAATGTTCAAGTTGGTCCAAGCTATGGCAATAAAAGATGTTTCTTCATCCCCGTCATCATCCACGGCCTTCCCCAAAACTTTGAAATTGCCAATCCAAGAATAGTGCTTCAATTTGACACAATAGGCAGAAGCAAAGAGGACTCCAAGGGGCCAACATTGAAGAAGAAGAAACTATACTGCTTTTGCTTGCTATGAAAAGGGCTCCCCTAGACGCTCTTAGTTTGAATATCCAAGGGTTGGTAGACTCATCATGGCCATGACACTTTTGGGTTTACCTCTTATGACGAGTTATGCTTCTTCCCAGATCATCCAAGACCGGCCAAGTTCAAAATGCTTGATTTTCAGAAGTACAATGGTACCGGAAACCCTATAGCCCACCTTCACCTTTATGTTGGGGCATTAAGTGGTCTCGGGAATAATCCAAAGCTCTTCATGCAACTTTTCCAACATAGTCTCACTGGGTTTGCCCTGCAATGATTCGCTCGATTCGATCTGAGGAAGATCACGACTTGGATCGAACTGGTCAATGCATTCAAGGCCTAATATTGTCACAACATAGATCTCACTTCTAACAGATGGTCCTTGATGATAATGAGTAAGTGAGAGAAAGAAAGCTTCAAGAGCTATGCCCTCAAATAGAAAGAAGCATTAGCACAAGTTGATCACCCTCTAAAAGAAAAGGAGTAACTGTTCGTGCATACTTTCCAAGGCATATACTATAAAAAGCTTTGCACAAGTGTGGGGAAAAGCTTCTTCGACCTTATCATCCAAGGGGAGATGATAGAGAACGGTCTCAAGATGGGAAGGATTACGAATCTTTATGCAAGAACTGGAGAAATTTCTGCCAACATAGCCAAAAAGGTGACTACTGCAAAGGGAGTAATTAAAAATGAGAGTGAGGTGTCTCCCATCTTGCCCATTCAACCACCAAAATACCGTCCATCACTCCAGTCACATCCAATATTACCCATACCCATACCCATTTTAACCATGCCCATTCAAGCACCTAACTTTGGCCTTGCTGGGGTATGACCTAACTTAAATAGACCGGTCTAACGCATCTATATTTTTGATACCTTAGCTTGCACCCTGACAAAAGCCTACCATAATATCTTGAAGAACAATATACTAAAGCCCATACCGGCCTATCCATTACCAACCCTTTACCTCCAACCTTCAATGGCGCCCTCAATTGTGAATACCATTTGGGTGGCTAAGGGCATGACACGAAAAGTTACTTCTCTCTCAAGCACAAAATTCAAGACCTAATAGACAATAAGACCATTGACATACAACTGGTGACCTACTCCTGCCCCCAATGTAACCACAAATCCTCAGTCGAACCACACTACTAACCTGATACTAGAGGAAATAAAAGATGATGATGAGTTGGAGGAGGTCATGATTGAAGATTATTATGATGAAGATTGGGAGACCGATGAAGAAAGTGACTGGGAGAAGGAATCCCCGCCATGCCCAATCTATCTCTTTAATCCAAAGGAGGTACATGATGTAAACACCCCATTTTTGACCGCTCGGCAGTTTACGGTCCGTCCAGACTTGTACTCAAGTCAATATGGACGTGTTCCAGTCGAAATCAACTCTCTAAGTCTAATCCTATTTATTCACCGCTTCGTGGGCCACGCCAGGCCCAAACAGAGGCGAAATGACTGAAATGCCCTTAGGGGCATTGTTTCTTTCCTTATTTCAAATTAGGGGCGCCTTTCTGAAAACGGTAAGTCCCCTATCTAATCAAGCGCGTCTTTCTAAAGACGGTAAGTCCCCTATCCAAATCCAATAGGTATGTCTTTCCGAAGATGGTAAGTCCCCTTTCCAATTCCAATTCCAATCCCTCTCTCTCGACAATTGATTCCTCGAGACGGTAATTCTATCCAATCTGACACGTTTTTCAAAAAAAATATCTTCGGAACGGTAAGTCCCTTTAAACCTGTCGATTGGGATGAGACCCCAAGTCCCCTAGATGGTAGAACAGTCCACCTTTGGCGCCTGCTAGCCCGCCAATGTAGAAATGTCCGTTTAGGCATGCCTTCCGAGAAAGTTGACTTCTCAGGCGCTAAGTCCCTTTAGCAGCTTCCCAAGATCAGGCAGTCTCGAGAATGATCGCAAACCGTCAGAGTAGTAGAAATACTCGCAAACAGGTCGATATAGGGAATTGCCAACAAACCCCTGTATCATGAGACCGTCATCAGAGTGGTGGAAACACTTAAAACCCAGGTCAACACCAATGCCTACGAGCCCACTTTGGTGAAAAATGACCAAATTGCCCCTAGGGCCTTTTTCGGACACGTTTCTCGAGAGTACACCTAAGCCCTCAAAATGATAAGTCCACCCTTCTAGATCATCCCAGAGATGATCCGGCATGATTAGGTGCCCTCCAGTCCGTTTCGGGTTAATTCGGAGACTTTCGGTCAGGATGACCATTTTGCCCCTAGGCATCCGAATGCCTCGGGAACCACACCGGCTCTGGGTATCAAAACGGTAACTTCTCGAGAAAGCATCCTACAGTATTCTCAACCTTTCTTTACCTTTTCGTATCATTCCGAGTTAGTTCTGGCAAACCCGGTGCAAAATGACTGTTTTGCCCCTAGGGGGCGGGTTGCCTTTTTCGACCACACCGGCTCTGGGTATCAAACCGACAACCTTTGGGAATATTCCAAATAATATTTCCATATCTCAAGTCTTTTTCCAGGACATTCCGAGTCCGTCCTGGCAGCTTTCTGGCTTGATTGACCGTTTTGCCCTAATGGCCCGGTCAATCCTTCCGACACATCCTATCTTCATTTTTAAGTCCAGTACCTCCGGGACACTGTTCTAAGTGTTCCTGCCCTTTTCCTGGCCTTCCGGGCCAATCCCGGTCCCTTAAATCATTCCCGGACTTTTCGGAGTCACTTCTAGTGAAGCTAGACTAAAAATTGCATGGTAGTCAGTAGTACAGGCGCCCAAATCTTCCCAAGATACGTTGCTTGCCGACTTACAAAGCTTCCTAAGTGGCTGGCGCTACTAGTAGTGGCACTAAGCCAAAAAATGGCCTGGCGCCATTCCTAGTGGCGCCAAGAGGAATTTTGCCCTAACGCCACTATAACAGGCGCTAGGTTTATCTCATCTCTATAAATACAGAGCCTCTTCCAGCATGAAAGGGGTCCGTAAACTCAGTCTAAAAACCCTAACATTCGATATACAGAGCTCGTAGCCTCCCTAAACCCTAGCTTCCCTAGGTTTTTCAAACCCTAGCCACCATACACAAACTCTAGCCTCCTATACACTTATACACACCCCTATACACTTACACACTGGCCTCAAACCCTCCATTGAAGACTTGGATTGCTGCAACTTGAAGCTCTCGAAGACCAAGACAAAACTCTCGAAGACTGAAGCGAAGACCGAAGAAAAAGCAAGAAGAGTAAGGTGCACAAAGCCAAGCGAAATAAACAAGACATACGGTAGGCTTTCTCTTTAAGTTTCTGCACTTCCCCCCCCCCCCCCTCTCTTCTCTCTCTTAACCCACTTGGGTTTTCTCTATTTTAATCCCCCATCTTCTTCCCCCCTTTCTTTGCATGCTTGAAACAAGGGGATTCCCGGTCCATGTGTAGGATTAGACTATTGGAGGGTCACCGTGTCGGGGGCTTTCTTTTAGTCTAACCGGAGACCACGTCGGTTCGGCCCCCTTGATTATGTGGTGAAGCCTTAACCTTGTATGTTCACGATCCCAAATTTGCATTGTGCATATCATGATCTTGCATCTCTCCAAAATCGTTTTCAAACTCGTTTTCAAAACTTGCGTTAGCATTGTTTTCAAAATTGCATCAAAATCTTCTTTTCCAAAACTTGTTTTCAAAATCACAATCCTAGAGTGATTTTAGCCTTTCTATGGATAGGGTTGTTTTAGGAAAGTGTTATATTTAAAGTGACTTTCATGGTCCATATTTTCAAATCTTGTTATTTTCAAAACCACTATCCTAAAGTGGTTCTAGCCCTCTTATGGTTAGAATCACTTTAGGAAAGTGAGATATTTTATATATACATTCCAAAATCTCTTCTAGAAAATCTCCTCCTAAAAATCTCTTTTCTAACATGTTTTTCGAAAACTCTTCTTTCCAAAATTGTTTTCTAAAAACTTCCTCCAAAAATCTATTTTCCAAAACACTCTCCTCAAAATTCACTTTCCTAAAAACTCTTTCCAAAAAGCTTCTTCCAAAATCTTGTTTCCAAAATTCTCTCAAAGTTTTACTTTCCAAAAACTTCCTTCCTAAAGTTCTTTTCAAAAGACATTTCCTAAAAACTCCTCTTTAGAATCTCCCTCCAAAATCTTCGTTTCAAAAAACTCACTTTCCAAAAATCCCTTTTCTTGGTGCCCAAGTCAAGCCCTAGAACTCACGATTAGGAAATCCTAGTTTTCTTTCCAAAAATATGATTTTCAATCCATTATTTTTTGCCTCAAAATCTAAGTTTCCAAAATCTCCCTTTTCATATCAAAACTAAATATTTCCAAAACCTATTTTCTACGTCAAAACTATAGTCTTCCCAAATCTAGGGTTTCTAAAACCTCTTTTTCCGAATCTGTGTCAAATCCAATCTTCCCTTTAGGTTACCAAATCCAATCTCCCATTTAGGAAACTAGATCCTATCTTCTGTTTTTGGAAACAAAAGCAAAATATCTCTTTTTAGAAACAAAATCCCATCCCTTGCTTTAGGAAATAGGAATCTCAATCCCTCCAAATACAAATATTTCCTAATTCAACTCCTTCCTAATCTTCTACTTTCTTAAATCTTAAGTTTCCAAAACTTGAACATAAAAATCTTTCCTAAATTTTAAAACTCAAAATCTAAATATTTTCTAATTCAACTCTCTCCTAATTTCTTACCTTCTTAAACCATAGGTTTCCTAAAACTTTCAAATTTTTTCTTAAACATTAAACTTCCAAATTTTTCGTAATTCAACCCTTTCCTAATTCTACCCCTTTTCAAATCTTAACTTTCTTAATCTAAGTTTTCAAATCTTTCTTAAACTCAAACCTTTCCTAATCTCTAGATTTTCTAAAACTCAAACTCTAAAACTTTCTAAATTCAAATCTTTCCAAATTCAAAGTTTTCTAAATTCAAAACTTTCTTACGTTAAATCTTTCTAAACTTCCAAACTTTCTAAATTCTAAACTTTCCTAAAACTTCAAATCTTTCTAAATCTAAAACTTTCTAAATTCAAAACTTTCTTATTTTCAAAACATTTCCTATTTCAAATCCTTTCTTAAAATGAAACTTTCTTAATTCAAAGCTTTCCTAAGTTGAAATTTTCTTAATTCATAACTTTCCTAAGTTGAAACTTTCCTAAACCAAAACTTTCCTAAAATGACACTTTCCTAATTTGAACCTTTCTTAATTCGAACATTTCCTAAATCCAATCTTTCCAAATCTTCCAAGTCCAACATTCGAGTCAAATCTTTTCTAAAATCTTTCTAAGTCAAGTCCAATCCTTCTTTTTTTTAAGTTTCTAAGTCTAGGTTTGCTAAAACCAAGTATTTCAAAACCAATCTTTTCAAATCTTCCAATCAAAATCCAAATTTCCTACTTTTCCAATTCCAATTAGAATTCCAACTCCAATTCTCTTCCAAATCAACTTTTCTATTTTCAATCGGACTCTTGTCCAAACTACGACTGACCTAATTCCTCCAAAAGGATATGTAGGCAACCCTCATGGGTGCGGTCACAACATTTTTTAAGTTTCTATTTCCACAAAATCTTTCCAAATCTCCAATCTATTTTCAAATTTTCAATTCCAAATTTCTATTTCCAAATCTCTATTTTCAATTTCCAAAACCTTGTTTCCAAATTCAAACTTCTATCTCTTTCTTTTCAAATCAAATCAATTTCTTTCCAAATCTATTTTTCAATCCTCTCTCTTGCATTTGCATATTATGCATCATGTCTTTTAAACATTCCTTTTTTGTAAAGTGAATAGGATTGATCATTAGTTAGTTGAAGACTCTTATATGTGAATTTAGGGTAAATAGACATGTAGGTACCACAAGGGCGGGGTAGGATGATGGTTTAGTGCGTCTTCCCTACACGTAACCAACTTCCGAACCTAGATGACTGTTTTCAAAAGACCAAAAGGAGTTATTTTTCTAAAAAGGGCTAAATGTTTTTTAAAGGTTGCCAAACAACCTATTTTCTTAAAAACCCTCTTTTGAGGAGATGTTTTCTAAAATCGTTTTCAAAAACCCTAAATGTAGTCTTCGGATTATGCTTAGTTTTTAGGTGACCTAACTCACCTTAATCAAGTTAGGTGGCGAGTCCAAATCTTTTCTAAAAGCCCTTTATTCAAGCCAATTTTCAATTCAAAACTAGTTGCACTCATTCTTCTAGGAGGGTGAGTTCTAACGAGAGAGTACAGTATTTTTCCTACTTGTGTGTGTATTCCTTGAGTGCGAAAATTCTGGGCACAACAGCTGCCGACTCCGATGGGGACACTTAAAGGGTTAGGCCGTAGTCATGTCTCTTTACCCTTCACCCATGCAGAGTCTTCAATTAAATTGGTTCAATCCTATTCACTTTAAATTTTCAAAATCAAATTTTTAAAATTGTTTTCAAAAAACATGCATTTATTCATATTATCTTGTATTAAGTTTGTCATCCACATACTAACTCTTGCATCTTTGTTTTGTAGGTACACATTTTGTTTAAATTTTATTAACTATCATGCATGAATGTGATGAACAGGATGAATGAGAGTTGTTGGGCTCATTCTTCCGCTTTCAAAAATCACACACACACTGCACGTGTACTTGCATTCTGCATACTTGCATTATTACCCTGATATGTTCTTTCTAGTTAGAAAGGGAGAACGGTATATTGGTTGTGGGCAAGATGCTGTGTCAGTTTGTTCGCCTACGGCCTCTTGATGGTTCCCTCGCTCGAATCACCAACCGATCATGGCACCACCTTAGGGAGTGGGCCTAGGTTTGAAGATCCGGGTGGCGAGCCTTTTTAGGACGCATTAGTCAACCCTTAACCTCATACTTATATAGACACCATGCATAGCCGAACCTCTACCAGATTTAAGACACGCGCACTGTTTTCCAAAACCATGGAGGAAAGGGCGACTGCTCTTACTTTCATTTATACCTGTCTATTCTTGCTGTTATAATGACTGTTTTCTTACTGTTATAATAACTGTCTAACTGCTTATGCATGCACGTTTACCTTGCTCTTACATTCTCTCTCCTTATTCTCTTTGCATATCCATGTTCATGCATTCCATATTCCATGTCAAGACAAAAGTTCCAAGTAACTCAAGTCATTGCATCCTCATGCATATGATCAACCCATCGAGAGTGACACCTAGTTCACTCTACCTTGCATTAAACCTACATAAACCCTAAGGGTTCCCATGTAACCCTAAGGACTCATGGCATGCATTTCAATTCATCCATAAGAGGGGCCCCAATCCCTCTATGCTCGCGAAGATAGGATTGCTAAGAAGACAAGGGGTAATCGATCAATAAGGTCTCTCAGCGACCTCCTCGACATCAAATCCAACGAAGGAAAATCCGAAGACTAAAGAGTAGTTTAGGTTTTCCCTTTGTAAAACTAGATAGGTGAAAGTCCAAAGGAAAGTGTTCCCCCTTCCCCCTGTTAAAATGCATTTCAACTCTTTTATATCTTAAACCCAAAATTCAATGTACTTTTCTTTACTTTTGTGAATGAATGCATGGATGGTCGACGGTTCCCACTTGACGGTAAGGTATCTGCATACATGGGCAAATCCCTTATCTCCAAAATTGAGCCAATACGTCACGCTTAGCTTCCCTCCTAAGAGAGGGGCACCCTAGAGCATGCATTGCATAAAGGCTTGTCAAGGTAAAACACTGACCATTTTCCTTTATTGGTTTTAGGTACCTTCCCTCGTTCTCCCTATCATTACAGGCCAAAAGCTCAGAAACGCTCATGGAGTCACTCACACTCGACACCTTAACTCTATTACTAGAAAAAGCGAAAGGAGTCAGACACAGGATGACTAAAATGGAAGGCCTACTCTCTTCACCCTTACCTTATGCAACCCATCAGCAGGCAGAATCCTCGTAGGCTCAAATCTACAAGGAACGAAAAAGGATGAGGAGGGAAGTCCAAGACCACACCCATACCATTGCTCACCAACAACATCCCCAAGCCATTTGCCGTATTCCGACATCTCTCAGACCAACCTTTAACCACACCCCTGAATCCTATAATCTATCCTATGATTACTAGTCCCATCCACTTAGCCTTGACATCGAAAATTGTCTCACTTTGAAACATAAAGCCCGAAACCGCTTCAATTTCCAAACCATCGACCCAATAGGCATCACACCGGAACTTGATCCCCGACCTGTCAGGTTGTCTAGGGCACTTAGGCAAGTGAGACCAAAAGATCAAGTTTTCACTAAACCCACTTGCACCCAAACTGCAGCTTACTTTGATCTTCTCGCCGTGGGATATTTGAAACCGATACCCCCTCGACCACGGCCTAACCCTTTGCCACCCTATTTTAACCCAAATGCGTACTGTGAGTACCATTCAGGCGGCCAAGGACATGACACCGAAGAATGCTAGACCCTCAAACATAAGATTCAGGACCTGATAGATAACAAGACTATTGGCTTATGATCGGCGAGTCCTTCACCAGACCCCACTGTTAATCCTATTACAAAATTTGGTAATGACAAGGTTTGGTTCGCTACATGCCAGGAGATATATTATAAGGATGGGGAGGAAGTGGAATGCGAAGATATGGAACAAGGTCATACCCAGTTACGGTGCAACCCCGATAAAATGCCGACCCCCGAAGATGAACTCGCAAATGAATCTGTGAAGAAAGTTGACCAGGAGCTGTCCAGACTCAGTAATAAGAATCCCTCATTGTGTACACCAGAGGAACACCGAGCCACGGTTGGACACCAAAGCAGAAAACCCCGGGCTCGACCTATCAAGCTAGAAGAAGATGAGTTGCCTGAGTGGTTTGTTAGAGAAACCACAAAGCAAACAAATGAAGGCAAGGCGGTCAAGAAAGCTGACAATTACGTTATCGCCACCAACTCACTTGGAACTCCAGGAGAAGCATCCACTTGTCCTGTACTGGCTGAGAATCTCAATCGTGGATGGAACGAGGATGGGGGCATTGTCCCAAGACCTTACTGAAACAGGAATCCCTTCAAAAAGTGTACAAGAGAGGGGTGTTTTCACCTACTTTCTTTCTATTCCTTTTACTTTCTGTCTCTAAATTGATGTTTACATTCCGGTTTCACTTAGAAACTCTATGCTTTCCATAAAAAATGATAAGTAGTAGTTAAATGATAGTCTTTTATTTCATCACTGTTGTCTTGTCTTCTCTTGGGAATGATAGCTACTTTCTACATAAGGGGCATGGTCTATCTTAGGGGTCAGTTTGACTTGAAGGGATGATAGCATGAGTTAACCACTCACCAAATGATTAGCTTTCCAAAGAGAGAGAGGATAAGGATGAGTGAGGATACTACCCAAAGGCAACACTTACAAGACACCGAAGCTAAGCGATGTGCGGCTAGTTTATCAAAGTGAAGGGAAGCCATCTTTCATTATCCAACATATTAAAAAATTGTAATAATAAAAAAATGCTTATATTCCCTTTGCTTAACCCCTAGTGCCTCGCGGAAAGTAAAAATTTTCTTTTCCAACCCTGATCCACAACTGTCCTCCCCATACTGGGGCAGACAATATTTGAGAACTCTAGGAATGGTATTTACCCCCACTATGCTAAGGTAGCAATGAAAACTCTATAGATCAAGCAATCTAATTCAAAATGAAGAGAGGCCCTCACTTCATTTCCCATACAGTCAAGAGCAACCCCTTGCCAAACCTGTTGAGCCACCTATCTTTTCTTAACAAAACCCCAACCTAGGGATCACCGCCCACGTTGGGTAGATTGAACTGCCAAGGAAAAAGGCCTAAGGAAAAAGGGTCAAAGAATTGTTTCATTTCAGAAAAGAAAAGAAAAGAAATAGACAGAAAAAGCAAAGGAAAGGAGTTGCCAAGAGACAAGAGGCCAAAAAAAAAAAAATCTCGTGAAGGCCTGAAGAAGTCCACAATTGTGCCATAATAAGAAGATCGAAAGAGAAAAGAATCATGTTTATCTCAAAAAGCATATAGAAAGGGTGAAGAGTCATTTTCACCCTGAGAAGAAGGGAATTTAAAGGTAATCATAGGTTACAACGAAACCCCGTAGAAGCAATAGGTTCGAGCCTTTACCCTTCCTTGCAAAACCCCAAAACCATGGCCTACATTACAACCTTATTAAAGTCCACTTTGATTGAAAATGGATTACTTGATCTAAATGAGCTGGATACGGTGCCGAAGCTAAAGAAGGATGCTAACCCTACTGAAATTTAGTCAAGGATGGCATGGATCTAAACCATACTGAAAAAGATATCAAATTTGAGCCTGTATATCCTGTTGTTTCTGAAACCCCATAACCCAGCCTACGTTATGGTCCTAAACAAAGTCTTCTTGGATTGAAAGGATTGGCCGCTTATCGCTCTGCTAAAGGTTAGGTAAGCTGTTGCTAAAACCCCGAGAGTCGAGAGTTTTCAGCCCAGTAACCCCATATACTAACCCCAAAACACAGAATCAGAGAGGGTCAAAAGGTTGAGAAAGGTTCGAAGTGCTATCATCCAATCAAGGTAGGGTTGAGCCAGAGGAGAGACTAGACCCTCGAAAAGGAAGAAGTTACCATTCCATAGACTACAAGTTTAACAGCACCCCGTGTCATTCTATTAATGTGTTTCTAACAAGTGCATATGTTTGAAAAACAATTAGCATAAGCTTTGCACACATAAGATTTAACTCTATGTAAAAATAGAAGATATATAACATCCTTATCCGTCACATGCATCTGATCATATACCTAGCTGAAAAAAATCAATCATAAATGTCTCCACTTATCCATGCATCTAAATACCATAAATATTCATCTTTGTACAGAGCTTACAAAATAAAACTGTCTAACATAAATACATCTCAGGGACAAGGGGCAAAAGAAGATCGGAGTCTCCACAAGGGGCATCTGTCACAGGTCAAAGTCAATATCATCTGGATCAAAATCTCCGAAACTCGGCATCGGAGGAGGTGGATAACTACTCGAAGCACCGCCATCCTACAAAGAAGATAGAACCAAAATCAACCACATGAAAAAGACAACTAGTCAACAGCAGAACAAGAAGAAAGGGGAGAAGGACAACATACCCTGCCACCGCCCAGCTGAGATAACCGAGCCGTCAGGGAAGCTACGTCGGCCTGGTACTAATCCCGCTCCATCTGGTACTAATCTCTCTGGTCTCTCATAGCAGTAAACTCAGCCTGGAGCACATATCCTCTGGCACGACACCACAAGTCAACCACTTCTTGGCCCATAATGTACCCGCCGACTACTACCTCAAACCGGGTGAAGGCACCGACCGAATGAGCCCCAAAGTGTGCAGCATAATCTACATTTGGAGGAAGCAAGAACTCGGCACCCGATTGATGCTCCTAATAGGGGATAGGCACTCCCGCCACCAAGGCTCCAAACATATACTCTAGCGGAGCTCCTGCTGATCGGAACTCCTCATGAAACTGCTGCCAGTGTCGCTCTCCGAGATAGGACTCCCAAGTGTCATCACTGAGGAAAGCAGCTCTCGACAGGGACAACGGGACCAAGTACCGGACTGTTTCATAATGAACTGATCCAATGAAGGGCCGCCAAATTACATCCCTCGCCTCAATCAGCTCTAGGTTAGCCTGGAGCGTTACAAAATCAATAATCTCTGATCGCTGGGCTACCCGGTCACGAGCTCACCTCAAAGCACGAGGATAGAGGTCATCCTCAACAACTGCAGGGCGACGAACATGAAGGTACTCGTAGCTCCACCAGATGAGAAAAGACCAGAAACTAGTCATGCTGCCCCAACAGGAAGAAGTTCAGACCCGCATCGACCGAAGGAAGCAGCCAAAGGAGAAGGACCCCCAGTCCAGCTCAGATAAAGCTCTAAGATTAGCTACTATACTCACTAACCGACATAGCACGAGCGACTTGTTGTTATTGCAAAAGCAGCTAAAGATGATGTACAAAACAAGTCGCCGTCTCATAATGTTCCGCCTGGCAGGCGATGGCTCAGCAGCAAAGGTACGGTCATCCTAACTGATCCAAGAGACTGGGAAGGTAGAACGCTCAGGAGGAGGCAAGTCCAGTAGAATGTATGCCTTATCTCTACTGACTGACTATAGAGTGATTCGTCGACCAACAAAGGAAAGCCCTGTGATGATGGCCCAATCTAAGGGAGTGGGGCCTAACTCAAAGCCGACAAAATGGAAGGTCTAGGTCTCTCCAAACCACCGTTCAACCAGCGCTAGTACTAAATGCCGATTCAGGCGGTTAGCCTGTAATCCCATGAAGGCTCCGAGGCCGATCTCAACCAGGAAGGCACGATATGATGGGGCAGCCCGTTGCATAGTCACAAAGACCTGATGAACAGCCCCTCTAAAAGCTGTATGTACCTGCGGAGGGGGCAGATGCTGTCTGGAGTATACACTAGGGTGGTAAGCCAGATCCTCGAGTGGTAGGACATCCGGTACTAGCAGATCTCCCAAGTCAGCATCCGTTTACCTGTGTTTGGAGGAAACTCTCCCATAATCAGTTACCTGATCCCTAAGGCTCGGTACCTCCTCCTTATCACCAATCTCCTCTGCAAAGGTCTGCTCAACCGGAGGAAAGGGTTCAACAGGTGGCCTACTCCCCCGACCACTCTGACTAGACGTTGCTTGTCCCGTAGACCGTTAGCTACCCCTAGACTGACTGGAGCCACTGGTGGAATCTGTCCAAGCGGCCTTCCCCGAGCGGCGTCTCCTCTCAGAATCGTCATCTCCCGCATGTACCATCCTGGAAAGGTAAGTCAGGGTAAGAGGTGTTAATGTACCGCACATGCAGATAAATAATAATATAATAAAGTAAAATAAAATAAAAAACTAACACAAACAAAACAAATAAAAGATTTCGAATGATAAGTCAAAACAAATTTCCTACGCACACCTTTTGATTTTCTAACTTCAAATCAAATCTCAAGGGTTTTCTGCTTTTTTCCTTCAAAAAGATTTTATTTCTAAAACCTTTTCTAACTATTTCTAAAAATTTCGGTAGAATCTCATTTACAAATGGTCCCTACAACACCCATGACATCAACACAAAACACAAAACATGCACTTCACAATGTTACAATCACATAACATCAGCACTCGCGCACACTCTTCAATTTTTTGAAATTTTCAAAACATATGTTTTATTTTTCCAATAAATCAATGGTTTTTCAAGTTGTCCTAAAATTTCTCAAAATTACCTCAAATGTTTTCTAAAATATGCCAATATTTTTCCAAATTTCAAACTTTAAAAATTTCATCAATCCCTCAAGTTTTCTTAGTTTTCTAAATATTTTTCTATTTTTCAAAAAATAAAAAATTCATTAAGTTTTCACAAAATCACAAAACTTCACACGATTGTTAAACACATTTTTTTTAAGGCACATTGCACAAAAATCTAGCCAAAAAATGCAATGCCCAAGCCTGTAGGAACAAACCCCCAATTCCTACAGAAAACCCTCTTCACATAATCACGTAAAATCATTCAAATCCAATCAAACAAACACCAAAATGCAAAAATAACATCACCATAATGTTTAAAACATATCAAAACATTGATTTCTACTATTCACATGATTCAAACGAAGTTCTACACATCAAAATTAACAAAAATTTGAAAACTCACTTTCTGAGAGTTCTCCGGCGAAATCTTCTCTTCTGGCGACTTTTCCGGTGGCGTGGTCTCCTTCCGGCAATCACCCGTGGTCTCCAAGAAGTGCTCCTCCAATGTCAAAGTCAGTTTCCTCGCAATGTCTTTTGAATTTGCGAAAATCTTCCAAATTCCCGCAAGTGTTCGAACTAGAAAATTTTCTGGTTTTGTTCTTAAGCCTGGCGCCACTAGCAGAGGCGCTAAGCCACTTCTGCCAAAGGCGCCACTCCTAGTGGCACCAGTTTCCAAATTCTCGGTAGCTTTGCCTTTTTTCCCATCAAAACTCGGTTTTGAAAGCCTTTTGGGCCCAATATTCATTTTCGAACCCCTGTTGTTGAAAAATTCTCAAAGTCCGTCCCTCCGACTGCCTCGCGGTCAACATGGGACTTTTACTTTATCATTTTTTGTTTTTGACAAGCAAAGACAGAAAAAGAGGGGCAGCTGTAAGTACCCCATTTTTGACTGCTCGGCAGTCTACGGTCCATCCAGACTTGTACTCAAGTCAATATGGACGTATTCCGGTCGAAATCAACTCTCTAAGTCTAATCCTATCTATTCATCGCTTCGTGGGCCCCGCCAGGCCCAAATAGAGGCGAAATGACCGAAATGCCCTTAGGGGCATTTTTCCTTTTCATATTTCAAATTAGGTGCATCTTTCTGAAGACAGTAAGTCCTCATTTCAATTCCAATTCCAATCCCTCTCTCGAGACAGTTGATTCCTCAAGATAATAATTCTATCCAATCCAGCACCTTTTTTTGAAGAAAATCTCTTTGGAACGATAAGTCCCTTTAAACCTGTTGACCGGGATGAGACCCCAAGTCCCCTAGATGGTAGAACGGTCCACCTTTGGTGCCTGCTAGCCCGCCAATGCAGAAATGTCCGTTTAGACATGCCTTCTGAGAAAGTTGACTTCTCAGGCGCTAAATCCCTTTAGCAGCTTTCTGAGATCAGACAGTCTCGGGAATGATTGCGAACTGCTAGAGTAGCCCAAATACTCACAAATAGGTCGATATAGGAAATTTCCAACAAACCCCTGTATCACGAGACTGCCATCAGAGTGGCGGAAACACTCAAAACCCAGGTCAACACTAGTGCCTGCTAGCCCACTTTGGTAAAAAATACCAAACTGCCCTTAGGGCCTTTTTTCGGCACGTTTCTCGAGAGCACCCCTGAGCCCTTAGAATGATAAGTCCACCCTTCTAGATCGTTCCAAAGATGATCCAGCATGATTAGGTGCCCTCCAGTCCGTTTCGGGTTAATTCCGAGACTTTTCGGTCAAGATGACCATTTTGCCCCTATGCATCCGAATGCCCTGAGAACCACACCGGCCCAGGGTATCAAACTGCTAACTTCTTGGGAATGCCTCCTACAGTATTCTCAACCTTTCTTTACCTTTCCGGATCATTCCGAGTTAGTTCCAGCAAACCCGGTGCAAAATGACCCGTTTTGCCCCTAGGGGGCCGGTCGCCTTTTCCGACCACAGCGACTCTGGGTATCAAACTGGCAACCTTTGGGAATATTCTAAATAATGTTTCCATATCTCAAGTCTTTTTCCAGGACACTCCGGGTTCATCCCGGCAGCTTTTCGGCCTAATTGACTGTTTTGCCCCTAATGGCCCGGCCAATCCTTCCGACACATCCTATCTGCATTTTTCAAGTCCAATACCTCCGGGACACTTTTTTAAGTGTTCCTACCCTTTTCCTGGCCTTCCGGGCCAATTCCGGTCCCTTAAATCATTCCCGAACTTTTTTGAGTCACTCCTAGTGAAGCCATACTAAAAATTGCATGGTAATCACTAGTACAGTGCCCAAATCTTCCCAATATATGTTGCTTGCTGACTTACAAAGTTTCCTAACTGGCCGGTGCCACTAGCAGTGGCACCAAGCCAAAAAATGCCCTGACGCTACTGCAATAGGTGCTAGGTTTATCTCATCTCTATAAATACAGAGCTCGTAGCCTCCCTAAACCCTAACTTCCTTAGGTTTTCCAAACCCTAGCCACCATACACAAACCCTAGCCTCCTATACACTCATACACACTCTTATACACCTATACACTAGCCTTAAATCCTCCATTGAAGACTTAGATTGCTGCAACTCGAAGCTCTCGAAGACTAAGACAAAACTCTCAAACACTGAAGCGAAGGCCGAAGAAAAAGCAAGAAGAGTAAGGCGCGCAAAGCCAAGCGAAATAAACAAGACATACGGTAGGCTTTCTTTTTAAGTTTCTGCACTTTCTCCCCCTCTCTTCTCTCTCCTAACCCACTTGGGTTTTCCCTATTTTAATCCCCCATCTTCTTCCCCCCTTTCTTTGCATGCTTGAAACAAGGGAATTCCCAGTCCATGTGTAGGATTAGACTATTGGAGGGTCACCGTGTCGGGGGCTTTCTTTAGTCTAACCGGAGACCACGTCGGTTCGGCCCCCTTGATTATGTGGTGAAGCCTTAACCTTGTATGTTCACGACCCCAAATTTGCATTGTGCACATCATGATCTTACATCTCTCCAAAATCGTTTTCAAACTTGTTTTCAAAACTCGCATTAACATTGTTTTCAAAATTGCATCAAAATCTTCTTTTCCAAAACTTGTTTTCAAAATTACAATCCTAGGGTGATTCTAGCCTTTCCACGGCTAGGGTTGCTTTGGGAAAGTGTTACATTTAAAGTGACTTTCATGGTCCATATTTTCAAATCTTGTTATTTTCAAAACCACTATCCTAAAGTGGTTCTAGCCCTCTTATGGTTAGAATCACTTTAGGAAAGTGAGATATTTCATATATACATTCCAAAATCTCTTCTTAAAAATCTCCTCCTAAAAATCTCTTTTCCAACATGTTTTTCGAAAACTCTTCTTTCCAAAATTGTGTTCTAAAAACTTCCTCCAAAAATCTATTTTCCAAAACTTCTCTTTTCAAACTCCTTTCCAAAACACTCTCCTCAAAATTCACTTTCCTAAAAACTCTTTCCATAAAACTTCTTCCAAAATCTTGTTTCCAAAATTCTCTCAAAGTTTTACTTTCCAAAAACTTCCTTTCTAAAGTTCTTTTCAAAAGACATTTCCTAAAAACTCCTCTTTAGAATCTCTCTCCAAAATCTTCGTTTCCAAAAACTCACTTTCCAAAAATCCCTTTTCTTGGTGCCCAAGTCAAGCCCTAGAACTCATGATTAGGAAATCCTAGTTTTCTTTCCAAAATCAAGATTTTCAATCCCTCTTTTTTTGCCTCAAAACCTAGGTTTCCAAAATCTCCCTTTTCATATCAAAACTACATATTTCCAAAACCTATTTTCTACGTCAAAACTATAGTCTTCTCAAATCTAGGGTTTCTAAAACCTCTCTTTCCGAATCCGTGTCAAATCCAATCTTCCCTTTAGGTCACCAAATCCAATCTCCCATTTAGGAAACTAGATCCTATCTTCCGTTTTTGGAAACAAAAGCAAAATATCTCTTTTTAGAAACAAAATCCCATCCCTTGCTTTAGGAAATAGGAATCTCAATCCCTCCAAATACAAATATTTCCTAATTCAACTCCTTCCTAACCTTCTACTTTCTTAAATCTTAAGTTTCCAAAACTTGAACATAAAAATCTTTCCTAAATTTTAAAACTCAAAATCTAAATATTTTCTAATTCAACTCTCTCCTAATTTCTTACCTTCTTAAACCATAGGTTTCCTAAAACATTCAAATTTTTTCTTAAACATTAAACTTCCAAATTTTTCGTAATTCAACCATTTCCTAGATTTTCTAAAACTCAAACTCTAAAACTTTCTAAATCCAAATCTTTCTAAATTTGAAATCTTTCCAAATTCAAAGTTTTCTAAATTCAAAACTTTCTTAAGTTAAATCTTTCTAAACTTCCAAGCTTTCTAAATTCGAAACTTTCCTAAAACTTCGAATCTTTCTAAATCTAAAACTTTCTAAATTCAAAACTTTCTTATTTTCAAAACATTTCCTATTTCAAATCCTTTCTTAAAATGAAACTTTCTTAATTCAAAGCTTTCCTAAGTTGAAATTTTCTTAATTCATAACTTTCCTAAGTTGAAACTTTCCTAAACCAAAACTTTCCTAAAACGACACTTTCCTAATTTGAACCTTTCTTAATTCGAACATTTCCTAAATCCAATCTTTCCAAATCTTCCAAGTCTAACATTCGAGTCAAATATTTTCTAAAATCTTTCCATGTCAAGTCCAATCCTTCTTTTTTTCAAGTTTCTAAGTCTAGGTTTCCTAAAACCAATCTTTTCAAATCTTCCAATCAAAATCCAAATTTCCTACTTTTCCAATTCCAATTCCAATTCCAACTCCAATTTTCTTCCAAATCAACTCTTCTATTTTCAATCGGGCTCTTGTCCGAACTACGACTGACCTGATTCCTCCAAAAGGATACGTTGGCAACCCTCATGGGTGCGGTCACAACATATTTTAAGTTTCTATTTCCATAAAATCTTTCCAAATCTCCAATCTATTTTCAAATTTCCAATTCCAAATTTTTATTTCCAAATCTCTATTTTCAATTTCCAAAACCTTGTTTCCAAATTCAAATTTCTTTCTCTTTCTTTTCAAATCAAATCAATTTCTTTCCAAATCTATTTTTCAATTCTCTCTCTTGCATTTGCATATCATACATCATGTCTTTTAAACATTCCTTTTTTGTAAAGTGGATAGGATTGGTCATTAGTTAGTTGAAGACTCTTATAGGTGAATCTAGGATAAATAGACACGTAGGTACCATAAGGGCGGGGTAGGATGATGGCTTAGTGCTTCTTCCCTACACGTAACCAACCTCCGAACTTAGATCACTGTTTTCGAAAGACCAAAAGGAGTTATTTTTCTAAAAAGGGCTAAATGTTTTCTAAAGGTTGCCAAACAACCTGTTTTCTTAGAAACCTTCTTTTGAGGAGATGTTTTCCAAAATCGTTTTCAAAAACCCTAAGTGTAGTCTTCGGATTATGCCTAGTTTTTAGGTGACCTAACTCACCTTAATCAAGTTAGGTGCCGACTCCGAATCTTTTCTAAAAGCCCTTTATTCAAACAAAATTTCAATTCAAACCTAGTCACACTCATTCTTCTAGGAGAGTGAGTTCTAACGAGAGAGTACAGTATTTTTCCTGCTTGTGTGTGTATTCCTCGAGTGCGAAAAATCTGGGCGCGACACATGATCCCTCTGATTGGCCAATTGAAGAGCCCATACCTATAGAGGTGGCCCTTGTCAGAGACATGACCATTGAGGGTTGGGGTGATGAATTTTTGCACCCTAAGTATGCCGCAGCTAAATGCCACCTATTAGAAAACCCTTGGCCTGTGACTAAATTTGATCATGCAGGCATGGGCTGGGAACTTGAAGAGCCAAAAGTTCCAGTAGAACCATTTGAGCTAGAAGGGGGCGAGCTAGCTGACCTATTTATCGAAGAAACTGGGGAGGCAACAGAGGACTAGTAGAAAGTCAATGAGGTTGATAACTGCAACTCGCCCAGAGCCCTAAATGAAGCCCCTGCCTTCCTTTCTCGGTCCAAAGATCTCAATGATAGATGGAGCATCGAGGATGTGGGCATCATTCCAAAGCCCAACTAAGAGGGTTCTCTTTAAAGCGTACAAGAGAGGGGTGTTCTCACCTACTTTCTTCCTATACCTTTAACTTTCTATTTATGTTTGCATTTTCATTCCTATAAGAACCCTATGCTTTTCACTGAAATAATAAAAAGATAGTTTTTCATTCACATGTTGTTATCTCATATTCTTATTAATAGTGAATGCTTTCAAAAAGGGGTGCATTCTATCTTGCGAAAGATCTAACTTGAAGGTTGTGATAGCATGGCTTAACCACTCGCCGAATAATCAACTTTTTGAAAGCAGGGAAGATGAGAGTGAGTAAGGAAACCACCCAAAAGTAGCACTTACAAGACACCAAAGCTAAGCGATGAGTAGCCAGAGTATCAAAAGGAAGAGGAGCCATCTATTATTTTTCTAAAAAAAAAAAGTATATTCCCTTTGCTAAACCCACTAATGCCTCACGAAAAACAAAAGATTTCTTGTCAACCCTGATCCAAAACATACCCCCACACCGGGGCAGACAAATAACTCAGGATTCGATAAAGAATGTCATTTATCTTCCATCAACCTGAAGTGACGTGAAGGCTCTATAGATCACACTATCTGGTTAAAAATAAAGAGAAGCCCTCATTCTATTCCCTATACGATAAAAAATAGTTATTGTTAAACCTGTTGAGCCGGTTATATTCCCTTTAAGAAAACCCCAACCTAAGGATCATCTCCCACAAGGGGTTAGGTTGAAATACTAAGACAAAATATATTTAAGAGAAACGAGTTGTAGAAGTATTCACCTCCTAAAAAAAACAAAAGGAAAAAAGCAAAAAGGAAGAGCCATCAAAGGGCAAGCTGCCATATATGGGAAAAAAAAAAGAAGAATAAGCAAGCCACAAGAAATGATAACTTACTTCATGTCGTCTTGAAGAGCATGTAATAAAAGGAAAGAATGGAAATCTAAAGGTGATCCTAGGTAATAAGGAAGCCTAATAGAAGCAACAGGTTCAATCCTTTACCTTTTCTTACAAAAACCCAGAACTGTGGCCTACATTATAACCTTAATAAAGTCCTCCCCGATTGAAAATGAATTGTTTGATCCAAATGAGTTAGACATGTTGCCAAGGCTAAGGAATGATACTAGGGGACAAAACCCCGCTAGAAGACCAACCAAGGATGGTGTGAATCTAAACCCTACCGAAAGCAACATTAAATTTGAGCCTACATATCTCATTGATTCTCAAAACCCCATAACTTAGCCTACATTATGGTTCTAAAGCAAAGCCTCCTCATATTGAAAGACTGGCTGATTACCGCTTTGCTGAAGTTCATGTTAGTTGTTGCCTATGCCCCAAGGGTTGAGAGTTCAAAACAAATGATCCCAGATACTAACCCAAGTCGAGAGTCGAGTCGATTAGAAGGATGAGAACTATACGAAATGCTATCATCATCGGATCAAGGTGAGGTTGAGCCCAAAGGAGAGGCCAAACCCTTGAAAAAGAAAGAGTTTCCATTCCGAGAATGCAAAGCTCAACAGCACCCCATCCGTTTTGTTAGCTAATGTATCCTTCACATGTGCATGCATTTTATAAAAATTTCGGCATGAGCTTCGTATACATAAGACATAGCTCCATGTAGAAACATAAGTCACCAATGCAATTTAATATCGTATCTAAAACATGTAATAAACAAACACCGTTAACATTATGATAGTCCTAACTGTATCCCTATTTATGCATATGTCCATATATCTAGCTATCTGAACCATAAATATCCATCCTGTTTAAAGATTACAAATATACAGAAAACTAAAATACATATCAAGGACATGTTGCAGAAAAGAAGCTGGGCCTACGACAAGGGGTGTACTTGTTAAGAGTCAAACTCAATCTCTAGGTCAAAATCTCCAAAATCTGGCTTATGAGGAGGTGGCCGACTATTAGAAGCACCAGCATCCTACAAGTAAGAGGAGCTTGAATCAAAAAAAATAAATGAATAGTTAAGCAATGCTAGACTTGAGAGAGAGAAAGAGAGAGAGAGAGAGGATAACATACCCTGCCACCTTCCATCTGAGCCAACAGTGTGGTCAAAGTGGCTACATTAGCTTGTTACTAGTCCCTCTCCATCTAGAAGTGGTCCTTTAGTCTGATACTAGTCTCTCTGATCTCTCATGGCAGCAAACTCAACTTGAGGCACATATCCCCTAGCCTGATGCCACAAGTCTACTACCTCCTGGCCCACGACGTAACCTCCGACCACCACCTCAAATTGGGTGAAGGCACCTATGGAGTGAGCCCTAAAATGTTTAATGTAGTTAGTCTCTGGCGAAAGTAAAAAACCTGCACCCAGTTGACACTCCCGGTATGGAATAAGGACCTTTTAGACCAAAGCTCCAAACATATACTTAGGTGGATCCCCAGCAAACTGGAACTCCTCGTGGAACTAGCATCAATGCTAGTCCCGAAGATAAGACTCCCAAGACTCATCACTGAGAAAGGAAATCCTCGACAGAGACATGAGGACTAGACACCTAACTGCCTCATAATTAACCGATCCAATAAAGGGTCACCAGGTTACATCTCTCGCCTCTATCAACTCTAGATTCACCCGTATCGTCATGAAGTTAGTAATCTCAAATCAGTGGGCCACCTGATCACGAGCCCATCTCAAAGCCCAAGGATAAAGGTCAGCCTCTATTACCTCTGGATGGCGAATCGAAAAATACTCATAACTATACCAGACTAGAAGGGCCAAAACCTGATCACACTACCCCCTAATCACACTACCCCAACGGGAAGAAGTCTAGACCCACATGGATCTAAGGAAGCAACCAAAGGATAAAGAACCCTAGTCCAACTCTGACAAGACTCCCAAGTCAGCTACCACACTCACCAATCTGAAAGGGACGATCAACTTGTTGTTATTGCGAAAGTAGCTAAAAACGATATACAGAACCAGTCGTTGCCTCATAATGTCTCGTCGCTTAGGTGGTGCCTCAGCAGAGAAAGTACTCTCATCCCGACTAAGCTAGGATATAGGAAAAATAGAATGGTGAGGGGGCGGGAAGTCCAACAAAGCACAAATCTCAGCCCTACTAACTGGCTACAAGGCAATCTGACAACCAACAAAAAAAAGCCCAGTGATAATGGCCCAGTCTAAAGGAGTAGGACCCAGCTCGAAGCCGATAAAATGGAAGGTCCCTACCACTACTAAATGACCATTCAGGTAGTTTGCCTATTATCCGATGAATGCCCTAAACATAATCTTGTCGCGCCCCAATTTTTTGCACTCGAGAAAACATATAAGCGAGAAAAACACGACACTCTCTCGTTAGAACTCATCCTCCTAAAAGGTCGAGTGCGACTAGGTTTGAATTGAAAATTGATTTGATTAAGGGCTTTTGAAAAAAAAGTTTGGAGTCACCACTTAACTTGTTAAGGTGAGTTAGGTCTCCTAAAACTAAGTGTAATCCAAAGATTAAACTTAGGGTTTTTAAAAAAAGTTTTTGAAAATTTTCACAAGAGAGAGTTTTTAAGAAAACATAATATTTGGCAACCTTTGGAAAGAGTTGAGCCCCTTTTGAAAATAACTCCTTTTTGGTCTTTAAAAATAGTAATTTTAGGTTTGGAGGTTAGTTACGTATAGGGAAGATGCACTAGGCTATCACTCTATCTCGCCCTTACGGTACCTATATGTCTATCACCCTAAGTTCACTCATTTAGAATCTTCGATTATCCATTGTCCAATACTATCCACTTTGAAAAGAATTTTAGAAAGAAGTTTGATATGATGCATGACATGCAAGTGCAAGAAAAGAATTTTATTTTTAAAAATAGATTTGAAAAGAGGATTTGAAGCTTGAAAAAGGTTGTGGAATTTGAAAACTTGAAAAAGATTGTAAAAATTTGAGATTTGAAAAAGATTGTGAAATCAAAAATTTAAAAAAGGGTGTGAAATTGAAAACTTGATAAAGGTTGTAACCATAGCCATGAGGGTTGCCTACGTATCCCTTTGTTAGGAATCAGGTTAGTCGTAGTTCGAACACGAGGTTCGATTGAAAATAGACACTTTGGGGCCTTTGAAAAGTTTAACTTGAAAGGGTTTGATTTGAACAGGGTTTGATTTGAACTTTGAATAGAAGATTTGAAATTGAACTTTGAATAGAAGATTTGAAATTGAACTTTGAATTGATTTTGATTGAAATTGAACTTGAGGATTTTGAAATTGAGTTTGATCTGAAAAGATTGAACTTTGAAGGAGAACTTGAACTTGATTTGAAAAATATTGAGTTGAACTTTGAAAACATTTTGACTTAAATTGAAGTTTTAGAATCATCTTGGTTTATAAAAGAGTTTTAGAATAGAGTTTAAGCTTCCTAAGTTTAGGGTTAGGGTTGAACTAAGCTTTGGCCTCCTAGGGTTTAGGTAACTTAGGGTTGAAGCATGCAATTGAATTAGAAATCTTTGATTTAAAGTTGAAAAGTTTGATTTTAGAAAGTTTGATTTTGGAAAATTCGAATTAAGAGAGTTTCGATTTTGGAAAGTCTCAAATTAGGAAATGTTTCGATTTTGGAAAGTCTCAAATTAGGAAAGTTTTTAATTAGGAAAGATAGAAAAAGATTTGAGAGCGATTTGATTTGATTTGAAAACACTTGACTTGAAAAAATTTGTAAAGATTTGACTTGATTATTTGATTTGAAAGAATTTAGAAAGTTAGGGTTCAGGAAAGATTGAATTTTGAAAACTTTGAATTAAGAAAGTTTCAAAATAGGAAAGTGCCAAATTAAGAAAGTTTCATTTTAGGAAAATATTGATTTTTGAAAAGATTTGAATTTGGAAAGTTTTGAATTTAGAAAGATTTAAACTTTGGAAAGATTTGAAAGTTTGAATTTAAGAAAAATTTGAAAGCTTGAAATTACAAAAAGTTAGAAAGTTTAAAATTAGGAAAGATTGGATCTCTATTTCCTAAACTAGAAGATTGGATTTTATTTCCAAAAATAGATGATTTGATTTTGTTTCCAAAATTAAAGGATTTGATTTGGTTTCCTAAATTAGGAGATTTGATTTGACATAGAATTAGAAAGGTTGAGTTTTTAAAATCTTATATTTGAAAATCTAAGATTTGGTAAGAAAAGAGGTTTTGAAAATCTATGATTTGATATAGAAAATAGTTTTAGAAAACCTATGATTTGAGGAAAATATGAAGTTATGATTTTAAGAAAGAAACTAAGATTTCCTCATCATGGATTATAGGGCTTGACTTAGACTCCAAGACAAAGAGTTTTTGGAAACTAGATCTTTGAAAATGGGTTTTTTTTTTTTTTTAGGAAGTAGATTTTTGAAAAGAGTTTTTAAGAAGTAGAATTGCAAAAACAAATTGGAAAGAGGTTTGAATATGGACTTTTGCAAATCTCTTGATTATCTCACTTTCCTAAAACGATTCTAAGCATAAAAAGATTAGAACCATTCTAGGGTTGTGATTTTGAAAATAACTAGGGTAAAATATGGACCACAATGATCACATTGAATATAACACTTTCCTAAAACAACCCTAACCATGGACTGGTTAGAATCATCTTAAGATTGTGGTTTTGATAAAAATAATTTAGGGTTTACACTCAAAATTTGGACATTCATAGTCATATTGAATATAATACTTTCTTAAAATGACCTTAACCATGGAATGACTAGAATCATCCTAGGAGTGTGATTTTAAAAAAAAGTTTGAAAGAAAGAGATTTTGAATACAAGTTTTGAAAGAGAATTTTGATGCAAGTTCAAAAACAACTTTGAACGCAATTTTGAATGGATGCATGAATATGGCATGCACAATGCAATAAAGTTGTGTACATATAAGGATAGGTTTCACCACATAATCAAGGGAGTCGAACCCACACTATCAAAAGTTGAACTAGAAGAAAGCCCCCAGCACGATGACCTTTAACAGCCTTCTTAGGCATGAACCGGGAGTCCCTTGTTTTAAGCATGCAAGAAAATGACGTAGAAGATGGGGATTAAAATAGAAGAAAACTCAAGTGGGTTAGGAGGGAGAAGAGAGAGGGTGGAATTGCATAAAAAAAAAAAAAAGAAAACCAACCTCATATTCTTCTTGCTTTGCTTAAACCTTGAGAGCTTTGAAGTTGCAGCACTTAAGTCTTTAATGGATATTTGGAAGCTTGTGTTTGTGTGTATAAGGTATATAGAGGTTAGGGTTTGAGTGTATGGAGGCTAGGGCTTGAAGAGGCTTGAGAGAATTAGGGCTTGGAGAGACTTCGAGCTCTATTTTTAGAGAGACAGAGTTTTTGGGATTGAATTGGCAGACCTTTTTACGTAGGGGAGAGTTTGTATTTATAGGCAATTAAAAATACATTGACGCCTATTGCTGTGGCACCAGGGCAAAAATTACATTGGTGCCACTCCTAGTGCTGCCAGCCCATTTATTGGTTTGGCGCCAGCCACTTAGAAAAGTTTTAAAGTAGTAAGAAACATATTTTTTGACCATCGGGATGCAATGCAAATGATTTGGGGGCTTGTGCTAGTGACTACCATGCAATTTTTTAGTTTGGCTTCATTAGGAGTTACTCAGAAAGGCTTGGGAATGATTCGAAAGACCGAAGATTGATAGGAACCCTTGAAAGAATGTCCCGGAGGTAATAGACTTAAGAAACAATATTGAAATGCTTGACAAAGTTGATCGACTCACCAGGGGCAAAATGGTTAATTGAATTGAAAAAACACCAAAATGGAATCGAAGTGAGGTGTGAGAAGGCTTCAAGGCTAGAAACGCTATCACAAGTGTTCTAAGAGGTTTCCGGTTTGGTACCCAGAGCCGATGTGATTTGGAAAAGGCGACTGGCCCACAAGGGGCAAAACGGTCATTTTGCATAGGGCTTGTCGGAATAAACTCGAAATGATCCAAAAAGGTGTTGAAATGTTGTGGATACTATTAAAAAGATCATTGAAAGGTAACCAGTTTGATACCCAGAACTGGTGTAGTTCCTGGAGGCGATCGAATGCCTAGGGGCAAAATGGTCATTTTGATATGATGCTCCTGGAATTGATCCGGAACAGACTGGAAGGCATTTGAACATGACAGATTGTCTTTGGGACAATCTTGAAAAGGTGAACTTACCACTCTGAGGCCTTAGGTACTTCCTTAAAAAGCGTGCCAAAAAGGCCTAAGGGGCAGTTTGGTCATTTTTCACCGAAGTGGGCTAGTAGGCACTGGTGTTGACCCAGGTTTTGAGTATTTTCGTCACAATGATGGTGTGTGACGAGTTGGTTTCCAAAGTTATCTTATCCTTCGGTAAACATGCCATGGCCAATAGGTGTATTCGGTTCCGCAACATAAGGGTCTTGTTGGCCATTCCAAACGTCAACCTATTTGTGAGTGTTTCCGCCACTCTAACGGTTCCGGTGTTTGTGAGTATTTTTGTCACTTTAACAGTGTGCGTTCATTTCAGAGACTACCTAATCTTGAGAAACTGCTAGATGGTCTTATCGTCTAAGGGATCAACTTTCTCAAAAAATATGCCGAATAATAGACACTCTACATTAGTGGGCTAGTAGGGGCCAGAAGTGAACTTTTCTACCATCTTGGGGACTTAGGTTCTGTCTTGGTCGACAGGTTTGAAGGGACTTATTATTTCAAGGAGTTTTCTCAATAAATGTGTCGGACTAGGTGGACTTACAGTCTGAGGGATCGACTTTCTCAAAAGATGTTAAGAATTGAGTTTGATTGGTCTAGACTGGAATTGGAGCGGGAATTGAGGTTGGGACTTAACATCTTTAGAAAGACATGCCAACTAGAATTGGACCGAGCAATGCTCTAAAGGTATTTGGTTATTTTGCCTCTTATTGGGCCTGGTGGGCCCGCAAAGTGATTGATTGACTGGATTGAGTCTGGAAAACTAGTTTTGAACTTGAATGTGTCTGTGTTAGTTTGAATGTGAGTTCGTTCGGACCGGAGATTGCCGAGCGGGCAAAAATGGGATGTTTATAGCTACCCCTCTTTTTCTGTCTTTGCTTGTTGAAGGCAGAAAATGATAAAGTAAAAGTCTCATATTGACCGCGAGGCGATCGAAGGGATGGAATTTGAAATTTTTTTTTGGAATGGAGCTTGAAAATGGCAATTTAGGTTAATGGGGCATTTGAAATCAAATTTTGGCGAGCAGAAGGGCAAAGTTTCCCAGAATTGACCTGTGGCACCACTAGGAGTGGCACTAGGCTTAAAATCACCTTGGCACCACTATTAGTGGCATCACGTCTGGAGTTTTTAAAACAACATCTTTTGATTCAAAACATATGGATTTATGAAAGTTTTTGAGAATTTTAGAGCTTTTTCAAGTGTTTTTGCAAGAAGGGAGTCTTGAGCATTACAGGGGCGACTTTGGGGGACGTCAAAAAGTTGCCGGAAGTTGTCACCGGCATCAGAATTGTCGCTGAAGTAGAAGATTTTGCCGGAGAACTCCAAGAGGTGAGTTTTTTGTTTTATGTTGATTTCGATGTGTGGAACTCCATTTGAGTCTTGCAAATAGTCGAAATTAATGTTTTGATGTGTTTTGAACTCTCTAGTAGTGTTGTTTTTGCATTTTGATACCTTTTTTTTTTATTGAGTTTGGGTAGTTTTGCATGTTTATATAAAAGGGGTTTCTATAGGAATTGAAAATTTGCTCTTACAGCTTTGGGTATTGGGTTTTTTAGATAGATTTTTACGCCATATGCCTTAGAAAATTGTGTTGAGCAGCCATATGAGGTTTCATGATTTTTTGAAAACTTTTTAGATTTTTGATTTTTCAAAAAATACAAAAATACTTAAAAATGAGAAAATTTGAGAAATTGATGCAAATGTTTGAATTTAACCTTTAGGAAGTTATGAGAATATTTTAGAAAATATTTGAGTAACTTTGAAAGGTTTTTGAGATAATTTTGAAAACCCTTGAATTTTTCAAAATATAACAGGTGTTTGGAAATTTGAAAACCTTAGGAATGTACGCAGATTGCTTTATGTGTGTTGGTGCTATATGATTGTGATGTCGTGAGGTGCATGGCCTGTATTCTATTGTCATATATTGGGCATTGTAGGGGCCATTTATAAACAAGACTCTACTGAAAATTTTCAAAATTAAGAAAAATGTTAGAAAATCTTTGAAATAAAATCTTCTTAAAGGAAAAAGATATAAAACCTTTGAGGGTGGGGCCTTTTTGACAGAGAGGACGCCAAGAAACTCGGCTGAAATTTTTAGAAATGAAGAAAGAGTTAGAAATTTTGAAATGAAATATTTTTTAAGAAAAAAGGGGTAAAATCTTTGAATGTGGGGGCTTTTTTGGCATAGAAGGCCCCAAGAAAAGTTTTGAAATGAATTTTGACTGAAACTTTTGAGATTTAATTTTGAAAATTGAATTTTAAAGGAAAAAGTTAGGAAACCTTTTTGAGAATCAATTTTGAGAATTGATTTTGAGTAGACTCTGTTGAGACTTGTGTCATTCATTCTTTTTCCTTATTCTTTCTTTTTTTCATACTTCTTGTCCTTTTGAACTATACCTACCATATGTTGATGTCCTTACCTTGATTTGACTTTCAGGATGACAGACGCGGGTGACGACGGCTTTGAGAGGAGGCGCCAATCTAAAAAAAGGGCCTGTACCAATTTTGTTGGCAGTTCTAGCCATTCAAAGGGTAGTCGTAGATCAACTAGCAGGGCATATTCCAATCAGAGTTGGAGGGGGAGTATGCCTCCAGTTGACCCTTTTCCTCTAGTCGAGCCAGCTTTTGAGGGTTAGATAGATGCCGAGGAGGAGGCACTAGGCCTAGGAGACCATGTGATTGTTTACGGGAGGGCTTCTTCTAGACGGAGGCTGATTTGGGGGATCTAGAGGTACCAGACATTCCTCCATTGGGGGATCTTGCCTACCACCCTAGTACATGCATCCTTTAGAAGGGCTGTCCATTAGGCTTTTAGCACCATGCAGCGGGCTGTTCCATCTTATCATGCCTTCTTGGCAGAGATTGGGTTTGAGGCATTTATGGGATTACAGGCTAACCGCCTGAACCGACATTTGGTACTAGCATTAATTGAGAAGTGGTTTGGCGAGACAGGTACATTCCATTTTATGGGTTTTGAGTTGGGTCCTACTCCATTAGACTGGGCCATTATCATAGGACTTTCTTTTGTTGGACATCAGATTACCCTCCAACCAGTCAGTAGAGCCAATGCCTGTGCTCTGTTGGATTTGCCACCTCTTGACCATTCAGCTTTTCCTATGTCCTGGCTTAGTCGGGATGAGAGTGTCTTTTTCTATTGAGCCACCACCTGAGCGACAAGACATTATGAGGCGGCGACTAATTTTGTATATTATTTTTAGCTGCTTTTTCAAGAACAAGAAGTCAATTGTCCCTTTTAGACTAGTGAGTGTGGTAGCTGACCTGGGAGCCTTATCAGAGTTGGACTAGAGGTCTTTCTCCTTTAGTTCCTTCCTTAGGTCCATGCAAGTCTGGACTTCCTCCCGTTGGGGCAGTGTGACTGGATTTTGGCCCTTTTTGGTCTGGTAGAGTTACGAGTACTTGCCGGTCTGCCGTCCAGAGGTAGTAGAGGCTGACCTTTATCCTCGGGCCTTGAGATAGGCTCGTGATCAGATGGCCCACCGATCTAAAATCACCGACTTCGTGACGTTATGGGCGAACCTAGAGTTGATAGAGGCGAGAGATGTGACCTGGCGGCCCTTTGTTGGATCAGTTCACTGTGAAGCAGTCAAATATCTAGTCCCGATGTCTCTGTTGAGGATTTCTTTTCTTAGTGATAAGTCCTGGGAGTCTTATCTGGGAGATTGGCGTTAGTGTCAGTTCCACAAGGAGTTCCGATTGGCTGGGAATCCACCTGAGTATATGTTCGAAGCTTTGGTCGAGGGAGTTCTTACTCCATACCAAGAGCACCAACCGAATGCTGGTTTTTTGCTTCCTCCAGAGATTGACTACGCCACACATTTTGGGGCTCACTCCGTAGGCACCTTTACCCAATTTGAGGTGGTGGTCGGAGGTTACACCGTTGGCCTAAAGGTGGTTGACTTATGGCGTCGAGCAGGAGGAAGTGTGCCTCAGGTCGAGTTTGCTGCCATGAGGGATCAGAGAGACCGGTACCAGATTGAGAAGGACTAGTTCTAGATAGAGAGAGACCAGTTCCAAGTTGAGGTAGCTACTTTGACCGCACGGTTGGCTCAGATGGGAGGTAGCGGGGTATGTTGTCCTTTCTCTCTTTTTGTTCTAGCATTGCTTAGTTATTCATCTACTTTGCTAATTTAGGCTCTTTTTTCTCTGTAGGATGTAGTGCTTCTAGTAGTCGTCCGCCTCCTCCTAAGCCAGGTTATGGAGATTTTGACCTGGACATTGATTTTGACCTTTGATGGGTGCCCCTTGTCATCGGCCCTACTTTCCCTCTGCACCTTGTCCTGGACATTTATTTCAATTATTTTGTCAGTCCATTTTATTTGTAATCTTTAAACAAGATAGATGTTTATGATTTGGATAGCTAGATGTATATATAGATGTATGAACAGGGATAATGGTGATGATGTATGTTTATTACATATTTTAGAGATGATATTAAACTGCATTGGTGACTTATGTTTCTATAAGGAGCTATGTCTTATGTATACGAAACTCATGTCGAAATTTTATAAAAATGCATGCACATGTGGGAATGCACCAATTAATAAAGTGAATGGGGTGCTGTCAATCACTGCATCCTTGAAATGAAAACTCCTTCCTTTTCAGGGGTGTGGCCTATCCTTTAGCTCAACCTTACCTTGACTGGATGATAGCATTTCGTACCTATCTCATCCTTTTGATCAACTCCGGCTTTCTACTTTGGGTTAGTGTCTGGGATCATTTGGCTTGAACTCTCAACCCTTGAAGCTTAGGCAATGACTTGCTTAAACTTTAATAGAGCGATGAACAACCGATCTTTAAATTTGAGGAGGCTTTGTTTTAAGACCGTAATGTAGGTCTTAAGACCGTAATGTAGGCTAAGTTATGGGATTTTGAATCAAGTGAACATGTAGGCACAAATTTGATGTTGCTTTTAGTAGGGTTTAGATCCACACCATCCTTGGTTAGTCTTTCGATAGGGTTTGGTCCTTCACTATCATTCCTTTGTCTCAGCAACACGTCTAGCTCATTTAGATCAAACAATCCCTTTTCAATCAGAGTAGACTTTCATAGGGTTGTAATGTAGGCTATGGTTCTGGAATTTTGCAAGAAAAGGTAAAGGCTCGAACTTATTACTTCTATTGGGTTTCTTTATTGCCTAGGATCACTTTTAGATTTTCTTTCTTGCCTTTACTATATGCTCTTCAAGATGGCGTGAAGTGACCTTTCTTTTTTTCCTTTTTTTTTTTTAGGGCAGCTTGCCCCTTGATAATTCTTTCTTTTTTGCTTTCCCTCTTCTTTCTTTTTATGAGGTGGACACTTCCACAACTCTTTTCTCTCAAATTTTTTTTTCTTGGTGTTTTGTTATAACCTATTGAGGGCGGTGATCTCTAGGTTGGGGTTTTCTTGGAAGGAACTATAAACACCCCATTTTTGCCCAGTTGGCAATCTCTGGTCCGTCCAAACCGACACAAACACATTCAAGTCAAAACCAGCTTTCCAAACTCAATTCAATCAATCAATCGTTTCATAGGCCTGTTGAGCCTAACGGAGGCAAAATAACAAAAAATGCCCTTGTGGCATTGCTCGGTCCAAATTCAATTAGCACGTCTTCCTAGAGACAGTAAGTCTCCATTTCAATCACAAATTCAATTTCAAATCCAAGTCCAATTCAAATCAAATCCAGCACACCTTTTCAGAAAGTTGATCCCTTAGGCAGTAAAACCCTCTAGTCCAGCACATTTTCTAATATAACTCTTCAGAATGGTAAATCCCTTCAAACTGTCAACTGAGACGAAACCTAAGTCCTCGAGATGATAGAATGGTTCACCTTTGGCGCTTGCTAGCCTGCCAATAAAGAATGTCTGTTATTCAGCACGTCTTTTAAAAAAGTTAATTCTTCAGACGATAAGTCCACCTAGCAGCTTCCTGAGATTAGACAGTCTTTGGAATGAACGTGAACCGTCAGGGTGGCGGAAACACTCGCAAACAAGTCGACATCGAGAATTGCCAACAAAACCCTTGTATCATGGGACTGAACTTGCCTCTTAGCCATGACACGTTTACTAAAGGAAAAGATAACTTTGGAAACCAACTTGTCACAGACTATCAAAGTGGCGGGAACACTCAAAACCTAGGTCAACACCAGTGCCTAGTAGCCCACTCTGGTGAAAAATAACAAACTGTCCCTTGGGCCTTTTTCGGCACGTTTCTTGAGAAAGTATCTAAGTCCTCAGAGTGGTAAGTCCACCCTTCCTAGATCATCCCAAAGATGATCCGGCATATTCAAGTGCCTTTCAGTTGGTTCTGAACCAATTCCGAGACCATTCGATCAAAATAACCATTTTACCCCTAGGCATCCGAGTGCCTCTAAGAACCACACTAGCTCTGGGTATCAAATCAGCAACCTCCCAAGAATGCTTCTAATAGTATTCCCGACCTTCCAACACCTTTTTAGATCATTATGAGTCTATTTCGGCAAATCTAGTGTAAAATGACCATTTTGCGCTTGGTGGGCCGGTCACCTTTTCCAACCACACCTACTCTTGATATCAAACCGGCAATCCCTCGGAATACTTTAGATAGTGTTTCCAACCTTCAAGTCCTCTCATGAGTCATTCGAAGTCTATTCCGATGGTTTTCCGGTCAAGTTGACCGTTTTGCCCCTAATAGCTCAGTCGACCATCCCGACGTTGTTTTTTAAGCTAGTTACCCTCAGGACACTATTTCAAGGGTTTCTACCCATTTTCAACCTTTCAAACCATTCCCGACCTCCTGAAACATTCTCAAACCTTCCAGAGTCACTCCTAGTAAAGCCAAGTCAAAAATTACATGGTAGTCACTAATACAGGCGCCCAAATTTTTTGCCTTGCGTATCAAGGGTTGAAAGATACATTACTTGCCGACCTTAAAACTTTCCTAGGTAGCTAGTGCCACTAGCAGTGGCACACAACCAAAAATTGGTCTGGCGCCACCAGAAGGAAATTTCCCTTGGCACCACTACAACAGGCGCTAGGTCAATCTTCTGTCTATAAATATAAAGCCTCCCCCTGCGTGAAAAGGGTGGGCAATCTAAGTCCAGAAACTCTGTCTCTCTGCAAACAGACCTCAAACTCTCTCCAAACCCTAGTTTTCTTAGGCCTCTTCAAACCCTAACCTATATACAGCTCATACACTCATATACAAGCCTCCAACATCCATTGAAGATTGAAGTGCTGCAAGTTTGAAGCTTCCAAAGTCCAAGAAAAGCAAAGCAAAACAAAGTAAAGAAGATACGAGGTTGGTTTTCTCTTTACGTTTATATAATTCCCCCCATCTCTTCTCTCTCCTAACCCACTTGGGTTTTTTTCTATTTTACTCCTCATCTTCCCCCCTCCCCCCCTTTCTTTGCATGCTTGGAACAAAGGAATCCTCGATTCATGTGTAGGAAGGATTGTTGAAAGTCACTGTGTCGGGAGTTTTCTTCTAATTCAACCTTAGACCATGTGGATTCGGACCCCTTGATTATGTGGTGAAGCCTAAACCTTGTATGTTCACAACCCTACTTGCATTCTGCATATCATATTCATTCATCCCCTCAAAGTTGTTTTCAAAAGTTGTTTTCAATGTTTGCATCAAAATCTTCTTTCAAACTTGCATTCAAAATCTTGTTTTCAAAATCACACTTCTAGAGTAATTCCAGCCAATTCATGGTTAGGGTTGTTTTAGGAAAGTGTTATATTCATTATGACCATCAAAGTCCATATTTTGGATGTAAACCTTAACTTTTTTTCATCAAAACCACAATCTTAAAATGATTATAGCCATTCCATGGTTAGGGTTGTTTTAGAAAAGTATAATATTAAAAATGATCAAATTGGTCCATATTTTGAATCCATATTATTTTCAAAACCACTAATTTAGAATGGTTCTAATCTCTTCATGGTTAGAATCGTTTTAGGAAAGTGAGAATTTGAAAAGGTTTTTAAAAAGTCCATATTTAAACTCCTTTTCAAATTATTTTCCAAAAAATCTTTTCAAGCCCCTTTCCAAAAATTGCTTTTCAAAATACTTTCTAAAAATTCTTTTAAAAAATTCACTTACTAAAAACTATCTTCAAGTCTTCTTCCTAGAAACTTTCTTTAGAAGGTCTATTTTTCAAAAGCTCTTTTTCTTAGAGTCCAACTCAAACACAAGATCCCATGATTAGGAAACCCTAATTTTCTTTCCTAAAATATAATTTTATATTTTGCTTCAAATCATAGGTTTCCAAAATCTCTATTTTCTATGTCAAATCTTGGATTTCCAAAATCCCTTTTTCTACACTAAATCATAGCTTTCCAAATCCTAGATTTTTCAAAATTCAATCTTTCTAATGCCATGTCAAATCTAATATTCTATTTTAAGAAATAAGAATCAAATCTTTCCTAAATCAAATCTTTCCTAAGTTCGCATCTTTCTAAATTCAAAACTTTCCCAAGTCCAAACTTTTCAAAATTCAAATCTTTCCAAATCCAAAATTTTCCTAAAATGAATATTTCTAAATTCAAAGCTTTTCTACACTAAAACTTTCTTAAAATGAAACTTTCCTAAAGTCAAAACTTTCCTAATTTGGCACTTTCATAAAGTGAGACTTTTCTATTTTAAAACATTCCGAATTCAAAGCTTTCCAAAGTCCAACCTTTCTTAAACCCTAACTTTCCAAAACATTCCAAGTCAAGTGTTTTCAAATAAATTCTCTTTTCAAATCTTTCCTAAATCGAACTTTCCTAATTTGAACCTTTCGTAAACTCAACTTTCTAGAATCGAACTTTTCAAATCTAAAACAAATCCTTTCCAATTCAACTACATGTTCCAATCTTAGGTTACCTAAACCCTAGGAGGCCTAAACCTTAGTTGAATCCTAACCCTAAGTTTGGGAGGTTTAATTTCTAAATCTTTTTTCTAAACCAAGACGGTTTTTCAATTTCAATCTAAGTCAAAATGTTTTCAAAATTTCATCTTTCCAAATCAAGTCCAAGTTTAATCTTTTCAAGTCAAGATCAATTTCAAATCCTCAAGTTCTATTTCAAACCAAAGTAAATTCCAAGTTCAATTTCAAGTCTCTTATTCAAAGGTCAAATCAAACTATCTAAAAAACCTAAAAGTGTTTATTTTTAATCGGACTCTTATCCGAACTATGACTGTCCTGATTCCCAAAAAAGGGATATGCAGGCAACCCTCATGAGTGCGGTCATAACCTTTTTTCAAGCTTCCAATTTCATAATCTTTTCAACTTTCTGATTTCATAACCCTTTTCAAGTTTCTAATTCTATAATCTATTTTTAAATCTCTCATTCCAGTTTCTAAAAATCCTCTTTCAAAAATCAAATATATCTTTTCAAATCCATTTCAAAATCAAATTAAGTCTTTTCAAAATCAAATCAAGTTCTTTTCAAATCTACCTTCAAAATCAAATCAAATTCTCACACTTGCAATCATGCATCATGTCAAACCTCTTTTCATGATTCTTTTTCAAAGTGGATAGTTTTGGACAATTATTAATCAAAGTTTCTGAATAAGTGAAGCTAAGGTGAATAGGCATGTAGGTACCATAAGGGTGAGGTAAGGTGATGGCTTAGTGCGTCTTCCCTACATATAACTAACATCCGAACTTAGAATTACTGTTTTCAAAGACCAAATGGAGTTATTTTCAAGAAGGGCTTAAAAATTTTCAAAGGTTGCCAAACAAACTATTTTCTTAAAAACCCTCTCTTGAGAAAGTTTTCAAAAACCCTAAGTGTAATATTCGGATTGTGCTTAGTTTTAGGTGACCTAATTCACCTTAATTAAGTTAGGTGGCGACTTCAAATCTTTTTCAAAATCCCTTAATCAAATCAATTTTCAATTCAGACCTAGTCGCACTCTTTCTTCTAGGAGGATGAGTTCTAACGAGAGAGTACTGTATTTTTTTCACTTGTGTGTATTTTCTTGAGTGCAAAAAATCAAGGTGCAACAGTTGGTGACTCCACTGGGGAAGCTTAGAGGGTTAGGCCATTGTCATGTCTCTTCACCCTCACCCATTTGGAGTCATTGATTAATTTGTCCAATTCTATCCACCTCAAACTTTCAAAATCAAGCTTTTCCAAATTGTTTTTAGAAGCGTGGTATAGCATACATTCTATTCATGGTCAAAATTTTCAAATCTTGCATTAAGTTTGTCATTCAAGTACTAACTTTTGCATCTTTATTGTTGTAGGTGGACCTTTGTTCTCATTTTCTTTCATATTATATTAACTACCATGTATGTCATGAATGTATGGAATAGATAAGATGGATGAGAGTTGTTGGGCCCTTTCCTCTGCTTTTCAAAATTTCACACACACACACACTGCATGTGCACAAGCATTTGCATGCTTGCATTCTTACCTGAATATGTACCTTCTAGTTAGAAGGGGGAACAGTATATCAGTTGTGGGTAAGATGTTGTGTTAGTTTTTTCGCCTACAGCCTCTTGATGGTTCCCCCACTCGAATCACCAACCGATAATGGCACCACCTCGGGGAGTGGGCCTAGGTTTGAAGATTTAAGAACCAAGCTTTCTTAGGAAGCATTAGTAAATCCTCAACCTCATGCTCATATAGACACTATGTATAGCCGAACCTCTGCCGGATTTAAGACACGCATATCGTTTTCAAAACCACAGAGGAAAGGGCGACTGCTTTACTTTCCCTTAAACTTGTCTAGTCCTGTTGTTATAATGTTTGTATTCTTGCTCTTGTAGTGCTTGTATAACTACTCATGCATCCATATTTACTTTTCAAATGCATTCCTTCTCTCTCTACTCTATGTATTCATATTCATGCATTTAATATTCTATGTCAAGACAAGAGTTCCAAAGTAACTCAAGTCATTATACCTTCATGCATATGATCAACCCAAAGAGAGTGACACCAAGTTCACTCTCCCTTGCGTTAAATCTACGAAAATCTTAAGGGTTCCCATGTAACCCTAAGGACTTATGGCATGCATTTCAAGTCATTCCATAAGAAGGGCCCCAATCCCTGTAGGCTCAAAGAGATAGGGTTGTTAAGGAGACAAGGGGCAATCAAACAACAAGGTCTCTTAATGACTCCCTCAATATCAAGTTCAAAAAAGGTGAATCCAAAGACTCAAGAGTAGTTTAGGATCTCAAATGTAAAAGTAGATAGGTGGAAGTCCCAAAGAAATTGTTCCCTCTCCCCCTATTAAAATGTATTTCAATTTCATTGTATTTATACTCCAAAGTTCAATGTACTTCTTTATTTTTCATGAATGGATGCATGTATGTTCCCACTCAAACGGTAAGGTATCTGTATATAGGGGCAAAGGCCCTATCTCCAAAAAGTGAGCTAAAAGCATCATGTTTAGTTACCGTCTCACAGTAGGGGCACCCTTAAGACATACATTGCATAAAAACTTTCAAATTAAGATACTAAATTAGCTTTTGTTTTTTGTCTTCTATTCTCCCCCTTTATCTCCAAGTACCAAGAAAACGAAAACAGAAGCAAGATAAAAAAAGGCTTTTTTAAACCATTTATTTACTTTTATCATGTTGCTTACATATTCACTTCCATTATGCTTATACATCCATATCTATTCCAAGACAAGAGTTCCAAGAAATGCAAGTCATTGTATTCTCATGCATTTAATCAGCCATAGAGAAAAAGGAGCAATCCAATCTCATATTAATCTAACCTACCAAAATTCCTAAGGGTTTCTTAACCCTAACGATTCATGGCATGCATAGAACCATGTCTCGAGAGGGGCCCAAATCCCTCTCTGTCCATGGAGGCAGGATCGCCTAAACAAAGAAACATCAACTGGCCTATGCCGAAGAGGTATTATATTGCATATAGGGGCAAAACCCCTCTCCAAAATGGACCTAACATTATACCTAGATTCTCTCAAAAAAGGGACCTCCATAGGACATGCATCCATAAAACTTCCAACTTCATTGCTAACTGTGTTTTGTTTTTCTTTTCCTAGTTTTTAGGTTAAAGAACATAATTGAACTCACAAAACCCCTCTAGCATTCCACCTAATTCAAACTCATGCAAGGATAAGCCCAATTATTGGAAAGGGTCGGCCCTATAGGAGTAAGAAGAACTGACCATCCATCAACAAGACATTACCTCTAAGCAACTACCTCCATACCATGCCGCGACAATCACCATCCATGCAGAAGAAGACTTCACCATTTGCAAAGTCCCGTCAGACCCGTACATTGCCACAATAGAATCCTCTAACTTCCAAATGCATGCCAAATGCCATAAAAGATCTGTCGATTCGCCCTCCGTTGATACACCTTGCAAATGGAGCACCAAAGAGAATGGCATAGGCCCAAAACCCTATTAAGGGTTCTCACCAAAAGGCTAGCAAGAAAAGAGATGTTTCCACCAAATTCGTTCATTTTTCTTTATATCTTTATATTTCTTGCATATCTTATCTAAATGAACATTTGCATACCATGCCATCATGATTTGAAATGAAAAAAGAAGTAGTTTTCAGTTTATCCTCTTAGTCGCATACTCTTGTGGATGATTATTGCTTTTAGGGATTCTTTTCCATTTTGTAATGACTCAACTTGAAGGATGAGATAACATGGGCAATCCATTCAATGGGGGTTAAAACCTTCGAGAAATAAAGAGAGAGTTAGAGATAGGAGGAAGGCAGTCTCAACAAAAAAGTGCGGATTTTATTGAAGAGGCGACACTTGAGTGATATTTTGGCTAAGCGATGAGTAGTCGAATCCTCAAAATGATGAGAAGCCATTGTTCTATTTATCCAATAAGAAATAAACACTACCCTTTGCTCAGCTCGTTAGAGTTGTAAGTGATTTCTATTCAGATATCCCCAAACCAAGAACCATCCCACACATTGGGGTAAGCACAGAGTAGTTGATTTGATAACATATGTAGGGGTTCACTGGCAGAAACACACCATATCTAGGAATATTGTCTAAATTTTATACAAAGACTTTATAGACTAAGCAATTCAATTAGAAATGATGAGAGACCCTCAATTCTACTACCATACATAAAGAAAATCCCATTGCAAAGCTCACTTGAGTTGGTTCCATTTTCCAAGAAAATCGACCAGATGATCACCGCCAACATTAGGTTAAGGCAAAAGTCATTAGTAGGAACTAATGAGCAACAATAAAAGTGGTGATTTTCTAGAAATTATGGCATTAAAGGTGTCTCTAGTAAAGAAGGTATTCTGTTTGTGGTGATCTTCAAAAGAAGATATTGTTATCTAAAAATATAAATGAAAAAGTTAACATCTCTAAAAGTTGACTTAGAAACAAATTTCTTAATGAGAAAATCCTAATAAGAAGGCAGAGAACGGTCTAGAAGAACAAAAGGAGTTGGAAAGAAAGAAGAAAGCAGGGAATAAAAGTTAAATTGCCAAAGGTGATTATTGGTCTTTTAAAACCCAACAAGTGATAATGTTTGAGCCTATATATCCTTTCATTTATAAACCCCTTAACCTAGCCTACGTTATGGTACAAATCAAAGTCTTCTCTGATCAAAGAAAATTGCTTAGTCCAAATGAGCCTAAACAATACCAAGACAAGTAGTTGAAAAACCAAAAAAGGGTAAGAAAGGAAAGCTGGGGAGGAATGCAGGGGCAATCTCATGCTCCAAAGTGTACTCAGATGGTTTTGGTTTAAACAACCCACTAAAAGAAAATCTTTGAGCCTAAATATCTTTTTGTTTCTTGCAACCCCTAAACCTAGCCTATATTACAATCCTAAAAGAAGTCTTCTCGGATTAAAGGCCAAGCTGTTTATTGCTCTGTAAAGGGCATATGAGTTGTCGCTCAAGCCACGGTGGTATTTTAAAAATTTAAGAGAGAAAACCAAGTGAGGTCAGAAAATCCTTAAATAGCAACCATGTAGAAGGTAAGGATAAGATAGTAGATGACAAACCAACACTTCACAATCCCTGGAGAATGGTGTAAATGCTATCACACCTCGATGACAATGAGACAAAACCGAATAGGGCAAAATCCTAGAACGAAAATAGAATCCTAAGAGTATGGGCCCTGGGGCAATCTTGGGACATTCTTTATAGCCTATATACGTGTAGTACTAATGCATCCATGTCATGTATAAACTGTACATCCATTAAATTCCTATGTAATTTATATATATTCGTGTATTCATAAAAAGTGTGGCATGCATTCGATTCCATTCTTGTATGAACATGTGCATTCATAAAAATAAAAAAAAATAAACAATAAATAATAAAAAAAAAAGAGAGAAAAAAAGTAGGACATGCATTCAATTCAATTCTTATGTAAACCTGCGCATTTATCAAAAAGTAAGATGTGCATTCAATTCTATTATTGTATATACATTCATCAAAAAGTATAACATGCATTCACCCATTTACCTGTGCATTTTTAGAATTTGTATAAATAAACTGTTTTTGCATAAAAACTTGCTTTATGTCTCTCTCTCTCTCTCTCAAATAGGGAACAAGGAATGAAGCAAAGCACAAAGAGGAGCTAAAAAAAAAAAAAAGATAAGCACATTCCCGAGGATGTGGTCAAAACCCGAAAGGGCGCCGTAGGTAAAAGAGTAGGGATGTGGCTAGATACAGAATTGTCAACCTTGGTGAAAACCTGCAAAGGCGCCGTGGTGCAAAAATGACACAGTTGCGACTGGTGAAAACCCTCACGGGCACCAGTAGTAAAAATAGCAAAAAAAGAAAAAAAAAAAAAAAAAAGGGAGCTGGGGCATAAGAGATAATCCAAGACATGAGCATTCCCGTAAGTCATGAGTATGAAAGCAATAGTGAGAAAGTCAGAAGCTGTCTCAAAAAAGTATTCTCCGGATTAGTTCAAGTTAAGGCTAAAAGAAGCAAAGGTTCCCCTCTTAAGGCAATAAGTCAGTTAGAGCGTTAAACAAAAAGGAGAATCAATGAACCTAGGAGTAAGGGGTAAAAATATATTGCTCTCCATCATCATCAGAATAGAAGTCAACTAGGGAGAGATCAACCGGCTCACAACCTGCAAGAGTAGCACTTGAAGAAGCACCAACCGTCGATGATCTAAGCTGGCCCCGCTCATAGTCTGCACATCTAGCCCGGGTAAGGGACTCCACAGTCTTTCACAAAGATTGAATATCAATAAAATCATCCTCCGGAGGAGTGGAAACATTTGGGGCACCTCGTGACCGCTTATGTCTCCATAAAGTACTCAAGGGTAGGCTATCGTATGTCTATCTGGCCGCTACTTACTGCATCTCTAAGGAAGCTACCTCAGTGTCTCTTGCCCTTAACCGATCATGCAATACCTATATCAATCTTTGGTTTTGACGCCTGTTATGACGTACTTGAACAATCATATCTGTCAAGAAGTCTATGTACCCTACGGGGGGCAACGGAGTCACAAATATTAGAACCCCAAGCTTGCTAGGACCTAACACATATCATTAGAGCCAATAATGGTAGTTCTCAGTCTCAAGGGGCATGTTAGAAAATGGACCGCCATCATCCACGTGAGAAAGCAAAGATCTTCATGTATCCATAACTCTCTCTACCAATGCTCTCGGGATCGACGCCTTAAAGACAAGGGTAAACTTAGTCGCCAATGTAAGATAGGCAATGTCTTCACTCTTACCAAGCTACCGCAAAACTTAAATCCCAAAGAAGGGGGCAATGCCCCGTAGGCCTGCTAAAGGCACAAGGCCCTCTCGGGAGGTCGAACTCTGAAGCACTATCTACCAAACAATCCTGAATACCACCTATGATATCCCGAACCTCTATTTATTTATATTAATGAGAATTTTTAGTATATGCAATGTTTAATGGTAATTATTTCTTCTTTTGCGTAAAAAATGACCAATGAGAATTTGTGTTGTAACTTGTGTTGCAAGCGTGACACACATGGGATTATTTTCCATGTGTCTTCTTATAACACAAGACACACACACACATATACACACATACACACACCCATCCGTGAGAGACAGAAAAGAGAGAGAGAGAGAGAGAGAGAGAAAGAAGAAGAAGAAGAAGAAGAAGAAGAAGAAGAAGAAGAAGAAGAAGAAAAAGAAGAAGAACAAGAAAAAGAAGAAGGGAGAAAATCAAAGAGAAGAAGAGGAGGCAAGAGAAGTCCAACCCAAGCTTGGCATCCCTTGTGGAGTTGGGAAGCTAGAGAGAGAAAGGTATAAACTTCTACCTTGTATGTTTATGTATCTATCTTGTGTGATTTTGTTGGGTATTTGTATATATGCATCTAGGATAGTTGTTATTGAGTTTAGAGGATCCCTTGGGTCTCATTTACATGATTTTGAGAGCTTGAAACTCATTGTTGAAGATTGGAAGTGGTGGTTTGAAAAATTCCCAAATATGTAAAATGTTAGGGTTTTAAGTTCAACTCTAGATCCTTTTGTTTTAATTGTTCTTTTTCCCCAGTTTTAAGTTATTGTCATCCTTGTGGGTTAATCTTTGAGCTCTAAGAATATTGGGAAGGTTTGGTTGTGTTTAGAGGGATTTTGGGAGAGTTTTGGATAAAAGATTGCTGCTGCACAGGTGGGGGCGTTCGAACGGTCGAGTTTTGGATTGAAAATTGTTGTTGCGCAGGTGAGGGCATTCGAACGGCCACATCGGCTGTTCGAACAGCCGGATAGGAGAGATTTTCACTTTGCCTGGCATGAGGGTGTTTTTCCATTTTTGCCTAGCATTCGAACGGCCAATTTGGGCGTTCGAACAGCTTGGTCATTTTGGCCTGGCGTTTAAACAGCCTGATTGGGCGTTCGAACTGTCTACCAGCTTCGGCACTATTTAGTAAAATGAGCATAACTTTTTAAAGAAAACTCGGATTGATGCACCGTTTAAAACATTAGAAATTAGACTCATAGACCTTTGTACCCATATAAAGTTTGCACTCTAATTCCTTAAAGATTGAGTGATATGGAAGTTTAAATTTGACTCAAAATCTATGCCAACAACATTGTTTCTCAAAATTTTTGTCCACCTTCCGTGAGGCTTAACTTCTCCAGCCGAAATATGTTTTTAGCCCATGACCTACCAAATTAAAGGCCTTTAAGCCTATTTTCAAATGGAACTAACCTAGAGTGTGAACTCATCCTTGAGAGGTGGTTGGGACACGATGAAGGCGTCGACGCCCCAGCCTTTATGTTCGAACCTCAACTTTATATTCTTGTTTTACATTGTGGCCTTATCTTAGAGTTGAGCTTAGTTCTCCCGTTGTGAGAATGAGGTGTTGTTGAGTTGGGATTAAGGGACTTATATGTTTAGTCTCGATTTACATGTTATTACTTTGCCTTAGAGTCTTATATTGATGTTTCTATACTTCCATGTGCATTTTGTGTAGGAACACTTTATTTAGCACCCGTTCTATCTGAGAGAGGTGAGTAACGATATGCCATGAGTAAATTCTACTACTTTCCAACTGTTTTAAGTTCAAACCATATCACACAATATTTTACATATGTTTTCAATGCATCAACGTTATATTCAATATAAATTTCATACTTTTAATTACATGCAAGTTTTACTTACATTATAAAATGGGAACCAATGGACTAGAATGCTTTAAATGGTAGAGATGCAAGATTTTCAATCTATGGTGCCAACTCGAGGTCTTTCGTGGCAAGACCTTAATCTAGCAACGATGGTCCTATGATAGGGGACACAAAATAAACTATTGCCATGTTCGGGAGACGTCCCATAACCTAAAGAGCCCTATATGTGACCTTTAAGGTTACTAATGTGGAGCCTAGCTCTAATGTCAAGTTATAACACACTTATGTTTTAACGAGAACTATGATATGTTCAAATGCTTTGTGATGAATTATGATATATCAAATCAAGGGCAATGCTATAGTGCATCTCTCTTACGGTACCATGTTATGAAATGTTCGAATGGTAGCATGACACTTATGTTTTCAAGCTTATGCTTCTTATATTGTAAGATTCCACGCTTATGCATAAAAGTTTATCTATTCCCATACGTTGGATAAAATTGCTAGTCCATGATATTTTCTCGCTCATGCATCATTGGTATTCACTAAGCATTAGCTTACCTTTTCTCAAATGATTTTCAAGTAGCCAATCTGGGAGGCCCTAGAGTGAGGCCATACATGGATTTTAAGTTATGGCCTACAGGCCTATGTTTTGTAATATGTTTGAGGGTTGGACCCAATGTTTGTAATGATATAATGTTATAACTTTGGTGAATTTTGATTTGGTCCTTATGTATGTTACGTTTTGGATTAGGCACAGCTCTACCATGTATGATACGGATTATATTTCAAGTTATAAAAGATTCTATTTTCGCAAATTTTAAATGTTTATGCATAGGTGATCAATCGGTTTATGTAATGCAGCCTCGGGTAGTCTTGCTACTGGCCAGTCATGTACCCTAAATCCGTATAGGCCGGGTTACGAGGCGTGACAGCGTGGAAATTGAAGAAGGCGACGAAGCCATTATGGTTATGGCCTAGGTTTCTAGAGGTGTTCAATGAGGAATACTTTCCTAAGACTGTCAGAGATCAGAAGACCACGGAGTTCCTTGGTTTGACACAAGGGAATATGATCGTGGAGGAGTATAATGCCAAATTCATGGAACTATCACGATATGCCCCATATATTGTGTTATCAGAGACTCGCAAGACAAGGAAGTTTGAGGCAGGGTTACGATGGAACATCCACAACAAGGTGGACATACTACGGCTAGGGACCCATCAAGAAGTGGTGCAACGAGCAACGATTGCCAAAAGGGCAAATGATGAAATATCTTAATATGGGGAGAAGAACAAAAAGAGATGGGGAAGTGACCCAAGCAAAGAGCAAAGTTCAAAGCGGCAAAGTTCTGTGTCTTCTAGTGGGAATTCATCTACCCCAAGGGGAAACACCTTGAATCGAAGGGGTGATATAACTAATGAAGCACCGATATGTCCTACATGTCAAAAGAAGCATCGAGGACCATGTTACTATAGGAGCAAAGTTTGTTATGGGTGCAGCCAAGAGGGCCACCAAATGACAGACTGTCCAAAGAGGAACAGAGCACAGGGATTTGGGGCGTCAGCATCAGCCTCAGTTCAGCAATCTACGGTCAACAGGAAAGAGAACCAACAACGGCAGGGTCGAGCTTTCGCACTTACACCAGGAAACACCCTAGCTACCAACTCTGTAGTGTCAACTATACTTCCTTTTTGTGGTCGACCCGCACACGTCCTTATTGATTCCAGTTCCACACACTCATTTGTTTCATATCTTTTTGCTTAATATTTGTATACATCTCCAGTAACTCTTGATTATACTTTGGTAGTACCGTTGCCATCCGAGGATTCCATGTTATGTGATAAGATTTATAATTCTTGTGAAATTCTTGTTAACAATGTGCCCATGTTTGTAAACCTTTCTCCCCTAGAGATGTACGGCTTTGATGTCATCTTAGGAATGGATTGGTTATCCTCTCACCGTGCTATCATTGATTGCGAGCTTAAACGAGTTGTGTTTCATTCTTCTACCCATTCGAGGCTTGTATTTGAGGGAGTTGGTTTAATGCCTCCACCCTATCTCATTTCATCTATGTAAGCACATCGTTTAATTTAAAAAGGAAATCGTGCATTCTTGTGTAGCATTTTTGACACACGTTTCCCCACCACCTTTAGAAGACATCCATGTTGTTCGAGAATTTCTTGATGTCTTTCCCAATAAGCTACCTAGTTCCTCGGTGGACTGGGAGATTGAGTTCCACATTGACCTTAATCCGATTACTAGACCCATTTCCAAAGCTCCTTAACGTATGTCCCCTTTAGAGTTGAAGGAGTTTAAGGTCCAACTTCAGGACTTGTTAGAAAAGGGATTCATCCACCCTAGTGTTTCACCTTGGGGTGCTCCCATGTTATTTGTGAAAAAGAAAGATGGAACCATGAGATTATGCATTGACTACTGAGAATTGAACAAGGTCACCATTAAGAATAAGTATCCACTGCTGAGAGTGAATGATTTGTTTGATCAACTACATGGCGCGCAAGTATTCTAGAAGATCGACCTAAGGTTGGGTTATCACCAACTGAAGGTGAGGGCAAGTGACGTGGAGAAGATGGCATTCCGAACTAGATATGGTCATTATAAGTTTTTGGTTATGTCGTTTGGAGTCACAAACGCACCTGCTGCTTTCATGGATTTGATGAATCAGGTTTTTAAACCATTTCTTGAGGATTTTGTAATTGTGTTTATTAATGACATCTTGGTGTATTCTAAGAGTCTTACAGATCATGAGCACCACTTGAGGATGGTTCTTCAAACTCTATGAGACAGGAGATTGTATGCCAAGTTGAAAAAGTGTGAATTTTGACTGCCCAGTGTAGTATTTCTAGGACACATCATCAGTGTGGATGGAGTGTTTGTTGATCTTTTGAAGGTTGAAGCCATTGTAAATTGGCCGAGACCGACAAATGTAACCGAAGTCAGAAGTTTTATGGGCTTAGCTGGGTATTACTGAAGATTTGTGAAGGATTTCTCCAATATTGTGACTCCGCTAACATAGCTCACCCAGAAGAACACATAATTTGAATGGAATGAGAAGAGGGAACGAAGCTTCCACAAATTGAAGAACTGATTGGTGTCTGCACCAATCCTAGCCTTAACTACCGGGATTGACGGGTTCTCCATATACAGTGACGCTTCGCATAGAGGACTGGGATGCATTTTCATGCAACACAGTAAGGTGATCGCATATGCCTCAAGACAGTTGAGACCACATAAGAAGAACTACCCAATCTATGATCTTGAACTAGCAACGGTGGTGTTTGCTTTGAAGATTTGGTGCCACTATTTGTACAGAGTCATGTGTGAGATCTTCACCGACCATAAGAGTTTGAAGTACCTTTTCACCCAGAAGTAGCTAAACATGAGACAAAGAAGATGGCTCGAGTTGATCAAGGACTACGACATTCTCATTTAATACCATCCGGGCAAGGCCAATGTGGTGGCCGATGCCTTGAGCCGGAAGTCTACCACCAACCTAGCTTGTCTTGTCACTTTTTAGCAGCCCTTGCTCCTTGACTTGGAGAGATCAGAGATTGAAATTGTTGCACCGAGAACTAATATGATACTTACTACCATGATCGCCTAACCGATGTTGATAGATATTGTGAACCAACAACAACCTGAAGAACCTTGTGGAAGATCTATGAAGAGATAGGAATGAATCTGAAGCTTGACTTCACCTTGAATAATGGAACTTTAAAGTTCAGAAGCCGATTGTGTGTCCCAAATATACCCGAGATTTGGAAGCGAGTTTTAGAAGAAGCCCACAATACGAAGTTCACTATGCATCCAAGAGGCACAAAGATGTATCGGGATTTGAAGGAGACATTTTGGTGGCCAAGAATGAAGAAGGAAGTAGCTGAGTTCATATCAGGATGCCTACAATGCCAACAGATCAAAGTAGAACATCAAAGACCGGCGGGACTACTTCAACCTTTATCGATACCGGAATGGAAGTGGGAGCATATCACCATGGATTTCTTCATAGGATTGCTGAGATCACCACGGGGTTGCAATGTTATATGGGTTGTTGTTGATCGTCTCACCAAATCTGCACATTTCTTACTAGTGAAGACTACGTACTCCTTATCCAAGCATGCGACCCTCTACATTGCTGAGATTGTTAGATTACACGGTACACTAATTTTGATAGTGTCCGATTGAGACCCGAGATTTGTGTTGAAATTTTAGAAGATTTTACGAAGGGCTTTAGGCATCGAGTTGAAGTTCAGCACAACTTTTCATCCGCAAACTGATGGGCAATCAGAAAGGACCATTCAGACCCAAGAAGACATGTTGCGATTATGTGTTCTCGACTTTCAAGGAAGTTGGGAGGATCACTTACCTTTAGTGGAGTTCGCCTACAACAACAGTTTTCATGCAAGCATAGGAATGGCACCCTATGAAACGCTTTACGGGAGGAAGTGTAGATCTCCAATTTGTTGGGTTGAGGTTAGAGAGAGGAAGATTCTTAGGCCAGAGATTGTGCAATTGACCACCGACAAGATCAAGATCATTCAACAATAACTACGAAATGCTCAAAGTTGTCAAAAGGGTTATGCGGATGTGCGAAGACGGGACTTAGAGTTTGAAGAAGGTAGCCATGTGTTCTTGAAGGTATCTCCTTCTAAGGGGATAAATCGCTTCGACAAGAAGGGAAAGCTTAGTCTAAAGTACATCAAACCATTTGAAGTTCTTGAATGGGTTGGACCCGTTGCTTATCATATTGCTCTTCCTCCAGAACTTTCACAAGTTCACAATGTCTTCTATGTTTTGATGCTACAGAGGTATGTCCACGACCCTATGCAAGTGATTGATCACTATCACTTGGCCATGAGTGAAGATTTAAGCTATGTTGAGAGACTGATTGAGATTCTTGATCGCCATGACCAAGTTCTTAGGAACAAGGTCATTCTGTTGGTATGAATTTTATGGTAGAACCATACTTGGGAGGAATCTACTTGGGAACGTGAAGACGAGATCCGGGAGCGTTATCCCTTTTTGTTTGAATGATAGCTTGTATCAAGTTTGGGGATCAAACTTATTTAAGGGGGGAAGGATGTAATATGCCGAACGTCTTTTTATTTATATTAATGAGAATTTCTAGTGTATGCAATGTTTAATGTTAATTATTTCTTCTTTTGGATAAAAAAATGACCAATAAGAACTTATGTTGTAACTTTTGTTGGAGGTGTGAGACACATGGGATTATTTCCCATGTGTGTCTTCTCATAACACAAAACACACACAGACATATACACACACTCACGCCCAACCGTAAGAGGGAGGGAGAGAGAGAGAAGAAGGAAGGGAGAAGATCAAGGAGAAGAAGAGGAGGCAAGAGAAGCTCAATCCAGGCTTGGCATCCCTTGTGGAGTTGGGAAGCCGGAGAGAGAAATGTATGAATTTCTACCTTGTATGTATATGTATCTATCTTGTGTGATTTTGTTGGGTAGTTGTATATATCGATCTAGGATAGTTGTTGTTAAGTTTGGAGGATCCCTTGGGTCCCATTTACATGATTTTAAGAGCTTGAAGCTCATTGTTGAAGATCGGAAGTGGTGGTTTGAAAAATCCCCAAATATATAAAATGTTAGGGTTTTGAGTTTAACTTTAGATCCCTTTGTTTTAATTGTTCTTTCTCTCTCATTTTGAGTTATTGTCATCCTTGTGGGTTAATCTTTGAGCCTTAAGAGTATTGGGAAGGTTTGGTTGTGTTTGGAAGGATTTTGGGAGAGTTATGGGTTGAAAATTGCTGCTGCGCAAGTGGGGGCATTCGAACAGCGAACATGGCCATTCGAACAGCCTAAGAGCAGAGATTTTCACTTAGCCTAGCATTCGAACAGCCCTCCCATGTGTTCGAATGGCCCAAGAGTGTGTTTTTTCATTTTTGCCTGGTGTTCAAATGGCTAATTTGGGGGTTCGAGCAGCTTGGTCATTTTGGCCTGGCGTTTGAACGGCCCAGTTGGGCGTTCGAATGGTCTGCCAACTTCAGCACTGTTTAGTAAAATAAACGTAACTATCTCTAGAAAACTTGGATTGATGCACTGTTTAAAGCATTAGAAAGTAGACTCATAGACCTTTGTACCTATATAAATTTTGCACTCTAATTCTTTATAGATTGAGAGATATGAAAGTTTAAATTTGACCAAAAATCTATGCCAACAACATTGTTTTTCAAAATTTTTGTCCACATTCCGTGAGGCATAACTTCTCCACCCGAAATGTGTTTTTGGCCCATGACCTACCAAATTAAAGGCCTTTAAGCCTATTTTCAAATGGAACTAACCTAGAGTGTGAACTCATCCTTAGGAGGTGGTTGGGACGCGATGAAGGAGTCAACGCCCCATCCTTCATGTTCGAACCTCAAATTTATATTCTTGTTTTACATTGAGGCATTCTCCTAGAGTTGAGCCTTGTTCTCCCATTGTGAGAATGAGGTGTTGTTGAGTCGGGGTTGAGGGACTTATGTGTTTAGTCTCGATTTACGTGTTATTGCTTTGCCTTAGAGTCTTGTATTGATGATTTTATACTTCCATGTGCATTTTGTGTAGAAACACCTTGTTTAGCACCCGTTCTATCAAAGAGAGGTGAGTAACGATATGCCATGAGTAAATTCTACTACTTTCCAACTGTTTTAAATTCAAACCATATCATACAATGTTTTACATATTTTTTAATGCATCAATGTTGTATTCAATATAAATGTCATACTTTTAAATACATGCAAGTTTTACTTACATTATGAAATGAGAACCCATTGACTAGAATATTTTAAATGGAAGAGATACAAGATTTCCAATTTATGATGCCACTCGAGGTCTTTCGTGGCAAGCCCTTAATCTAGCAAGGATGATCTTATGATAGGGGATACAAAATAAACTATTGCCATGTTTGGGAGATGTCCCACGGCCTAAAGAGCCCTATGTGTGACCTTTAAGGTTACTGGTGTGGAGCTTAGCTCTAATGTCGAGTTGTAGCACACATATGTTTTAACGAGAACTATGATACGTTCAAATGATTTGTGATGAATTATGATATAGCAAATCAAGGACAATTTTATAGTGCATCTCCCTTACGGTACCATGTTATGAAATGTTCAAATGGTAGCATGACACTTATGTTTTCAAGCCTATGCTTCTTACGTTACAAGATTCCATGTTTATGCATAAATGTTTATCTATTCCCATACGTTGGATAAAATTGCTAGTCCATGATATTTTCTCCCTCATGCATCATTGTTATTCACTAAGCATTAGCTTACTTTTTCTCAAATGATTTTCAGGTAGCCAATCCGAGAGATCCTAGAGCGAGGCCATACGTGGATTTTGAGCTACGACCTATGGGCCTATGTTTTGTAATATGTTTTAAGGGTTGAACCCTTTGTTTGTAATGATATAATGTTATAACTTTGGTGGACCTTGATTTGGTCCTTATGTATGTTATGTTTTTTATTAGGCACAACTCTACCATGTATGACACGAATTATATTTCGAGTTATAAAAGATTCTATTTCCGCAAATTTTAAATGATTATGCACAGGTGATCAACCAGTTTATGTAATGCGGCCTTGGGTAGTCTTGCTACTAGCCGGTCATGTATCCTAAATCCATATAGGCCGGGTTACGGGGCATGACACCACCTGACCATGCCTGATCTCATGCTCCAAAGGTAGTCAGCCCATGCCGTTGCAGTCTGTAGAAACCTCCCATCATCCACGATAGCCCTCTGAGATCTCGCCAAGGAGTACGTATGGTCAAGCTCAGGGTACCATGTATGTTGGAATAGAGTAGTAATAAACAAGTGTTCGATTGCCCAGAGCTAGAAGAGTGCAACACATCCCCGAAAGTGAGCATTAACCCTTTGCTAAAATCTAGTAAGGCTCACAAAGGTCTCCCCTACAATCATGGGAGCATAGGAGTGCCCCTCACAAACCTTGGCGAGCAATGCACATAATCAGCAGTCAACCAAATCATCTCCTCGTGGAAAAATCAAGAAGTTCAGAAGAAGCAGAGCTAGGGCAACCATGTGAGAAATAGGCTAGTCTTGAGAAGTATGCCAATAACCCAAATGAGCCCTCATACCTGTCGCAAACTCAAAGCGGGAAAATAGGAACTCCACTAGAACAGAAGGAACTTGGGGCAGAAAGGTAGACGAAAGAATTATGGGCCGAAGTCCAAGCTGGGATGAAATAATTGTGATGCAACAGTCAGGGAAAATAGGTCCCCTAATGTCAATAAAATCATCTCGACAACCAAGGAAAAAACCATACTCATGAAGAGCGGGGGTAAACTCGCACTCTCCGAAGTGGAAAAGATATAAGCTAGGCTGCCAAAAGGGAATCACTGTCTCTATGAATCATGGAATAAGCTGTATCGACAGGAGTGAAGCCACCTGACCAAAGGACCGGCACAAGATGTCCTGCTGATCTGGAGGATAGCTATCATGCTAAGCTCTTAGCAGATTCAAAATTGCGTCTACCATCTTGAAGATCAAGATAAGAATGTCGACATATGGTAAGTATAGCTCAAAAAGGTACAAGAGATAAGAAGAAGGAAAAAGAAGAAAGGAAAAAATGAAAAAAAAAAAAAAAGATTTCAAATGATAAGTCAAAATGAATTTTCTATACATTTTGTCTTCAAAAATTCAATTTTCAAGTCAAAATGAATTTTCTACACATTTTCTCTTCAAATGTAAAGTTTCGAGTCAAAAAGAATTTCCTATACTTTTCGCTTTCAAAAGATTTTCAGTTTCAAATCAAAATGAATTTTCTAAACATTTTGTCTTCAAGAAGTCAAAGTGAATTTTCTATACGTTTTGTCCAAATTTTAAATCAAAATAGTTTCTAATTCAAAATTAAAAGTTTATTTTCAAAATCAAATCTCAAAAATTTTCAATCAAAGTCCATCTCAAGCTTCTACTTCAAAAGATTTTTACTCCAATTAAGTTTCAAAGTTTTCTAAAAATTCTTCCTACAAGAAGTCTTCTTCAAAATCAATTCTAAAAAATTCTCAAGTTTTCAATCCTTAAAAAAAAAAAAAAAAATCAATCAATTTCCAAGTTTTCCAATCACAGACACATTCAAGTTAAAACCAGCATTCCAAATTCAATTCAATCAATCAATCGTTTTGCGGGCCCGCTGGGCCTAATAGAGGCAAAATGACCAAAATGCCCTTGTGACATTGCTCGGTCCAAATCTAGTTGGCACGTCTTCCTAGAGACAGTAAGTCCCCATTTCAATCTCAAATTTAATTTCAAATCCAAGTCCAATTCATATCAAATCCGGCATGCCTTTCGAGAAAGTTGATCCCTCAGGCAGTAAGACCCTTTAGTTCGGCACTTTTTTGAGAAAACTCTTCAGAATAGTAAATCCTTTCAAACCCGTCGACCGGGACAAAACTCAAGTCCTCAAGATGGTAGAACGGCTGACCTTTGGCGCCTGTTAGCCCGCCAATGAAAAATGTCCATTATTCGGCATATATTACAAGAAAGTTGATTCTCCAAATGATAAGTCCACCTAGCAGCTTCCTGAGATCAGGTAGTCTCTGGAATGAACGCGAATTGTCAGAGTGGCAAAAACACTTGTAAACATTGCAACCGTTAGAGTGGCGAAAACACTCGCAAATAGGTTGACATCGGGAATTGCCAACAAAATCCCTATGTCACGAGACTAAACTTGCCTCTTGGCCGTGACATGTTTACCAAAGGACGAGATACGTTTGAAAACCAACTTGTCATAGACCGTCAGAGTGGCGAAAACACTCAAAACCTATGTCAACACCAGTGCCTGCTAGCCTACTCCGGTGAAAAATGACCAAACTGCCCCTTGGGCCTTTTTCGGCACGCTGAGAAAGTACCTAAGTCCTCAGAACGGGAAGTCCATCCTTCCCAAATTGTCCCAAAGACGATCTGGCATGTTCAAATGCCTTCCAGTTGGTTCCAAACCAATTCTCAGACTATTCGGTCAAAATAATCATTTTGCTCCTAGACATCCTAGTGCCTCTAAAAACCACACTAGCTCTAGGAATTAAACCGGTAACCTCTCGAGAATGCTTCTAATAGTATTCCTAACCTTCCAACACCTTTTCAAATCATTCCGACTCTATTCCAGTAAACTCGGTGCAAAATGATTATTTTGCCCCTAGTGGGCCTGTCACCTTTTCCAACCATACCGGCTCTGGGTATCAAACCAACAATCCTTCGGAACACTTTAGATAGTGTTTCCAACCTTCAACTCCTCTCATGAGTCATTCCAAGTCCATTCCGATGGTTTTTCGGTCTAGTTGACTGTTTTGCCCCTAATAGCTCAGTCGACCATTCCAACATTGTTTTTCAAGCCCGTTACCCCCCGGATACTATTTCAAGGGTTTCTACCCATTTTTGGCCTTTCACACCATTCCCAACCTCCCGAAACATTCCCAGACCTTCCAGAGTCACTCCTAGTGAAGCAAAGCCAAAAATTGCATGGTAGTCACTAATACAAGCGCCCATATCTTTTACCTTGCGTATCAAGGGTTGAAAGAAATGTTGCTTGCTGACCGTAAAACTTTCCTAAGTGGTTGGCGCCACTACAACAAGCGTCAGGTCAATCTTCTGCTATAAATACAGAGCCTCCCCTTGCGTGAAATGGGTTAGCAATCTAAGTTCAGAAACTCTGTCTCTTTGTATACAGACATCGAACTCTCTCCAAACCCTAGTTTTCTTAGGCCTCTTAAAACCCTAGCCTATAGACACCTCATACACCCGTATACAAGCGTCCAACATCCATTGAAGATTGAAGTGCTGCAAGTTCGAAGCTTCCAAAGTCTAAGGAAAGCAAAGAAAAACAAAGAAAACAAAGCGATGAAGATACGAGGTTGGTTTTCTCTTTATGTTTATGTAATTCCCCCCTTTTTCTTCTCTCTCCTAACCCACTTGAATTTTCTTCTATTTTACACCCCATCTTCTCCCCCTTTTCTTGCATGCTTGGAACAAAGGAATCCCCGATTCATGTGTAGGAAGGATTGTTGAAAGTCATCATGTCGGGGCTTTCTTCTAATTCAACCATATACCATATGAATTCGGCCCCCCTTGATTATGTGGTGAAGCCTAAACCTTGTATGTTCACGAACCTACTTGCATTGTACATATCATATTCATTCATTCCCTTAAAGTTGTTTTCAAAGTTTGCATCAAAATCTTTTTTCAAGCTTGCATTCAAAATATTGTTCTCAAAATCACGCTTCTTGAGTGATTCTAGCCAATTCATGGTTAGGATTGCTTTAGGAAAGTGTTATATTCATTGTAACCATCAAGGTCCATATTTTGGGTGTAAACCCTAACTTGTTTTTTTATCAAAACCACAATCTTAAGATTATTCTAGCCATTTCATGGTTAGGGTTGTTTTAGGAAAGTGTGATACTCAAAGTGATCAAATTGGTCCATATTTCAAATCCATGTTGTTTTCAAAACTACTAGCTTAGAAGGGTTCTAATCTCTTCACGGTTAGAATCACTTTAGAAAAGTGAGACATTCAAAAAGGTTTTCAAAAAGTCCATATTCAAAGTCCTTTTCAAATTGCTTTCCAAAAACTTTTTTAAGTCGCTTTCCAAAAATTGTTTTTCAAAATACTTTCTAAAAATTCTTTTCGAAAATTCACTTACAAAAAACTATCTTCAAGTCTTCTTTCTAGAAACTTTCTTTAGAAGGTCTATTTTTCAAAAACTTTTTTTCTTGGAGTCCAACTCAAACCGTAGATCCCATGATTAGGAAATCCTAATTTTTTTTCCTAAAATATGATTTTCTCTTTCGTTTCAAACCATAGGTTTCCAAAACCTCTATTTTCTATGTCAAATCTTAGATTTCCAAAATCCCTTTTTCTACACTAAATCATAGCTTTTCAAATTCTAGATTTCCAAAGTTCAATCTTTCCAATTCCATGTCATATCCAATCTTCTATTTTAAGAAACAAGAATCAAATCTTTCTTAAATCAAATCTTTCCTAATTTCTTATCTTTCTAAATTCAAAACTTTCCTAAGTTCAAACTTTCCAAAATTCAAATCTTTCCAAATCCAAAAATTTCCTAAAATGAATCCTTCTAAATTCAAAACTTTTCTACAATGAAACTTTCCTAAAGTCAAAGCTTTCCTAATTTGACACTTTCCTAAAGTGGAACTTTCCTATTTTGAAACATTCCTAATTCAAAGTTTTCCAAAGTCCAACCTTTCCTAAACCCTAACTTTCCAAAATATTCCAAGTCAAATGTTTTCAAATAAATTCTCTTTTCAAATCTTTCCTAAATTGATCTTTCCTAATTTGAACTTTTCCTGATCTTAACTTTTTAAATCTAAAACAAATCCTTTCCAATTCAACTACATATTCCAATCTTAGGTTACCTAAACCCAAGGAGGCCTAAACCTTAGTTGAATCCTAACCCTAAGTTAGAGAGCTTTAACCCTTTTCTAAAACTCCTTTTTAAACCAAGACAGTTTTCCAATTTCAATCTAGGTCAAAATATTTTCAAAATCTCAATCTTTCCAAATCAAGTCCAAGTTCAATCTTTTCAAGTCAAAATCAATTTCAAATCCTCAAGTTTTATTTCAAATCAAAGTAGATTCCGAGTTCAATTTCAAGTCTCTTATTCAAAGGTCAAATCAAACATTTTTCAAATCAAACTTTTCAAAAAACCTAAAAGCGTTTATTTTTAATCGGACTCTTGTTCGAACTATGACTGATCTGATTCTCAACAAAGGAATACATAGGCAACACTCATGGGTGCGATCATAACCTTTTTTCAAGCTTCTAATTTCATATTCTTTTTTAACTTTCCGATTCCATAACCCTTTTCAAGTTTCTAATTCTAAAATCTATTTTTAAATCTCCAATTCTAATTTCTAAAATCCTCTTTCAAAAATCAAATCTATCTTTTCAAATCCATTTCAAAATCAAATCAAGTCTTTTCAAAATCAAATCAAGTTCTTTTCAATTCTACCTTCAAAATCAAATTAAATTCTCGCACTTGCATATGATACATCATGTCAAACTTATTTTCATAGTGCTTTTCTAAAGTGGATAGTTTTGGACAATTATTAATCAAAAATTTCAAATGAGTGAACCTAGGGTAAATATACATGTAGGTACCGCAAGGGCGGGGTAGGGTGATGGCTTAGTGCATCTTGTCTACACGAACCAACCTCCGAACCTAGAATCACTATTTGCAAAGACCAAATGGAGTTATTTTCAAAAAAGGCTTAAAAATTTTAAAAGGTTGCCAAATAACCTATTTTCTTAAAACCTCTCTCTTGAGGAAGTTTTCAAAACCTTTTCCAAAAACCCTAAGTGTAATCTTAGGATTGTGCATAGTTTTAGGTGACCTAACTCACTTTAATCAAGTTAGGTGGCAATTCCAAATCTTTTCCTAAAACCCTTATTCAAATCAATTTTCAATTCAAACCTAGTCATACTCGTTCTTCTAGGAGGATGAGTTCTAACAAGAGAGTACTATATTTTTCCCACTTGTGTGTATTTTCCTTGAGTGCAAAAAATTGGGGCACGACAGGAGTGTAACTTGCTCAACGGGTTTAACAATGGTTACTTTTGACTGCATAGGAAACAAAATGAGGGCCCCTTTTCATTTTGAACCAGATTGCTTGATCCATAGAGCCTTCACGTTGCTTTAGCTTGATGGAAGATGAGTGACATTTTTTGTTGAGTCATCAGCTATTTGTCTGCCTCAGTGTGGGGGGATGGTTTTGGATCAGGGTTGACAAGAACTCATTTGTTTTTTGCGAGACACTAGTGGGTTAAGCAAAGAGGATATACACGTTTTTTTTTTTTTTTGGAAAAATGAAAGATGGCTCCTCTTCCTTTTGACAGTCTAGCTACCCATCACTTAGCTTTGGTGTCTCGTAAGTGCTACTTTTGGGTGGTTTTTTGACTCATCCTTGTCCTCTCTCTTTTCGAAAAGTTGATCATTCAGCAAGTGGCTAACTCATACTATCACACCCTTCAAGTCAGGTCCTCCATAAAAAAGAACACATCCCTTGTTTAGGAAGCATTCACCATTCACAAGAATATGAGACAACAACAATTGAATGAAAAACTATCTTTGTATCATTTCAATAAACAACATATAGTTCTTATAGGAATGCAAACATCAATTTAAAGACAAAAAATAAAAGGGATAGAAAGAAAGTGGGTGAGAACAGCCCTCTCTTGTATGCTTTTAAAGAGAATTCTTTTTAGTTAGGCTTTAGAATGTTGCCCACGTCTTCAATGCTCTATCTGTCATTAAGATCCTTGGACGAAACAAGGAAGGTAGGGGCTACTTTTATGGCTCTAGGTGTGTTAACAGTGATGGTGTAATTGTCAGCATCATTGATCTTCTTATTGTCCTCTATTGCCTTCTCAGTTTCTTCAATAAATAGTTTGGCTAGCTCCCCTCCCCACAGTTCGAATGGCTCTATTGGTGCTTTTGGCTCTTCTAGTTCCCAGCCCATCTCTTTATAGTTGAACTCAGTTGTGGGATAGGGGTTCTAGGATAGGTGGTGCTTAGTCGCGGCATACTTAGGCTGTACAAACTCATCACCCCAACCGTCAATGGCCATGTCTTTGGCAGGGTCCTCCTCCACAAGTATTGGCTCCTCAATTGGCCAATCCGAAGGATCATGTACTTCATTGGAATTATAGCGATAGATTGGGCATGATGGGAAATCCTCCTCCCAGTCACTCTCTTCAATAGTCTCCCAATGCCCTTCTGAATCTTCGACCATGATCACGTCTAATTCACCCTCCTATTCTATTTCCTCTAGTATCAAGTTGACGGTATGGTTCGGCAGAGGATTTATGGTTATATTAGGGGTAAGAGTAGGATTCACCGATTGTAGGTCAATGGTCTTACTATCTATCAGGTATTGAATTTTGTGTTCAAGGGAGAAGCAACTTTTGATGTCATGCCCTTGGCCACCCAAATGATACTCACAAGTGAGGGTGCCATAGAAGGTTGGAGGTAGAGGGCTTGGCAATGGACTAGCTGGTATGGGCTTCAGTATGTTGTTTTTTAGCAGGTTATGGTAGGCTTCTGTCTGGGTGCAGGCTAAGGTATCAAATGTACAAATGTGTTGGACTGGCCTATTGAAGTTAGGTTGTACCCCAGCAGTGCTAAAGTTAAGTGTCTGTGCAAGCATGTTTAAAGTGGGTATAGGTAGGATAGAGTGAGACTGAAGTGGTGGACGGTATTATGGTGGTTGAATGAGTAAGATGGCAGACACCTCACTCTCCCGCTTGATTAGTCCCCTTGCAATAGTCACCTTTTTGGCTATGTTGGTAGAACTTTCTCAAGTTTTTGCATAGGGATTTGTAATCTTCCCCATCTTGAGACCATTTTCTATCATTTCCCTTTGCATAATGAGCTCGAAGAAGCTTGTCCCTACGCTTGTGCAGAGCTTTTCATAGTATATGCTATGAAAAGTATGTACGAACAATTGCACATACTCATTCTTTTCCAGAGGGGGATTGACTTATGCAGCTGTTTCTCTCCATCTAAAGGCATAGCTCTTTAAACTTTCTTTCTCTCATTTACTCATTATCATTAAGGACCATCGGTCATAAGTGAGGCCTATGTTATGATGGTATTGGGCTTTGAATGCATTGACCAGTTCAATCCAAGTCGTGATCTTCCTTAGGTCGAGTCGGGTGAACCATTGCAAGGCGGATCTAGCTAGACTATGTTAGAACAATTGCATGAGGAGTTTTGGATTGTTTCCATGACCACTCAATGCCTCGGCATAAAGGAAAAGGTGGGTAATAGGGTTACAAGTGCCATCATATTTCTAAAAACATTTTGAACTTGGCAAGTCTTGGATGGTCTGGGAAGAAGCATAGCACGTCATAGGAGGCAAGCCCAAAGGTGTCATGGCCATGAAGGATTCGTAATGAATCTTCCAACCTTTGAATTTTCAGACTGAGAGAGCCTAGGGAAGTTCTTTTCACAGCAAGCAAGAGTAGTCTAGTTTCCCCTTCTTTAGTGTTGGCCCCCTTGGAATCCTCCTTGTTTTTTCCTATAGTATCAGATTGAAGCACAACCCTTGGGTTAGCCAGTTCGAAGTCCTTGGGAGAAACCATGGATAATGATGGGACTGAAGAAGCATCTTTCATTGCCATGGCTTGGATAAGCTTAAACATCTCATTGATCTTGGTTCTCATTTCATTGACGTCTTCTTGAGAATTTGAGGATGACTAGTCAAGATTGGCAGCCATTAGTACAGCTCTTTGTCAGGTAATGATGGGGTCTTTAGGTGGATGTCGATCTTTCTTGGGAGCAATGATGTCTCTTTATGGTGTGATCCCTATGAACGAAAAAGAAAGAAAAAGAAAACTAGAACACAAGTCACGAGTTAGTTTTTTATATTTGGAAAGCTTTATGCAATGTATTTCTTAGGGGTGTCCCTTCTTACGAGGGAGACTAAACATGATAAATTTGGCCCACTTTTTTGAGATAGGGGGTCTGCCTCTGTATGCAAATACTTTAATATGAATTGAGGACATTCATTCATTCATGAAAAATAAATAAGTACATTGAACTTTTTAGTTTAAATACAACGGAATTGAAACACATCTTAATAGGGGGAAGGGGGACATTTTCTTTCGGACTTCCACCTATCTACTTTTATATTTGAGACCCTAAACTAATTTTGAGTCTTCAGATTCGCCTTCTTTTTAGTTTGATGTTGAGGAGATCGTTGAGAGACCTTGCTGTTTGATTGCCCCTTGTCTTCTTGGCAACCTTATCTCCGTGAGCATTGAGGGACTGGGGCCCCTCTTTATGAAATGACTTGAAATGTATGTCACGAGTCCTTAGGGTTACGTGAGAACTCTTAGGATTTTGGTAGGTTTTATGTAAGAGATAGTGATTTTGGTATCACTATATATAGGTTGATCATATGCGTGAGAATGTAGTGACTTGAGTTACTTTGAAACTCTTGTCTTGAAATAGAATATTGAATGCATGGGCATGTATGCATAAAGTATAGAGAGAGATAATGCAATTGTAAAGTATATATGTATGCATCAGCATTTATACAAGTATTATAACAGCAGGAAAAGACAAGAATAAAGAAAAGTAAAGTAGTCGCCCTTTCCTCTATGGTTTTGAAGTTGATGTGCGTGTCTTAAATCTGACAAAGGTTCGGCCATGTATGGTTTCTATATGAGCATGAGATTGAGGGTTTACTAATACTTCCTAAGAAGGCTCGGCTCCCAAATCTTCAAACCTAGGCCCACTCCCCGAGGTGGTATCATTATAGGTTGGTGATCCAAGCGGGGAAACCATCAAGATGTTGTAGGCTAAGAAACTAACACAACATCTGCCCATAACTACTATACCGTTCCTTATCTAACTAGAAGGGTCATAACCAAGTAAAGAATGCAAGTATGCAAATGCAAGTGCACGTGCAGTGTGTGTGTGGAATTTTTAAAACAAAAGAAATGGCCCAACAACTCCTATCCATCCTGTCCATTTCATCATATTCATTCATGACAAACATGGCAATTAATATAACATAAAGTAAAAATGTGAACAAAGGTCCACCTACAAAAATAAAGATGTAGAAAGTCAGTACTTGAATGACAAACTTAATGCAAGATAGAATGATTGAATTTAATTTGAATGTACACAATGACATGTTTTTTAATATAGCATTGAAAAGGTTGATTTTAAAATTTTGAAGTGGATAGAGTTGGACAAGTTAATTGAAGATTCTAGATGAGTTAAGGGTGAAGAGACATGATAATGGCCTAACCTTCTAAGCATCTTTAGTTGAGCCGCCAGCTGTTGTGGCCCGATTTTTCATACTTGAGAAAACACACAAGCCAAAAAAATATGGTACTTTCTCGTTAGAACTTATCCTCTTAAAAGGATGAGTGCAACTAGGTTTGAATTGAAAATTGATTTGATTAAGTACTTTTGGAAAAAAAAAAAAAAAAAAAGAAGTTTGGAGTTGCCACCTAACTTTGTTAAGGTGAGTTAGGTCACCTAAAACTAAGTGCAATCTAAAAATGAAACTTAGGATTTTTGAAAAAAGGTTTTGAAAAATTCCTCAAGAGAGGGTTTTTAAGAAAACAGGTTGTTTGGTAACCTCTAGAAAGATTTAAGCCCTTTTTAAAATAACTTCGTTTTAGTCTTTAAAAACAGTGATTCTAGGTTCGAAGGTTGGTTACATATATGGAGGATGCACTAGGCTATCACCATATCCCGCCCTTGTGATACCTACATGTCTATTCACCCTAGATTCACTCGTTTAGAATCTTTGCTTATCCATTGTCCAATACTATCTACTTTGAAAAGAATTTTAGAACAAAGTTTGATATGATGCATGACATGCAAGTGCAAGAAATGAATTTGATTTTGAAAATAGATTTAAAAAGAGGATTTGAAGCTTAAAAAAGGTTGTGGAATTTGAAAACTTAAAAAATATTGTAAGAATTTGAGATTTGAAAAAGATTGTAGAATTAAAAATTTAAAAAAGGGTGTGAAATTGAAAACTTGAAAAAGGTTGTGACTGCACCCATGAGGGTTGCCTACGTATCCTTTTGTTGAGAATCAGGTCAGTCGTAGTTTGGACACGGGGTCTGATTGAAAATAGACACTTTGGGGCCTTTGAAAAGTTTAACTTGAAAAGGTTTGATTTGAACTTTGAATAGAAGATTTGAAATTGAACTTTGATTTAAAATCGAGTTTGGATTTAAAGTTGAACTTGGAATTGACTTTGATTTGAAAATGAACTTGAGGATTTTGAAATTGATTTTGATTTGAAAATATTGAACTTTGAAGGAGAACTTGGACTTGATTTGGGAAAGATTGAGTTGAACTTTGAAAACATCTTGACTTAGATTGAAGTTTTAGAATCATCTTGGTTTAGAAAAGAGTTTTAGCTTCCTAACTTTAGGGTTAAGTTGAACTAGGGTTTGGCCTCCTAGGGTTAAAGCTTGCAATTGAATTAGAAAGGTTTGATTTGAACTTGAAACGTTTGATTTTGGGAATGTTGGAATTAGGAGAGTTTTGATTTTGGAAAGTCTCAAATTAGGAAAGGTTTTAATTTTGGAAAGTCACAAATTAGAAAAGTTTTGAATTAGAAATGATTGAAAAAGATTTGAAAAGAATTTGATTTGATTTAGAAACACTTGACTGGAAAAAAAACTTGTAAAGATTTGACTTAATTATTTGATTTGAAAGAATTTAGAAAGTTAGGGTTTGAGAAATATTGGATTTTGAAAAACTTTGAATTAGGAAAGTTTCAAAATAGGAAAGTTCCATTTTGGAAAAGTGCCAAATTAAGAAAGTTTCATTTTAGGAAAATATTGATTTCAGAAAGATTTGAATTTAGAAAGTTTTGAATTTACAAAAATTTGAACTTTGGAAAGATTTGGAAATTTGAATTTAAGAAAGATTTGAAAGCTTGAAATTAGGAAAAGTTTGATAGTTTGAAATTAGAAAAGATTGGAAAGTTCGAAATTAAATAATTTGATTTTGTTTCCAAAATTAAAGAATTTGATTTGATTTTCTAAATTGGGAGATTTGATTTGACATAGAATTGGAAAGGTTGAGTTTTAGAAATCTTGGATTTGGAAATGTAAGATTTGGTAGAAAAAAAGATTTTGGAAATCTATGATTTGATATAGAAAATAATTTTGAAAAACCTATGATTTGAGACAAAATAGGAATTCATGATTTTAAGAAAGGCACTAGGATTTCCTAATCATGGATTGTAGGGCTTGACTTGGACTCCAAGACAAAGAGTTTTTGGAAAGTAGATCTTTGAAAAAGGTTTTTTTTAGGAAGTAGTTTTTTTAAAAGAGTTTTTAAGAAGTAGAATTGCAAAACAATTTGGAAAGAGGTTTGAATATGGACTTTTGCAAATTTCTTGAATATTTCACTTTCCTAAAATGATTCTTACCATGAAAAGATTAGAACCATTATAAGTTTATGATTTTGAAAACAACTAGGGTTTTGAAATATAGACCACAATGATCACATTGAATATAACACTTTCCTAAAATAATCTTAACCATGGAGTGGTTAGAATCGTATTAAGATTATGGTTTTGATAAAAAAAAAAATTTATGGTTTACACTCAAAATTTGTATCTTGATAGTCACATTGAATATAATACTTTCCTAAAATGACCCTAACCATAGAATGGCTAGAATCATCATAGGAGTGTGATTTTGAAAACAAGTTTGAAAGAAAGAGATTTTGAATGCAAGTTTTGAAAAAGAATTTTAATGCAAGTTTGAAAACAATTTTGAACGCAATTTTGAATAGATGTATGAATATGACATGCGCAATGCAATAAGGTTGTGAACATACAAGGCTAGGTTTCACCTTTTAATCAAGAAGGCTGAACCCACACCATAAAAGGTTGAACTAGAAGAAAGCCCCCAGCATGGTGACTTTCAACAGTCCTTCCTAGGCATGAACCGGGGAGTTCCTTGTTTCAAGCATGCAAGAAGAGGAGGTAAAAGATAGGCATTAAAATAGAAGAAAATCCAGTGGGTTAGGAGGGAGAAGAGAGAGGGGGGAATTGAATAAAAATAAATAGAAAACCAACATTGTATTCTTCTCGCTTTGATTACTTGGTTTGCTTTGCTTTACTTGAACCTTGAGAGCTTTGAAGTTGCAGCACTAGAGTCTTTAATAGATGTTTGGAGACTAGTGTTTGAGTGTATAAGGTATATAGAGGTTAGGGTTTGAGTGTGTGGTAGCTAGGGCTTGAAGAGGCTTGAGAAAATTAGGGTTTGAAGAGACTTCGAGCTCTGTTTTCAGATAGACAGAGTTTCTGAATTGAATTTGCGGACCCTTTTTACGCAGGGGGAGTGTCACCTATTGTAGTAGCGCTAGGGCAAAAATTGGTGCCAAACCATTTATTGGCTTGTAGTGGCACCAACCACTTAGGAAAGTTTTAAGGCGGTAAGAAACGTATCTTTTGACCCTTGGGACCCAAGACAAAAGATTTGGGCGTCTGTGCTAGTGACTACCATGCATTTTTGGCTTGGCTCCACTAGGAGTGACTTCGAAAGGCCTGGGAATAATCTAGAAGGTCGGGGATCAATAGGAACACTTGAAAGAATGTCCCAGAGGTAACAAACTTAAGAAATAATACTAGAATGCTTGACAAGATTGACTAGCTCACCAAAGGAAAAACGTTCAATTGAACTGGGAAAACACCAGAATGGACTCGGATTGACCTGTGAGAAGGCTTGAAGGTTGAAAACATTATCAAAAGTGTTCCAAGGGGTTTCCGGTTTGATACTTAGAGTCGATATGGTTTGGAAAAGGCGACCGGCCCACTAAGGTTAAAACAGTCATTTTGCACAAAGCTTGCCAAAATAGACTCAGAATGATCCAAAAAGGTGTTGAAAGATTGATGATACTATTAGAAACGTCTTTGGAAGGTAACCGGTTTGATACCTAGAATCGGTGTGGTTCCCGAAGGCGATCGGATGCCTAAGGGAAAAATGGTCATTTTGACTGGATGGCCCCGAAATTGATCCAAAATCGACTGGAGGAAATTTGAACATGCCGGATTATCTTTGGGACAATCTTGGAAAAGTGCACTTACCACTTTGAGGACTTAGGTACTTTATCAAAAAGCGTGTCGAAAAGGCCCAAGGGGTAGTGTGGTTATTTTTCACTAGAGTAGGCTAGCAAGCACTAGTGTTGACCTAGGTTTTGAGTGTTTCTGTCACTCTGACGGTGTGGGATGAGTTGGTTTCCAAAGGTATCATATCCTTCGGTAAACGTGTCATGGCCAAGAGGCGTATTCGGTCCCGTGACATGGGGGTTTTGTTGGCAATTCCCAATGCCAACCTGTTTGCAAATGTTTCCACCGCTCTGACAGTTACGATGTTTGTGAGTGTTTCCGTTATTTTGACAGTGTGCATTCATTCCAGAGACTGCTTGATCTTGAGAAGCTGCTAGATGGTCTTATCGTCTTAGGGATCAACTTTCTCGAAAGACTTGCTGAATAACGGACATTCTATATTGGCGGGCTAGCATGCGCCAGAAGTGAACCGTTATACCATCTTGGGAACTTGGGTTCCATCTCGGTCGAAAATTTTGAAGGGACTTATCGTTTCGAGGAGTTTTCTCAATAAACGTGTTGTACCAGATGGACTTACTGCCTGAGGGATCAACTTTCTCAAAAGACGCGCCGAATTGAGTTTGATTGGTCTGGACTGGAATTGGAACTAGAATTGAGGTTAAAATAGGGACTTACCATCTTTAGGAAGACATGCCAACTAAAATTGGACTGAGCAATGCCCCAAGGGTATTTTGGTCATTTTGCCTCTTATGGGCTTAATGGGCCCGCGAAGTGATTGATTGACTGGATTGAGTTTGGAAAGCTGGTATGGACTTGAATGTGTCTGTGCCGGTTTGAATGTGAGTCCGGTCGGACCGGAGATTGTCGAGCGGGACAAAATGGGGTGCATACAGCTGCCCCTTTTTTTCTGTCTTTGTTTGTTGAATGCAAAAATTTCGTCTAAAAATGGTCACTATATCACCCAAGACTTGATAACGGAACAAAAACCGTGCACCCCACGGTATCATAGACACATGTTACGGACAAACATAAAACAACCCGTGCACATTTTCAAGGTTTTCAAATTTTCAAACGCATGTTCTATTTATCAAAAATTCAAGGGTTTTTAAAATTACCGTAAAATCCTTCATTACTACTTCACATATGTTCTAAAAAATTCTCATATTTTTCTAAACCCTTAACTTAAACAATTCCATTGATTTCTTAATTTTCTCTATTTTAAAAGCTTTTTCTATGTTTTGAAAAATCAAAAATTCAAAAGTTTTTCAGAAAATCATGAAACTTCATATGGTTGTTCAATACATTTTTATAAAGCACATGGTGTAAAAATCTAGCCAAAAAACCTAATACCAAAAGCTGTAGGAGCAAATCTCTAATTCCTGCAGAAACCCCCTTCACATAAATATGCAAAATTACTCAAAATCAAACGAGCATTGAAACTCATAAACAATACCACTTGAGTGTTCAAAGCACATCAAAATATCAATTTCAACTATTTACACAACTCAAACAGAGTTCTACACATCAAAATCAACACAAAATAAAAACCTCACCTCATGAAGTTCTCCGGTGAAATCTTCTTCGGCAACAATTTCGATGACGGTAACTGCTTCCGGCAATTCTTCGGTGTCCCTTAACCTCACTCCTTCAATGCTCAAGACCCCTTCCTTGCAAAACACTCAAAAAAAGGCTCTCAAAACCCAAAAACTCAAACAAACCTGTAAGCCTCGAACAAGAGGCTTTTATGGTTTTTATTCTTAGGCTTGGCCCCATAGGCTAGTTATGGCCAGTTTAGCCCTTTCGCTTGCCAAAATTCAATTTCAAATGCCCCCTTGGGCCAATCTACTAATTTTAAGCTCCAGTTTTCAAAAATTTTCAAATTCCATCCCTCCCATCGCCTCGTAGTCAACATAAGACCCTTATTTTATCGTTTTCTACTTTCGACAAGCAAAGACAGAAAAAGAGGAACAGCTGTAAGTACCCCATTTTTGTTCGCTCAGCAATCTCCAGCTCAACCGGATGCACATTCAAACCAACACGGATACATTCAAGCCCAAACTGGCTTTCCAGACTCAATACAGTCAATCAATCGCTTCGCAGGCCCGCCAGGCCCAATAGAGGCAGAATGACCACAATACCATTAGAGTATTACTCAGTCCAATTCCAGTTGGCATGTATTTCTAAAGACGGTAAGTCTGTGTTTTAATCTCAATTCCAGTTCTAATTCCAATCCAAACCAGTCAAACTCAATTCGGCATGTCTTTCGAGAAAGTTAATCCCTTATACGGTAAATCCAACTAGCACAACACATTTATCAAGAAAACTACTCAGAGCGATAAGTCCCTTCAAACTTATCAACTGGGATGGAACCCAAGTCCCCAATATGGTAGAGCGGTTCACTTCTGGCACCTACTAGCCCGCTAATGTAGAATGTCCGCTATTAAACACATCTATCTGGAAAGTAGCTAAGGCCCCAAGATGATAAGACTATCCAGCAGCTTCTCGAGATTAGGCAGTCTTCAGAATTAATGCACACCGTCAGAGTGACGGAAACACTCATAAACATCACAACCATCAGAGTGGCGAAAACACTCGCAAATAGGTCGACATAGAGAATTGCCAAAAAAATCCCTATGTCACGGGACCGACACCTCTTGGTCGTGACAAGTTTACCAAAGGATAGGATACCTTTGGAAACTAACTCGTCACACCTTGTCAGAGTGACGAAAATACTCAAAACCCATGTCAACACTAGTGCCTGCTAGCCCACTTTAGTAAAAAATAGTCAAACTGTCCCTTGGGCCCTCTCGACACGCTTCTCAAGAAAGTATCTAAGTTCTCAAAGTGGTAAGTCCACCCTTCCAAGATTGTCCCAAAGATAATCTAGCACATTCTAGTGCTTTCCAGTCGCTTCCGAGTTAATTTCGAGAGCATCTAGTCAAAATGAACATTTTTCCCTTGGCATCAAATCGCCTCTAGGAACCACACTGGTACTGGGTATTAAATCATTTATCTTCTATGAATGCTTATAATAGTGTTCCTAGCCTTCTAGTACCTTTCTGGACCATTCTGAGTCCATTCCAATAAACCTGATGCGAAATGACTGTTTTACCTCTAGTGGGTCGGTCGCCTTTTCCAACTACACCAGGTCTGGGTATCAAACTGGCAATCCCTTGGAACACTCTCGATAGTGTTTTCAACTTTTAAGCCTTCTCATGGGTCGCTTCGGATCCATTTCGGTGTTTTCTCGGTTCAAATGACTGTTTGGCCCCTGGTGGGCCAATCAACCTTTTCAACTATTTTGGCATTATTTCTTAAGCTAGTTACCTTCGGGACACTCTTTCAAGGGTTCCTGTCTGTTTCCGACCGAGTTTGGTTACTTGAAACCTTCTAGATCATTTCTAGAATTTTTGGAGTCACTCCTAATGGAGTCAGGCTAAGAATTGTATGGTAGTCACTAGGATAGCCGCCCAAATCTTCTGCATTACGTCATAAGAGTCAAAGATCTATTTCTTGCCACCTCAAAAGTTTCCCAAAGGAGCTGTCACCACTAGTAGTGGTGCCAAGCCAAAAAATGGCCAGGCGCCACTAGCAGGTTAAAAACACTCTAGCCCCACTACAACAGGCTCTAGTTCCTCTTCTATTTGCCTATAAATACAGACCTTCCCCCTGCATATTCTAGGTCCGCAAAATCACTCCAAAAACTTTGCCTCATTGAAAACAGAGCTTGAGTTCCCTTAAAACCCTAATTCTCTCAAGCCTACAAAAACCCTAACCTCTTGACACTCCATATAATCAAATACAAGCCTCCAAACATTCATTAAAGATCAAGCGCTGTATATTGAAAGCTCTCAAGGTGAACCAAACAAAGCAATCAAAGTAATCAAAGCAAAGTAAAGAGACAAGGTAGGTTTTTTATTTAGTTTATACAATTTTCCCTTTCTGTTCTCTCTCTTAACCCACTTAGGTTTTTTTCTATTTTAATCCACATCATCTAACTTCTCTTCTTGCATGCTTGAAACAACGAACTTCTTGGTTCATGCCTAGGAAGAATATTTGAAGGTCACCATTTTGTGAGCTTTCTTCAAGTTCAACCTAAGATGGTGTGGATTCAACCCCATTAATTATGTGGTGAAGCCTAACGTTGTATGTTCACAACCCTATTGCATTGTGGTTGTCATGTTTACGCATGGCATTCAAAATTGTGTTCAAAGTTGTTTTCAAACTTACATAAAATTCTCTTTCAAAACTTAAATTCAAAACCTCTTTCTTTCAAACTTGTTTTCAAAATTACAATTCTATAGTGAGTCTAGCCATTCCATAGTTAGGGTTTCTTTGGGAGAGTGTTACATTCAATTGGATCATCAAGGTCCATATTAGGGTTTCAAACCCTACTTGTTTTAAAAATAACAACCCTAAGGTGATTTTAACTACTCTATGGTTAGGGTTGTTTTAGGAAAGTGTTACATTCAATGTAATTATTATGGTCCATATTTCAAATCCTAATTATTGTAAAAATCATAACCCTATAATGGTTCTAATCTTTTTCATGGTTAGAATCGTTCTAGGAAAGTAAGATATTCAAGAGACTTGTAAGAGTCTCTATATAAATCCCTTTCTAAATAGTTTTTGCAAATCTACTTCCAAAAAACTTTTTTCAAAGATCTACTTTCCAAAAACTCCTTATCTTGAGAGTTCAAGTCAAAACTCTAGAATCCATTATTAGAAAACCCTAATTTCAGTCCAAAACGAAATCCTATTTATCTTTGCATCAAATCAAGAGGTTCCTAAACTATTTTCTACATGAAATCAAAAAGTTTCCAAAATCATTTTCTACATGAAATCATAGATTCCCTAATTCAAAAGTCACATAGAATTCAAGATTTTCAAAAATCACACTTTCCAATTACATGTCAAATCAAATCTTTTCCAATTAGGAAACCATATCAAATCATTTATTTTTGGAAATACAATCTAAATCTTCAACTCCAGGAAATAGATATCAAATCTTTCCTAATTTCAAACCTTTCCAAATTCGACTTTCTAAATTTCAAACTTTCAAATCTTTTCAAATTTCAAATCTTTCCAAATTCAAATCTTTCTAAAATCAACTCTTTTCTAATTTGGAACTGTCCTAATTTGGAACTTTTCTAATTTGAAATTTTCCTAATTCGAAACTTTCCTAATTTGTAACTTTCCTAAAATCCAACTTTCTAAAATCAAACATTTCTATTTCAAGTGCATGTTTCAACCCTAGGTTGCATAAACCCTAGGAGGCCAAATCCTAGTTCAACTTTAGCCCTAAAGTTAGGAAGTTTCAACTCTTTTCTAAATCAAGATGGTTTTCAAACTCCAATTTATGTCAAGTTAAATTCAAAGTTCAATTCAATCTTTTCAAATCAAGTCCAAGTTCCATTTTAAAGTTAAATGTCAATTTCAAGTTCAAATTGCAAAATCAACTTCAAGCTTAATTTCAAATCAAAGTTCAATTTCAAATCTTCTAATTAAAGTTCAAGTCAAGCTTTCTAAAAACTCAAAAGTGTCTTTTCAAGTCAAACAAGACCTCAAAGTGTCTATTTTCAATTGGACCTCGAGTCCGAACTACGACTGACTTGATTCCCAACAAATGGATACGTAGGCAACCCTCATGGGTGTGGCCACAAATTTAGAAAGGAATTTTCTAAAAGCCCTTATTCAAATCAATTTCCAATTCAAACCTAGTTACACTTGTCATTCTAAGATAATGAGTTCTAATGAGAGAGTATCGTGCATTTTCCCGCCAATCTCGAGTGTGGAAAAATAGGAGCACAACAATAAGCATGGGTATTGCCTGGGACAGGTATATTGCCTGCCGAGCTACGTCGTCAGACTGCTGAGCCATTGCAACTAGCCGAACCATCGCAGTCGCCCCCACATGGCTCGAGCGTCCAGCATATCACTGAGTTGGTTGTGGCAGGTTTGAAAGATAATATTAGAGAATTGGTTATACAAATCGTCTCCCAGATTGTTAGTTCACAGGGACGGGGCACTACGGATGCAGCTAGATAGGTGCGGTAATGTTTTCACTTAATTATGTTGATATATATACAAGAAAATAATCTGTAATACTATAGGTTATTTCCTCCTCTCAAGTTTTGAATGCATCTAGTGGGCACCAAACATTTTCGGAGTCTGTAGGTGATGATGTTGTAGTTATGCCACTAGGTGCTTCTTCATGACCTATTTTTTGTACAACACCACACGCGGTTGCATATGTTCTATAATATTATCCACTTTTTTAGGATATATTGACCATGTATAACATTATCCATTTTTTTTTACAACATCACACACAATTCCATATGTTGTAGGAATAACGTTTTAGGGCCCAAAATCCCTGAAAGCTCTAGGAATGGTGTGAAACTTGGCACGCAGCATGGTTTAGGCGAGAATGACATGTGGGGACAAAGGGAATGATCATCAGAGTCCCGGTTTGGGAATTATAGCATTTTTTCTAATATTAGGACACTTTAAGTTTTAAAGTTCAAGTTTCAGCATTTTGGCACCCAAAATCCACGAACAGTCTAGAAACGGCGTGAAACTTGGCACGTAGCATGGTTTAGGCGAGGATGATGTATGGGGACAAACAGCATGATCGCTGAAGTCCTAGTTTGGGTATTATAGCATTGTTTCTAATATTATAACACTTTAAGTTTTAAAGTTCAAGTTTCATCATATTGGGGCAAAAAATTCACGAACGTCTAGGAACGGCATGAAACTTTGTACGTGGTACGATTTAGGCGACGATGATGTGTGCAGATAAACCGTATGGTTGCCGAAGTTTGAGTTTGAGAATTATAGCATTTTTTCTAATGTTAGGATACTTTAAATTTTAAAGTTCAAGTTTCGGCGTTTTAGGGCCCAAAATCCATGAACGGTTTAGGAACAACGTGAAACTTAGCACATAGCACGGTTTAGGTGAGAATAACATGTGGGGACAAACAGCACAGTTTTTGGAGTCCTAATTTGGGAATTATAGCATTTTTTCTAATATTAGCACACTTTAAGTTTTAAAGTTTAAGTTTTAGCATTTTGGGGTCCAAAATCCACGAACGGTCTAAGAATGGCGTGAAACTTGGCATATAGCATGGTCTATGTGAGGGATGACGTGTGGGGACATTCGACACGGTCACTGAAGTCTTGTTCTGGGTATTATAGCATTTTTTTCTAATATTATAACACTTTAAGTTTTAAAGTTCAAGTTTCGGCATCTTGGGGCCCAAAATTCACGAACGGTCAAGGAACGGTGCGAGACTTGGCATGTATCACGATTTAGGCAAGGATGATTTGTGCGAATAAAAGGCACGCTTGCTAAAGTCCCGGTTTGAGAATTATAGCATTTTTTTTCTAAATTTATAACACTTTTAAGTTTTAAAGTTCAAATTTCGGCGTCTTGCGGCCCAAAATGCACGAACAGTCTACGAACGGCATGAAACTTGGCACATAGCACAGTTTAGGTGAGGATGATGTGTGTGGACAAACGGCATGGTCGCCGAAGTCCCAATTTGGGAATTATAGCATTTTTTCTAATATTAGGAGACTTTAAGTTTTAAAGTTCAAGTTTTGGCTTTGTGGGACCTAAAATCCCCGAATGGTCAAGGAATGGCGTGAAACTTGGTACATAGAACGATTTAGGCGAGGGTGATGTGTGGGGACAAATGACACAGCTGTTGGAGTCCCAGTTTGAAAATTATAGGACTTTTTCTAATATGAGGACATTTTAAATTTTAAAGTTCAAGTTTCAGCGTTTTGGGGCCCAAAATCCACAAACGATCTAGGAACAGCATGAAACTTGGCACGTACCATGGCTTAGGCAAGGATGAAGTGTTGGAATAAACAACACGGTCCCTAGAGTCCCAGTTTGGGAATTATACCATTTTTTGTAATATTAGGACACTTTAAGTTTTAAAGTTCAAGTTACGGCGTTTTGGAGCCTAAAATCCACGAACGGTCTAGGAATGGCATAAAACTTGGCACGTAGCATAGTTTAGGCGAGGTTGACGTGTGGGGACAAAAGGCACGGTCGCTAGTGCCCCGGTTTGGGAATTATAGCATTTTTCTAATATTAGGACACTTTAAGTTTTAAAGTTCAAGTTTCGGCGACTTGGGGCCCAAAATCTACGAACGGCGAGAAACTCGGCACGTAGCACGGTTTAGGAGAGGACGACGTGCGGTAATAAACAACATGATCGTGGAATCCTGGTTTGGGCATTATAGCATTTTTTTCTAACATTAGGACACTTTAAGTTTCAAAGTTCAAGTTTCGGCGTTTTGGAACACAAAATCCATGAATAGTCTAGGAACGAGGTGAAACTTGACACATTGCACGGTTTAGGCGAGGATGATGTATGGACACAAATGGCATGATTGCCCGAGTTCTGGTTTGCGAATTATAGTATTTTTTCTAATATTCGGACACTTTAAATTTTAATGTTCAAGTTTCTTTGTTTTGGTGCCCAAAATCAACGAACGGTCTAGGAACGACGTGAAACTTGGTACGTAGCATGGTTTAGGTGATGATGACATGTGGGAGCAAATGGCACGGTTGCCGGAGTCTCGGTTTGGGTATTATAGCATTTTTTTTTAATATTAGGATGCTTTAAACTTTAAAGTTCAAGTTTCGGCATTTTGGAGCCTAAAATCCATTAACGGTCTAGGAACAGAGTAAAACTTGGCACGCAGTACGGTTTAGGTGAATATGACATGTGGGGATAAACGGCACGGTTTGTGGAGACGTGGCACGTATCACGATTTGGGTGAGGTTGACATGTAGGAATAAAAGACACGGTCGTCGGAGTCTCGATTTGAGAATTATAATATTTTTTCTAATCTTAGGAAACTAAGTTTTAAAGTTCAAGTTTCTGCTTTTCGGGGCCTAAAATCCTCGAACGATCTAGGAATTGTGTGAAACTTGAAACGTAACACGATATAGGCAAGGATGACGTGTGGGGATAAACGGCATGGTCTCTGGAGTCCTGGTTTTGTAATTATAGTATTTTTTCTAATATTAGGACACTTCAAATTTTAAAGTTTAAGTTTCAGCGTTTTAGGGCCCAAAATCCACAAACGGACTAGGCACGATGTGAAACTTGGCACGTAGCATGGTTTAGATGAGGATGATGTGTGGGGGTAAATGACACGGTCCCCGGAGTCTGGTTTGGGAATTGTAGTATTTTTTTTTTTAATATTAGGACACTTTAAGTTTTAAAGTTCAAGTTTTAACATTTTGGGGCCTAAAATCTATGAACGGTCTTGGAACGGCTTGAAACTTAGTACGTAGCATTGTTTAGGCGAGGATGACCTGTGGGGACATAGGGCATGGTCGCCATAGTCCTTGTTTGGAAATTATAAGATTTTTTCTAATATTAGAAAAGTTTTAAAGTTCAAGTCTTGGCATTTTGGGGCCCAAAATTCATGAACAATCTAGGAACGGCGTGAAATTTGGCACGTAACAAGGTTTAGCTAAGCTTGATGTGTGGGGATAAACAGCATGGTCGGCGTAGTCCCAGTATGGGAATTATATCATTTTTTCTAATATCAGGAAATTTTAAGTTTTAAGGTTCAAGTTTCAACGTTTTGGGACCCAAACTCCACAAACGGTCTAGGAATAGCGTTACTTGGCACATTGCACGGTTTAGGCAAGGATGACATATGAGGACAAACGAAACGGTCGTTGGAGTCCTAGTTTGAGAATTATAGTATTTTTTCTAATATTAGGACACTTTAAGTTTTAAAGTTGAATTTTTATCGTTTTGGTGTCCAAAATGCACGCACGGTCTAGGAATGGTGTGAAATTTGACACGTAGCATGGTTTAGGCGAGAATGACTTTTGGGGACAAACTGCAAGTCGCTGGAGTCCCGATTTGGGTATTATAATATTGTTTCTAATATTATAACACTTAAAGCTTTAAAGTTCAAGTTTCGATATGTTCAGGCACAAAATTCACGAACATCTAGGAATGGCATGAAACCTGGCACGTAGCACAATTTAGGAGAGTATGACGTGCGAGGACAAACGGCACAGTCGCCGGAGTCCCGGTTTGAGAAGTATAACATTTTTTTCTAATATTAGGAGACTTTAAGTTTTAAAGATCAAGTTTTGGCATTTTAGGACCAAAAATTGACGAACGGTCTAAGAACGGTGTGAAACTTGGCACGTAGCACAGTTTAGGTGAGGATGACATGTGGGGAGAAACATCACAGTTTTCGAGTCCCTGTTTTATAATTATAGCATTTTTTCTAAATATTAGGACAATTAGTTTTAAAGTTCAAGGATTGGTATTTTTGGGCCCAAAATCCACGAACGGTTTAGGAATGGTGTGAAACTTAGCACGTAGCATGGTTTGGGCAAGGATGATGTGTAGGGATAAATGGCATAGTTTTCAGAGTCCGTTTTGGAAATTATACCATTTTTTCTAATATTATGACGCTTTAAGTTTTAAAGTTCAAGTTTCGACGTCTTAGCACCCAAAATTCACAAACGGTCTAGGAACGACGTTAAACTTAGCACGTAACACGGTTTAGGCAGGGATGACATGTGGAGACAACGGCACAGTTACCGAAGTTTCGGTCTGAGAATTATAGCATTTTTTTCTAATATTAGGACACTTTAAGTTTTTAAAGTTTATGTTTTAGCGTTTTGGGGTCCAAAATCTACAAACGGTCTAGGAACGGTGTAAAACTTGGTATGTAGCACAGTTTAGGCAAGAATGATGTTTGGGGACAACCAGCATGGTTGCCGGAGTCCCGGTTTTGAAATTATAGCATTTTTTCTTATATTGTAACACCTTAATTTTTAAAAAATTTAATTTATTTGAAAGTATTTATTCAAATATTGTACTTCTGATTGTAGGATGGTATAAAAGTAAGTGTGTTTAGTGTTGGGCTTCCAAAACTCGAGGTGGAAGAGAAAATTTTTATTAGTATGTACCCATTGGCCAAAGTCAATGGAGAATTATTGGAACCAAATTTCTACAAACTTTTTGTTCAAATTGCAAGAAAACCTAAAACTCTTTTAAAAAGACCATGTCAAAACATTAGAACTGTGGGAGAATCAGTTGACCGACACGTTGTATGGAAATCTGTTAATGTAAATTTCAGTTTTGTTTTATATATTTTTAATTTTATTGATGACATTCATATATGTATATATATTAACCGTAGCAATCATATTGATACTTGCTTTATTGATTTATTTCAGGTTATTGAGAAATAGTGGATATTTCGTGGAGTTTGGCATATATTTTATTTGTTTTTTTTTCTATTTGGATGTTAGGAAAATCTTGGAGTTTGGCATTCATATATTTGTTACAAAAACTTTATTGTATACATTCGATTGCACTTTAATTACTTCTTTATATAAAAATTATATTTTGGATAATTTGTATTAAATGTTTTGGATTTGGGTTGTGAATTTATGATTAATTTATTTAGTTTAATTGCTTTTATATAAACATGAATTACAAGGAATTAAAAATTTTAATTTTTGAAATAAATGTTTAAAATTAAAATATAGCATTTGCGACGGCATGGTACTTTTTGCGATGACAAAGAGCTGAAGCAAAACTCCCAAACTAGCTACAATTTTCTGGCGACAATTATATTTGTCATTCAATACAGGTATTTGCGATGGCATGATTATTTGCTATGGCAAAAACTGTCACTAATAGTCCAGCCTTTCGCGATAGATTTTTGTGATGGCAGCGTGCCGTAGCAAATAGAATTATTTACAACGGTATTGCGACGAATAAATCGATCCCCGCCTCAACCTTTTACGATGGCATCGTTGTCGTGACAAATACTATTTTGCTGTCGCAAAAACTTTTTGCAGCGCTATCTATTGCCACGCCCTTCTGGCCATTGTAACGTCGTGGCAAAAGGTCTTTTACTACAGCATCCAGCCCTTTGTGAGATTAATTTACCATGGCAAAAAGTCTTATTTTTAGTAGTGTTGGTGCTATTGTGGTTCAATTGCACATATCACATGTGCTTAGACTGTGCTATATATCTAGTTTAATGGGATTCGAGTCCATTTTGATTTTTTTAGTACTATAACACCATCAAAATGAGTCACACAGTTCGTGCAAAACACCCAACGAACTGCAATCTGATGCGCGAACTCACGCTTTCATTGTCCATTCAGGTTAAATTCATTAATTATCATAGTCAAATTCGTGAATTGTAACCTAATTGAATTTTTAACGAATGATAAGGTAACACGTGGGCATTTTTTTTATGGTGCGGCTTATAGCGTTCCACCCATGTGCTGCATGACTCTCACGTGCATTCAGTTAAAATATATTCCTCAGGCAAACAATTGAACCTGCTACCCCAAGCGTGAACGATAGGAATCACCTATGAACTTTTGTCGCTCTCCCTTTTTTTTTTTTTTTTTTTTCTAATTGTATGTCTTTGTATTTATTAAATACAATTACACATACATGGAAATTTGTTTTGTTGATGGTACACGTACATAGAATTAAAGCATGAAAAATTAAAAAACACTTAAACACATGAACATAAATGTACATAGGTATAAACTTACTTAAATAAATATGTATATATCTAAATATATATTGTTAGGTTTTTAGTATTGGCTAATTCCGTGAACAAAGATACTTTGCTTGTATCCTTGTTTCAAGTTGTATTTGGGTCAAAAAGTCTAAGATTCAAGTTCAAGCTGTCAGAGTACAAGCTGTCCAAGTTGCAATACAAGTCTTTAAAGTACGCAGAACTAAAACTTTGGAATGTCATATCTCTTTGCTTAGGTGTCCGTTAAAGTTCCATAATATATGGATTCTATATAACTTTTCGAGAGCAATCTAAATTTGCAGAGATCTCGGTTCAAGCGAAGTCCGCTCGAGTGATCATATGTCTGCTCGAGCGATAGTTGAAAAATTCTACAAAACTAAAATCCAAATAGCACCGCTCGAACTTCGCTACAAGACCGCTTAAGCGGTACGTCATAATTTTGTTCGAATTGAACTACTATCTTATCAAAGTAAGTTACTTTTTGAGGACTCTTTAACCAGAGCTTTTCAGCCAATTGAGAGGTAGTTCCAACTTACCTTTTTGGTGATCCTAGGAATGCTATAAAAGTAAAGAGAATTAATTGTTGGACGTGACTCTGGAGTTGTGAAAAAGATACAAAAAATATACAGAGAAGAAAAATAAAGAAGGTGAAGATCTTGATGATTATCTGAGTTTACAGAGTTCCTTCACCAGAGTATTAAACTGAAGAACACCATGGTGATTCGGTGTTGAGGTTGAAGCTAGGGAGAACAGAAATTCGAGGAGTCGAGTAAGTAATCTTAAACCGGACTTCATGGGGATTCGGACGGCAATTGTGGAGATTCAATTGTTATGGTTGTAAGTCGTACTTGTGTAACCTGTTCATTATAGTGCTTGGCCTGCTGGACGTGGTTTTTTCCCCAGTTTGGGTTTCCACGATATATTGTTGTGTCTCTTTATTATTGTGTGATGTATGCATGTGAATGATCACTTAGGTAAAGAGAACTAGACAAGTTTTTTCTTAGGCAAATAAGTGGTTATAAGTCTTAATCCGTGAAATTAGAATTTTTTCAATTACTATCAGAGCGGGTCGCTCATAAATTTTTTTTATTTGAGTGTGATCCTAATATTCTGAATTCATGGATTTATCACGAGAGAATGCATCACTTGAAATTCTAATTTTTAATGGCTTAAATTATGAGTATTGGAAGCCACACATGAGAGTCTTTTTGAAATCTATTGATGAATATGTATGGCTATCTGTTATACATGGTTGGAGTCCCCCCTAGGATTACTGTAGGCACTGAGATTATCCCAAAACCTCAAGAACAATGGGATAATCATGAATTGGAAGGGTTCATGTGGAATAGTAAGGCTCTAAATTCTATCTTTAACGGTGTCATAGCTGAAGAATTTGGTTATTTATCTATGTGTGGAACTGCTAAAGAAGCATGGGATGCTCTTGAAGCTGCATATGAAAAGACTCATAATGTCATAACGGGCACATCATATGCACATGAGCACATTAGTATATCTTCTCATGATAATATTGATAACCTAAGTGATTCTCATGAGTGAAATCAAAGTGACTTTGATAGTGATGATGAGAGCACTCATCAGAAGTTTAATCAGTTGTTTAAAGTGTGTCTTAAAGCTAAAAAGACTAATAAGAGCTTGCATGAAGAAAGAGACACACTGAAACAACAAATCAATGAATCTATTGTTCTCATTAATAAATTGAAGTCTAATGAGGTCACTTTATTGGAAAAGGTCTCTATGTTAGAAAGGAAATTACGTGTTTCTATTGAGACCAATAAGAGTCTAGAGGGAAAGGTATCTACACTTGAGTCTGATCTTGCTAAAGCTAATAATACTCTTAAGAAGATTACTACAGGTTCTAAGAAGTTTGATGAAATCTGGAACGCTCAAAGAAGCACTCGTGATATGACTGGAATAGGGTATACACAGAAAGCTTCTTCATCTTCCCAACCGGCAAGTAAGCCAAATTTTGTTAAGACTCAAGGTAAGTCTCTTATACCTCCTAAAGGCCATACTGCTAAATTTGTACCCACGTGCCACCATTGTGGTATCAAAGGTCACATTAGGCCTCAATGTTCTAGGTTGAAGACCAAACACGTGTCTCATAAATCCAACACCACACATGCACCTATGAAGCATAATATTAAGGCCAAACCTACTAGGTTTGTTCCTACATGTCATTATTGTGGTGTCAAAGGTCACCTAAGGCCATATTACCACAACTTGTGGAAGGTCCCTAGGACATATGGGTATGATCAATCTAAGAAACCAAATGGGAGGTTGAAAAATCAGATTTGTGTTCTTGTTAATAAGTCTAGAGTTTTGAATGTTGAATTAAATACACTTAGACCACGGTTAACGCCAAGGCAGGTTCCAAACAGATGGGTTAACAAAATGAACCATAGTGCCAAGGCTAAACCTAGAACACAACCCAAGCCCCTGATATTTTTTATAAACCTAAAACTGTGGCTATTTGGGTAAGAAAATCTGATTTAGTTTCATTGACCACCCCTAGAAAATTTTTAGGGGTAGACCTTCTTGAGTAAGGTTCGTGTTCATCATAGGCTAGGATTTTTTTTATGTCTATCTTTTAATCCTAGTTCTACGATATTTTTTTGTAGTTTTTGTGTTTTGTTTATGTATTTTTATTAAAAAAATACAAAAATATTTTTATGACTTTGCAAATTTGAAGATTTCATAACATTCATGTTAAATATTATATGATGATAATTATGCAAAGTATTTTGTTAAATTGAACTAGTGTGCATCTTTAGGTCTAATTCTCTACTCTTTGTTTGAGTAATGATTTTCATAACTATGAACCTAATGTAACTTGGGCACACTTGATGTTATTGATTTTGTTCGTCCGCATATGTGATTGCATATTTCTATATGCCTTTCTTGATTATACTGATTAACATCTGCTAGTTTAACATATGGTTAGCTTCCCATATTCAATGTTAGTGGGACTTTTTACATCTTCCGTTGCCATTGATTCTAGTAATATTGAAACTCCCTCTTGAAAAAAAAAATAATCTCAATGCACTTAAACCTTGGAAAGGGCTACCTTTGAGTTTGTGCGAAGCTACTATTGATTGAAATTAGAGCAATATCTTTATGAATTAATAGAGAGGGCTGCCTACTCATTTGTGTGAAAGCCACCATTGTTGTCTTTTGAAGTGCACATTGGAGAGATAGGGTGAAAAAAAATGATATGATATTGAGGGGGAGTTTTTATTGTTATCCGTTTCCATATCCATTAAGCATGTATGGGAGCTAATGTGGTCTGACTTTTAGTTATGTGATGATCTTTAGAAATCAAATGTGGTGCAGGCATTTAGATCACAACTAGGATTTGAACAAGTGTTGATATTCATTGAGTACACTTTACACACACTTGAAAATTTTTATGAACTTCATCATCTTAGAACAAATTGTTTTGAATCTTACTGTAGTTCATGCACTTAGTTCTTGTTTAATATCTATGAGCATGATTTGATTTAAATGATTTTGTGCATGGACACCATTGAAGTTCTGATAATTTGTATAGTTAATTTTTTTGGGGCTTTTGTTGACTCTATTAAGGGAGTTTTTTTATTGTTAGAGTCCTTTATCCTTGAGTACCTTATGTTTATATTCGTATTTTGATTCAGCTCTTCCATGATTACTTTGTGTTTAAATTTATCTTTGTCAATTTATGACAAAAAGGGGGAGAGAGAATAAGATATGTTGTGTTGAAGGAGAGAATTGTGATATTGTCTGTGTTTGCGGTTATTGCAATTTTATATATGTTTTTCACACATGCATTTCACAAGGTTGTGTTGTTTCTAGATGTGCAGCTACAAATCTCAAAATTCGTCTGACTTCGTTACGTTTTACAACTCGGTGTTTTAGTTGATTAAGTTTATTGGGTTGGGGTTTGTAATGATTTTGTTTGGGTGTTTAAGTTTTGTCACGGAATTGCCAAAGGGGGAGATTGTTAGGTTTTTAGTATTGGCTAATTCCGTGGACAAAGACACTTTGCTTGTAATCTTATTTCAAGTTGTATTTGGGTCAAAAAGTCTAAGATTCAAGTTCAAGCTGTTAGAGTACAAGCTATCCAAGCTGCAATATAAGCCTTTAAAGCACGCAGAGTTGAAATTTTGGAAGGTCATATCTCTTTGCTCAGATGTCCGTTCAAGCATCATAATATATGGATTCCATATAACTTTTCGAGAGCAATCTAAATTTGCAAAGTTCTCGATTCAAGCAAAGTCCTCTCGAGCGATAGTTGAAAAATTCTGCAGAACCAAAATCCAAAGAGCACTGCTCAAACTTCGCTACAAGACTGCTCGAGAGGTACGTCGTAATTTTGTTCGAATTGAACTACTATCTCATCAAAGTAAGTTACTTTTTGAGGACTCTTTAACTAGATCTTTTCAACTAATCAAGAGGTAGTTCCAGCCTACCTTCTTGGTGATCCTAGGAATGCTATAAGAGTAAAGAGAATTAATTGTTGGACGTGACTCTAGAGTTGTTAAAAAGATACAAAAAATATACAGAGAAGAGAAATAAAGAAGGTGAAGATCTTGATGATTATCTGAGTTTACAGAGTTCTTTCACCAAAGTATTAAACTGAAGAATACCATGGTGATTCGGTGTTGAGGTCGAAGCTACGGAGAACAGAAATTCGAGGAGTCGAGCAAGTAATCTTAAACCGAAGTTCATAGGGATTTGGACGGCAATTGTGGAGATTCAATTGTTATGGTTGTAAGTCATACTTGTGTAACCTGTTCATTATAGTGCTTGGCTTGCTGGACGTGGTTTTTTTCCGAATTTGGGTTTTCACGATATATTGCTGTGTCTCTTTATTATTGTGTGATGTATGAATGTAAATAATCACTTAGATAAAGAGAACTAGACAAGTTTTTTTCTTAGCCAAATAAGTGATTATAAGTCTTAATCCATGAAATTAGAATTTTTTCCTATATAATCAAATATATATACGCTCTGGAGATGCTTTCACTTTTAGTTCTTCTGACAAAGAACACACTCGCACTTGCATCCAAAAAATTGGTAACTTAGCCTTGAAATACTAAAATCTAATAAAACAAAGTGTCCCAAAGTGGAAAATGCTCTGCTCGCACTCGTGCCCAACGAATCGGTAACTTAGCCTTGAAACACTAAAATTTAATAAAACAAAGTGTCTCAAAGTGGAAAATCCTCCAACTTCTAAACTGACAGTCAAGCCCTAGTGCAGTTCATTCTCACATATCATTCGTGCCTAAACCATGCTATGTTTCAAGTTTGATAGGATCCCTAAACCACGTCTTTGTCGTAGCACTAATATAGTCCACACAAGTATTGATGTGTGATTACCAACAAAGAGGACCAGACATCCCCAGATTCACAACATGCAATCTTACCCTCCACACATCTATGAAGGTGTGGCCAATGAGGAACTGCCATAAGGTAATTAAAAGTGACAGGAACATAAACTAGTTAAGGCCGCGGGGTTTAAAACTGGAAACTACGGCCGGTGGTTTGACATTTGAAAGCCGACCGGTGGTAGTCGTCGGCCTAGAGATGTCGAATATAGTCATCCCCAATTGTGAACACCACGAGAGTTTGGCAGGGGACGAAATGGGGGTGTCAACACCCAAACTTGCTTGATTTGGTAGGGTTTAAATTTAGTTTTTTTATTTTTTATTTATAAGTAAAAAAATTAAATTTATTTAGCTTGTTTACTTTTTATAAGCTAAGATAAGTAAAAAAACGAAAAACAAAAACCAAAAAAGCAAAACAAATATAGCTTTTTTTGGTTACAAACTAAAAAGTCAGGCCCCAAAAATATATAAAAAAAAAATTGTACGAAACGGGCCTACGATGTTCAAAGATTGTTTTCCCTGAAATAGATCAAATTTGGTCCAGCTTGCTTCTAGCTTTGATTCTTTTGGGCGTGTTTGGGCTAGGCTTCCATTAGGCCCATAACTCTCACATGTGTGTTGAGTGCTTGTACTTTTGTATAAGCAATGGGATCCTACAACATGGGCTGGGCTTGGATGAACATGAAGCAGCAACAACCATTGCATGCTACGTGAAAAATAATTTTGTTTAATAACAGGCTTTGCGAAAGACAATCGATGTATTTTAATTCCAAGCAGAAAAATATATAAACAACTCAAACCTTAATTTAATTGCATTCTAACATGACATATCAACCTTTAGAAAAAAGCGAACATTGCCTATTGTTTTCCTTTGTGACGGTATTTTTTAGATGTAGATAGTGTCATTTTATGGAGATTTTTTGAACTAGAATGGTTATCGTTTGTTGTGAGGTTTTTGAAGGAGAATATATGTGTAATATGGGTCCTATATTCATGTGTCTAGAAGTAAGAAAAGAAATTGAAAAATAGAATTGTATATAGTATTATTTTTTATTTTTTGGACTCCATTTACGATAACTGCATATCATATTTTTTGTAACTACAAGTAACAGTTTTGGTATCTGCAGATTACATTTTTTGTAGCTACTGTTTCACCAATGCCATCTCAAATCCAAAACACATATTTTGCAAATATTCTTATTTAGTGATCATTTTTTTTTTTTTTCTTTTTAAGACGCAAGAGTTGTGATTTTGCTAGGTACTGGTACTGAAAACCACTGATTTCATATTGGACAAAAATCCTTCTGCAGACAGAATAAAAATCAAAATAGAACAATCCAATTAAAGTAGGATGTACTTACGCAAAGAGAGTAAAACATTGTAAGAACACGAGTCAAACATAATTAAAGAAAAATTATTTACAACTGATGTAATGATCTCCAAGTAAAGATAAAGTTAACGACAATTCTTCCCCACCACCTTCACATGGATTAACATCACTCTCCCCCTCCACAATTCTTGAAAAATAATTATAACTTTCATTTGGGAAATCTCAGATTAGGAGGATCTAAGTTTAACTACAAAACTGCATCTTACTCAGCACATCTTTGGTTGGTGACCAAGCTTGTCACCTGTAGGACTTTGTGCATGAATGCCTCTATGTGTGTAAATTACTAAATCTATAAAACATTTTTTTATTTTTCTTTATATGTTTATTGCTTTCTATTATTACTACTATTATTGTTTTGAATTTTAGACCAAAAGCCCTTATAGGTAAAGCAATTTTTCACTACTTTTACAGAGGTGCCTCTGCTTAAGAGGGAAAATCATCGAGGCTAACTACCACACTACATCACTGTACCTAGTGTGATATTCCACTCATGCCATTTGTTGTCTTTGTTTCAGGGTCGAATTTTTAAATTTCTAAAGCCTTCCCAATATTAATGCCTATAATTTATCCCATGCAGTTTCTCTCTCTTAAAAAAGAATACATGGCATCAAATGAGTGAAACGTCAATTTATTAACATGGTGTGTTGGAACAAAACTTGTTGTTTCCGTATCTTTGAGCCATGATAAACATGAGACCCACACATTCTTGGGGATGAGTCCGTAATACAATGAATTGACTTCCTTGAGAAAATTAAGCTCATATAGTCATTTACTCAAATTAAAAAAGGAATGAATGATAAATTGACTACAAAATGTACAACATGACCATGACAAAAAGCCTTATCCCACATTGGTTTTTTTTTGAAACATTTAAGGGATATTTATACTCCTACCTTGCACTTAGGTTTTGTCGCACCCCGATTTTTCCCACACGGGAAGATACTGGGGCATCAATGATAAATACAAATAAAATAACGGACTATAGACTAAACAAAGTAAACTAATTAACATCTGGCCCAATATGACTTCTACTTCAAATACAATAATAATAAACTGTGAGTTCAACCCTATTGAAGCCAAAACAGTATATTGAATAGTAATTACATAACTAGGCCCTTAATACCCAAGGCCTATTACAACTAGCATTGTTATCATAACTTGCTTTGTGTACATATTTGTTTCTTGACCAACGGTTTAACTTGGTGTAATTATTTTCAAAACATGTTAGCTTACTTCTTGTTATTTGAAATGTTTGCCCATAAACGGGGTGGGTTGTGAAACTCAGTAAGAAATATATCCAACAATCACAACGTAAACACTTTTCAATATAAGATATAAAGAGATAACGAACTATAATAAAAATATTCCATTTCAAAAGCAATTCTTTCATTCGATACGATATAAATTTCACAGTATGCCATATCAAACAATACAAACTTTGAATCTCATGAGGTTATTAAATCTTTAGGTACTTTTGTAATTTAACAGACTCCCTACTGTCACGTCGGAGGTTTCCATTCTTATAACACCCTTGCCAACCACATCAGTCCAGAAGGTGAGACCCTTCTTCCTCTTCAAACCTACACGCTGGAAGAAATCCACCCTTCTAACTTCTATTGTCAACCACTCAAGTCCGCAATGCGAGACTATCACCACTTTGCGGCCCGGTTTACTAGGCTCTTATTAATATATGTTTGTAAATATAACTCCTCTCCTCCATGTCGGGAGTATCACCGTATAGCACCTTACCATACAACCATCTCTTTTAAATATTATACAATTAATTTAAAGATTTATGATAGTTAAAAAATCATTATCGTTATCTCAGTTTATGCAATTTTACAATAATAAAGATAAGACATAAAATACATTTATAAAGCAACATTATTAAACTTTATAAAATTGAAATAACTTTTTTAACAGTCATACTATCATCATAATAGAGGGTATGAATCCCCTACCTGAAATTTGTTCAATTTAGTTGTTTTGTGTTGTTGTTTCGTTTTGCATGAAAGCTGTAAACACGTCATTGCTTGTATTATTATTTAGTACTAACTTAATATATATGAATGCAAGAGGTTCTCATTGTGTTTCCTAAATCTCAAGTGTCCAGTATTGATTAACTTAGCACTACAGTTGTTTTGATGTAAAATGAGCAATTTCTGTTTCGTCTTAAGTTGTAAAATCTGTCAATTTCTGATACAAAATACTAAAAATATATTTATTTATATATTTAAGGTATTTATACTTATTATGACATCTCAATGTCAAGTTTTGTCAAAATAAAGTCAAGTTTGCCTTTTTTCGAGTAATTGTGTCAAAATAACCGTTTTACTCCTAAGATTCGAAAAATTTTAAAGTTTGATTTGGATGATAGGAATATCCCACATCTCTAGAGTATTTTTAGTAGTGTATACAAATAATTTTTATGATTTTTCTTTGATAAAACACTAGTAAATTTGAAAAAAATACTTTCGAGTAACAAAAAAATACCAAACCAATTTTACAATATTTATTATATTAAAATATGAATTTTACAAAACTATTGAGGTTCATAGGGTGGGCCGTGGTGCACCCCACCTTTCTTCTCCAGTGGCCTAGGTTCGCTGTCCCGGAGACCCAGCTACCTTCTGACGGCTATAACTTTCTCATTTTAACTCCAAATGATGCAAGGTTAGCGGCGTTGACAACTAGACTTAAAGACCTTTTAGTTGGCACTGGCCCACGGGCATCCATAGCCGATGGCCAGAGATAAACTCCTGCGAATTGGACTGTTCTTCACTAGTGTAGTACTACAACATGTAACTCTACTTTTTTGGGTTTTTCGGTCATCTCCGATCACCCCCAAGTGCCCATAACTTCTTCCCATAATTCCTAGACCATGGCCAAGCATTGGGTTTGGCCAAAAAACTGCTAAATCCGGTCACGTGATGCATTTTTGCCGGCAAGCTCAAAAATGATAATCCAGTCATGACTTTTTACTCAAACCAGCTGAGACCTTCAAACTTGGTTTCTACCTATACTTTTCAGTCTAGAACATTTCTAAATTGGTCTCACACCTTGCTGTTTCCCAAAGAGAAATCTCTCCCAAACCCTTATCCATTAATGGCAATTAATGGAGCTTGGTTTTCAAATTATTTCTACCCCACTTCCAGCCCTCTAACCCCATGAAATGCAATTAAAATAACTTAGAGATGGTGTAGGATAGTTACCCTTGATGTCCCAAAGGTTGGAGAGCAAGATTGACCTCATTCTCCTTCTCTCTCCCCCTCTTTCTCTATCTCTTTCTCCATTCTTCTTCCTCTCTATCTCTCTAAATTTTTCTGCAGATTTTTGATACATAAATGCATATAGAATAAGTCTCTCCACTCTCTCTCTCTCTCTCTCTCTCTGTCTCTCTCTCCATCATTTCATCTCACATTTTATGCATGAAAATGGAGATTTTAGTATCTAGTTTGTCCCCTCCATGTAGACCCCTAATAAATCAAGGTTCTTCAATGAGCCAAATGTTATTACAAGATGTGTTCTTGAATTTCTAAAAGACTACACATGGGTAGTTTGGTCTTTGCCTAATTGATTAATTCATTTAAATTAATTCAAGAAATTAGAATTGGCCAATCATGTATTTCCTTAATAATTACATATTTAGATATATAAGTAGATATTTTGAAACTTTTGTCATTTTTCCTAATTTGCCCTCTCTTTACATTCCAACCATATAGCTAACTTAGTTAGGTTTTTAGTTAGTTTCTAATTTGATTGGCTTACAACCAACGAGGTCTTGACACCTCATCAAATTAATTACAAGAATTAGTTATCTTATCTAATTATACCTTACCACACTAATTTATTAAATTATAAGCCAATTTATGTATTTTTAAAAGATGTTTATAATCATAAGTATTCAACTAATATTTAATTTCCTAACTTTTGCTTCTATTATTTTCATAATTTATATTATTTAGTTAGTCTCAAGCTTATTCCAACTTACAAGTAATTGACATAAATATTTTAATATCAAGAACAAAGAGATTTTATTGCTAAAAGTTTGACCCAATCTAATTCAGGTAGTGGATTTTGCGGTTGTTACAATCTAACCCCCTAACAATAAGTTTTGTCCTCGAAACTTAGACAAATAGCTCATGTTATTTAGATCTTATCTTAGCTTTTGCTTCCCAAGTTGCTTCTTCTATTCCATGGTGTTGCCATAACACTTTTAATAATGGTATTACTTTGTTCCTTAACACTTGTTCCGGAGTGTCCAAGATTTGCACAGGTTGCTTTTCATAGGTAGCATCATCCTAGACTCGAATATCTTGCCAGCTAATTACATGTGTGGGGTTCGATATGTATCCCCCCAACATTGACACATGGAAAATATTGTGTGCCTGCGAGACATGTGGTGGTAAATCAAGTTGATAAGCCACTTCTCCTGCTCGTCTTACTATCTCGAATGGTCCCATATATTTTAGTGCTAACTTTTCCTTCTTCCCAAATCAAATTGTTCCCTTCCTGGGCATGACTTTGAGAAATATCCAATCTCCTTTTGTCAACTTTAAGGGTCGCCTTCGTTGATCTGCAAAGCTTTTCTCCTGGCTTTGTGCAGTGCACAATTGATCTCTTTAATGATTTAAACCTTCTTGGCCGTTTCTTGTACAAGATTTGGGCTGTAGAGTTGTCCTTCTCCCTTTTCGAGGCAATAATTTAGGAATCTACAAGGTCTTCCGTATAATGCTTTGTATGGAGCTATCCCTATGCTCGTTTGATAACTATTGTTGTAAGAAAATTCCACTAAAGGCAAATGCTCACTCCAACTTCCGCAAAAGTCTAGAAAGCATGCTCTTAACATATCTTCCAATGTTTGAACTGTCTGTTCGAATTGTCCATCGGTCTGCCGCTGGTATGCCGTGCTCATCTTTAGTTGTTTATGGAATGCTCTTTAAAGACTTTTCCAAAATTCAAATGCGAAGTGACAATCTCTGTCAGACACAATCGATGTGGGTACTTCATGCAACCGAATGATTTCCTTAATGTATAGTTTACTCAACGTATTCAACAAATCAATCTTTCTAGTTCGTAGGAAATGAGCAGACATAGTAAGTCGATCCACTATAACCTAAGTACAGTCATAATTATTGTAGGTCTTTGGCAATCCCGGTACAAAGTCCATGGTGATGCAGTCCCACTTCCACTTGGCAATCGGTAATGGCTGTAAAAGTCCTCCTGGCCTCTAATGTTCCGCTTTCACTTATTGGCATGTTAGACATCTTGCTACAAAGTTTGCGATGTCATTCTTCATTCCTTTCCAATAGTATACGTGCTTTAAATCATGGTACATCTTGGTGCTTACTGGATGAATGACGAATTTTGTTCGACGTGCTTCGGCCAAAATCTCCTCTCATAGCGCAACTTGGTTTTGCTACTAATAGCCTATCTTTGTATCGCAAGCTCCTATTAGAATGAATAGCCCATCCTACCTCTCTGTCACCTCGTTTTACTTCTAGTCAGACAACTGGTGCTTCCGGGTCTTTCATTTGTGATTCCACTAATCATCGTATAAGCGTAGGCTAAATGATGACATTGTACATGTAAATTCATGAATCGCGCGTGCTTATCCATAGGTCGAAATCTGCTAAAGCTTCTCTCATTTCTATGGACCAAGGAAAAGAAAACTCATGTTGGCCTGGTTCTTCCTACTTAACGCATCTGCAACTATATTGGCTTTCCCTAGATGATACTACAAGGTAAAATCATAGTCTTCTAAGTATTCAACCCATCTTCATTGTCACATATTCAAGTCCTTCTGAGTCATGATGTACTTTAGGCTTTTATAGTTAGTGAAAATCTCAAACTTCTCACCATATAAGTAGCATCTCCATATCTTCAAGGCAAAAATGACTGCTGCCAAGTTCAAGTCATGTGTTGGGTAATTCACCTTGTGCCTCTTCAATTGTCGTGATCCATATGCGACTACCCGTCCATCCTGCATTAGCACACATCCTAACCTCCTACAAGACGCGTTAATGTAGACTATGTACAACTTGCCGCTTATAAGTACGGTAAGTACTGGTGCTGTGGTCAACTTCTTCTTTAACTCTTGAAATGCTCGTTCGCACTTTTCAATCCACTTGAACTTTGTGCCCTTCCGAGTCAGTTGAGTCATCGGTGCTGCCATTTTAGAGAATCCTTCAACGAACCGTCAGTTATATCCTGCTAAACCAAGGAAACTTTGGATCTCTGTAACGGTCTTTGGTCGCTCCCAATTTAACACCAATTCAATTTTTGACAAGTCTATAGCTATCCCCTCATTTGAGATGACGTGCCTTGGAAACTTAACCTCACGTGTCCAGAAGTCACATTTGCTCAGCTTAGCGTACAATTGATGCTCCTTGAGAAGTTGTAACACAATTCGCAAGTGTTGCTAGTGCTCCTCCTCGGTCTTCAAGTAATTTAATATGTCGTCGATGTAGAATATCACAAACTTATCTAATTGTGCTTGAAAAACTCTATTCATGAGATCCATGAATGTTATTGCTGCATTGGTTATTCCGAAAGGCATGATAAGGAACTTGTAATGCTCATATCATGTCCAAAATGCTGTCTTGGGTACTTCCTCATCCCTTATCTTCAACTGGTGGTATCCTAACCAAAGGTCGATCTTTGAGAAGTACATTGCTATTTTAAGTTGATCAAACAGATCGTCAATCCTCGGTAGTGGATACCTGTTCTTGATCATGACTTTGTTCAACCATCGGTAGTCGATAAAAAGTCATAACGTCTCATCCTTCTTTCATACGAACAATACTGGTGCTCCCCATGGTGACATACTCGGACAAACGAACCTTTTACTTTGAAGCTCCTCTAATTGAGTCTTTAACTCCTTAAGCTCTACAGGAGTCATACAGTATTGGGCAATCGATATTGGGGCTGTTCCTTGTTGTAATTCAATGGCAAACTCAATCTCTCGATGTGGTGGTAATCTTAGCAATTCTTCGAGAAAAACTTCAAGAAATTTGTCTTCTTCTTCGGCCGCGACATATCCTAAGAAACATAGGTGGCTTTCATATCCTAGCTATCAAGTTCATCGTCTTGTAGCTTAAGCAATAGGATTAATCCTTTCTCTCTGACAAACTTAATCATTGTCCTACGAAGATGCATCATAGTCACCTTCTTGCTATGACAATCCATCATTACTTGATGAGTGGATAACCAATCCATTCCAAGGATAACATTGAATCCTTACATTTCTAACACCACTAAATCTGCCTCAAATTCTAAGTTTGAGATCCTAATTAAACAGGACCTACAAATTTGGTTAGTGCCTACTCTTTCGCTCACAGGTGTGTTAATGTGCATAGTTAATTTCATAAGTTCAGGTTGTAGTCGTAAACTATGCATAAATCTAGCTGAGATAAAGGAATGTGTAACTCCAGAATCAAAAAGTATTCTAGCCTAAGAGTTATAGACCAGTAGGGTACCTTCAATCACTACGCTCGAAAGATCTTTGCTATTCCGATGAGAAGGTAAAGCAAATGTCCTTGGGGGTCCTCTATTGTTGTTTTAGTTTTCTCTCCCTCGTAAGAGTGATACTACTTCGAGTTGGTTCTACAGTTGTGGGTACAACCTTGCTTTATGTTGGGGTAGTGGCAATGGTTACATAGTCTAATGTTGTTGCTAGTACAGTTCTTGGTATGGTTGTTATGGTACAGTGGCTGAACATAGTCTTGTTTGATCTGCCCATTGAGTCCACAGTTAAAACATCCCTTGGTGTGGTTCCCTGGTTGGTTTTGAGGTATGGTTCTTGCCGGTAGAGGATATGATTGATAACCACCTTAATGTCCTCCCTGATTGCCCCTACTACCACTGCTGCTTCCTTCCTTGCTTTCCTTCCACATTCTTCCTCTTTCAAACTCTCTTCTTGCAGTTATCTGTTGCTGATCGTCCAACTCCTACTCCACTTGCATGGCTCAATTGAGCAGTTCTAAAAAGTTCTGTTCCATAAAAGCTGCTATTTGATCTCTAATAGCTAATCGTAAGCCTTTTTGGAACCTTCGTGTCTTTCTTTCTTCTGTAGCCACAAAGTTTGATGCGAAACAAGAAAGTTCAATGAACTTGGTAGTGTATTGAGCTATTGTCAGGTTTCGTTGCTATAACTGGATGAACTCCTCCATTTTGGAGTCTTTTACAACATCTCTGAAGTAGTATTGGCTGAAGAGGTCATCAAACTCTTCCCATCCCATTCCGGTCACATCTCTACTAGCTCAGATAGATGCCCATCAATGATTTGCCTCGCCTCTCAATGAGTATGCTACAAATTCTATTTGGAACTCTGGTGGTGTTCTAACAATGTCTAGGCTCTTTCGGGTCTGGCATACCCACTCCTCTGCATGTACTTGATTAGCTTCACCCCAAAATTCATGGGGATTTTGTTTCTAAAAATCTCTTAGTAAGGGAAACTTTCGCTCATCGTCTATCACTGCTCTCAGTGCCATTCCTTTTGGTGGTGGTGTAGGGTTTTGATTCTGTTGGTGGGGTGCCTCAGGTTCTAATGGTATTCCTGGTTGCCTTGGATCACCAAGTACTAGTACTACAGGTGGTATCGGTGCTACAGGAGGTACAGGTTGTGATTATTATACCAATTGTTATAGTGTGTTATTCATTTGTTACATGGCCTGAAGCATCTGAGCCATTAGATTTAGTGGTTGTGCTTTTGCCCTCGGCCTTCCTCTACGTGAATTCACCATCTGAATAAAAGATGATGTCTATTATAGTTTCAAATAATTATATATCGTACATACTTAAAAACGCAATTACGATCTCATATAGAATTTCCATAACACTCGTGCTATTGAGTCTCTTATATCTAGGACTAGGTCAGGCATCACTGGGTCTAGGATAGGAATTGCTAGCACATATGGTATAGGATCCGCTGGTATTAGTGAAATAGGCATCAGTTCTCCCACTGGCGGAGATCCCTCATATTCAAGTCGCAATCCTTGATGGTAAAGGCGTACTGCTCTATTAACTATACTATAGTCCAAGCATCTTAAGATGGTATCATATGAGGATACTGGCAATGCTTAATCGACGAATGTCTCTCCTAGACTGACCTATGAGGGTAAAAAGTGTCTATGGATGCTATTGTTTGTCGTACCATCGCTCTAGCCTGTAATCGGCTCAAAGCTACCCTGGACTCCTCTAAATAAACCATCACTACCTCATAATGACCCATCCACTCATCCCACATCATTGGATCCATATCTGGCATAACAGTGACAATCGTAACTAACTAATAACAGATAATAAAATGAACTACTATGAATGTCCTAAGGCTGTAAGCTTATAACTCTAGAGTTTCCTAATACTACTAGTTAGACTCGGTCTTAGCCCTTACTTAAACACTTATGGTGGGCTACGGTTTCCCACAAATCCTATTTAAGACTGTAAGTGGGATTTCTGGAGGCTTAGCCAATCACTCGAACCAATATCAATGAGCGCCGACTTGTTGCAAGGAGACAAAGGAGTTAGAATGAATCGACCCTCTTTGAGCTGATCACACTCTGACGATTAAGTTAGTAATCTTAATTGAGAATCGAATGAAATAAAGATAATGTATGCTTGAAAATTAATTGTCCATACCTTGCTTCTTGAAGCTTTAGTGTTTGCAGTGTAGTGTTCTCTATTAAGCCTACTCTGGTAATCGTGACCTATCGCATAGGCTAGTGCCAGTTAAAGTTAGTTGATTGGATGAAAACTCACCTTTATTACCATGCTTGAGTTCGACTGACTGGACGTGAGCCAGGCAGTCACGTGGTGCATCTCCTCTGCACTAAATGTTGAGACCTGAGCATTAAATGCTCTGATATCTCTCATGATTGCCCCAATACTTGAGGCTTTATAAGTCTTGCGAATTGGACTGCTCTCGGCTATATAAGCCTGATTTATAATGATGTCTGGGCTGTCCTCAGCCTAAGTATACTGTTTGATCTAAGTTGGGCCTGCCCTAGTGGACTGGGCCAGTGCTTATTTGACCCATAATTGCCCCCAGCTCTAGCGCCCTTTGGTAGGGGGCTAGGGCTGGTGTATCATTACTATGATGTCAACGGTCAGAAGGCTTGTGAATGCGATATGACCGTTGAGTAATCCAAACCTACTGCCACCGCTTCAACATTCTTTGCAGATGAAAGGGGTTTTGGCCAACCATCGAGGGCAGAACAATCCCACATTTGCATCTGTCTCTTTTGTGAAGATTACCGTTCTATAAGTCTTTCCTCTTCCCTTATTCCTTTCTTACTTTTCTGGTGAGAAAATGTTAGGATTCTTCATCCCTGATCCATAATGGGTTCACGCCTTAGGAATATGCTTGTCTCTTCCGATAGTATCGTTGCGTTTAAGGCTCGATACGATTTTGGGTAGTAACTAAGGAGGGGACTCCCTTCCCTCTTGTTGCCATTGTGAAGGGAGGACTCCATTTTCCCATTCACCATTTTCTTACCGAAGTCCTTAACTATTATGAAATCGCTCCAATCCAACTCGCACTAAATGGCTATAGGATAGTGATGGGAGTTGTTGAGTTGAATAGAAGGTTAGGTCTAAACCTAGGGCTTCACGAGTTCAATTACTGCTACTCGGTAGTAGAGGTGAACAGTGGCCGGTCAGTCCACCATAGATACTACTTTAGGGCTAAGGCTGGCCCTAGAAATTTGGTTCAATTTCTTCTAAGCTCGACGAAGGAGATTGACGACATTGTAGTTAAGGTGAATGGTCCTTGGGAGTTTAAGGATATCCCAATGGAGTTAGCCCCACCAGCTTAATGCCCTAAGGTCCCGTAGAAAATAGGTCGATCACCTCCTCCCCAATCTAGTACAAACTTTTCCTCTTATCTGCCTAAAATTTTGTCTATTTTTGACTCGTCACCCTTTTATTTCTGCTTTTGTAGCAAATTTCGGTGTCAGGGACAAGGAGATTGAACTCCTGGGGGTTGACCTGAATGCTTTAGGAATTACCTGGGCATATAAGGGTGAAGGAGCATTAGCCAGGATCGGCGAGTTGCTGGCCCGGTTCTCGCTGTGCAAAAGGTTGAGGAAAGTTTACATGAGATCGGCAAGTACTCGGCATTGCTGCCCCCACTCCCTACCGCATTTGCTGTTGTCCCCCTAGCTACCATTGCTGAAGGCGACATGGCTCCCAAGGTGCGAGATTTGTCACTAGCCTTGGGAGAAAGGGTTTCTAAGAAAAGGAGAGCGGTGACCTCATCCTCTGTTTCCACCACAACTCATGCTGGTGATGCAAATATTCCTCCTCCCGCCGTGCAATCTGGCATCAGAGCTCCTGCCATCCCTGAGGTGGTTGAATTGGATGAAGCTCTAGTACCCCAGGAAGGAGCAAAGAAAAGGAGGCTAGTAAAGACCGCCAAGAAGGAGGCTGCTCAGGTGAAGACAGTAGAGTTTGTTGCTCCTCATTGGTGTTGGTAGAGATTTATCCAAAGGGTAAAGGCAAGGTGGAGGAGCTGATACCTGAGGAGTTCGTGGTTTGGCCAAAGATTGTTGGTCGAGCCATGACCATCCAGGATTCAGTCCTCAACTGTGTCGACGTGGTTGTTGGGGCTCTTCAGGCCATAGTGCCGCTTGAAGATGTCAAGGAGTTGAGTGAAATTGATGACAGGGATCTGTTGGCGGGCACCGTCCATTCGTCGATGGTGCTAAAAAATCTTTTCTGTCTTTTTTATTTTTATTTTTTTATTCAGATCATCTGTTGAGCTTTCCATTTAAGTTTTGCCTTTTTTTTTTGTCCTACGTATGGAGCGATCCAAAGTCTTGAGATCTTGCATCAATTCTGCACTCTACAAGATTAGCACAGCAACCTACTGCGTAACCATAAGCGGCTGAAGTGCAATTTCCACACGAGAGATTGTGAGGCCAGAGGTTTTCACAGAGCATTTCAGGATTAGCAGGTCTTTCTTGCAGAAACGCAAGCCTGCTACAAATAGAAGGAAAAAGATTTTGATGAGGCCAAGGCTAAGGCTACCGATCTAAAAGCTAGGTTGGCTGAGGCTGATAAGTCGGCATCCTAAATGAAAGTGGCTCTGGCTGAATCTCTGCTAAAGGTGGAAAGGTTGAAGAAGGATGGTGAGGCTTAGTACACCAAGGGCTTTGACGATGTCGAGGATCACTATGAGATCTAGGTGAAGAACATTATTGAAGGCGCTTTTCAAGATGGCTGGACGTCGGCTCTAAGAAAGTCGAAGATGGATAAATGTTCCCCTCTCTAGACAGAGATACCTGCTTGGGCTGATGTTGAATTGAAGTCTAAGGACGAAGCAGATGTTGACACTCAAGGTGGAGGGGCGAACGCTATCCCTAAAGCTGAGGTAGTTAATGAAAGCAATTCTGCTAAGCTGCCTCCAGCCGATCTGCCCCTCGTCAAGCCTCCAACTGCTGAATTACCTCCATCTAAACTGCCCCTTGTTTAGCCTCCAAATGCTGAGTTGCCTTAGGAACTTTTGCTTTGCTTTTTTCTTTTTCTTCTATAAACACAATTGTAAATTTCATTTTTTATAAATGAATAGTTTTTCCCATTTTTTGTCTTTTGCCCCTTCCCACTCGTGGACTAACTTGCCAAAGACAAAACTTTTTAGATAAGTTAGGAAAATAAATACTTGTCATTTGCTTGCCGAGCCACCGGACTTAGGAAAAAAATTGGTTCTAGTGAAGAAAATGAATGCCTCAATTCGTAAATTGTGGCCCCTTACTTGGCCAACCTACCGGACTTGGGTCGGGCTGAGTTAAGATACTAATCTTTTGATTCTTTAGTTTTTATGGCTTTTTTCTGCCGACCTTCTTGACCTAGGCAGGACCAAGGAGGGTCTTGGTTACAGGCTTGTTTATAAAAGTTGTGGCCTTCGTTTAGCCAACCTGCCCAATTTTAGATAGGATCGAGTTTTCTTTTACACTTGGTTTTGTGTGACCTTCATTGGCCGACCTGGCTATAAATGGTCAAGGACCAAGTTTTTACACTTGGTTTTTATCACTTTCATTGGTCAACCTGGCCATAAATGGTCCAAGACCAAGTTTTTACATGGTTTTTTGTGACCTTCATTGGCCGACCTTCCCAACTTGGGCAGGATCAAGTTTTTACACTTGGTTTTTTTGTGACCTTCATTGGTCGACCTGCCCAACTTGGACAGAACCAAGTTTTTACACTTGATTTTTATGACCTTCATTGGTCGACCTGCCCAACTTGGACAGAACCAAGTTTTTACACTTGGTTTTTATGACCTTCATTGATTGACCTGTCCACAAATGGTCTAGGAACAAGTTTTTACACTTGGTTTTTTGTGACCTTCATTGGCCAACCTACCCAACTTAGGTAGGATCAAGGTTTTACACTTAGTTTTTTCTTCCTTCAGTGCTTTGTGTTTTGGAGTAACACCAGACAAATGGATTTGTTCGAATGACTTTAATTTCTTATTGATCATATGAAGCTTCAAAAGGACTAGACATTGCTGAGTTTGTTAGATCATACTAGAGTCAATTCCACTGGTAAAATTTCTTCAAGTTGTTGGCGTTCCAAGGCCGGGGTAGCTGTCTCCCATCTTCGACAGTTTCTAGTCGGTATGCCCACACGCCGACTTAGGACGCCACTCAGTAAGGACCCTCCCAGTTGGGGCCGAGCTTTCTATCTGCTGGATTCTTCGTTGCCCCCAATACTTTCTGCAACACTAAGTCTCCCAGTACAAAGGCTCTTCGATGAACCGATTTGTTGTAAGAGTGACTTAACTGTTGATGATATCCGATGAGTCTAATCAAGGCAGCTTCCCTGTTTTCTTCGACAAAATCTAGATCTCTGGCCAAAGTCTGGTCGTTAAGTCCAAACGGCGCCATTATGCCTGATCTATCTGGCTTCATTCTTGTCTTTGGGGAGTTCGTCTTTATCTAAATATGCGATGATTGGGTCTATCCAGGATGGTCCCAATTGTTCAATTGTCAGGGCTTGATCTTCTTGTTGAAATATGCTAAGACTGGCTAGCATCTCCACATGAATTGTTCTCTTTGAGACTGACTTTAGGGCCATCGCAAGTGTTGCTAAGGCATCAGCATAAGCATTACTGTCGCGGCTAATCTAGTGGAGCCTATATTTTCTAAATTTGGACAACAACTCTTTTGCTTTGACCAGGTACTTTGTCATTCTATCGTTCTTTGCTGCATACTCTCCTGTGATATGATTCACTACTAATTGGGAGTTTGAGTAGATTATGATTTTGGCAATTTTGAGATCGATAGCTTAGCACAGCCTGGCGAGCAGAGCCTCGTACTTTGACTCATTGTTTAAAGCAGTGAACTCCAGTTTAATGGCCTCCTCTAATGCCATACCATCTAATATGATAAGGACTATCCCTGATCCTGCCCCCCAGTCATTGGATGCTTTGTCAACAAACAGTTTCTAATGATCATCATTTTCCCAAAGATCCAACGGGAGGTGGTGTCAGGTTGTTTTCCTGCGGCAATTCAATAGAGAATTCAACAATAAAGTCAGCCAGTACCTACCTCTTGACTACTGATCGTGGATAGAACTCGATGTCAAATTCCCCCAACTCAACGACCCACTTAGCTATTCTATTGGAGAAGTTGGCCTTTCTCAAAAATGGTTTTAGCTGGTGGTCCATGAGAACGTTGATGGTGTGGGCCCTGAAATAGTGCACTAGTTTTCGTGATGCTACTACTAATGCAAGGGCCAGTTTCTCTAATGGTAGATACCTACTTTCTGCCACTGAAAGAGTTTTGCTGACATAGTAGACCAGCTTCTGTTGCCGATCTTGCTGTTAGAGTAGTATGGCACTGACCGCATGCTCTAACACTGCCAGGTAGAGGAAGAGCTTTTTATGTTTCGATGGGGTGGAAAGTAGGGGAGGCTAGCTCAGGTACTTCTTCAAATCTACTAAGGCTTGATCACATTCCAGGGTCCATCTAAATCGCTCCTACTTTTTGACAAGTTGAAAGAATGGTCGACATTTGTCTGAAGATCGGCTGATGAATCTATTGAGTTACGCTGCCATACCAGTCAACTTCTATACTTCTTTGGTGTTCCTTGGAGCTTTGACATTCTAAATAGCCTGACCTGCTGTGGATCTACCTTAATACCTTGGTGTGTAACTAAGAACCCCAGGAACTTCCCCAAGCTTACCCCGAACACACACTTGGAGGAGTTAAGCCTCATTTTGTATTGCTTTAGAATGTTAAACACCGCCGTTAGGTTCTCCAAATGGTGACCGCCGATCTTACTTTTGACCACCACGTCATCAATGTAAACTTTCACAATGCTGCTGATGTGGTCTTTGAACATTTTAGTGACCAGTCACTGATGGGTGGCACCGACATTCTTTAGTCCAAAGGGCATTACCTTATAGCAAAAAATGCCCTTTGTAGTTATGAAGGCAATTTTCTCTTGGTCGTCCTCATGTAGTGGGATCTGGTGATACCCATAATAAGCATCCAGGAAGCTCATTCTTTCGAAACCAACTGTTGCATCTACCAGTTGATCAATCTTGAGCAGAAGGAAAGGGTCCTTGGGGCATGCTTTTTTCAGATCGGTGAAGTCAACACAAACTCTCCACTTGCCATCCTTTTTTTTTCACAATAACTGTGTTTGACAACTAATGTGGGTAGTGGACTTCTCTAATCGCACCAACATCAACAAGCCTTTCAATTTCTTCTATGATAGTATCCACATGTTGTGTGGCTGCTCTCTTGCCCTTTTGGACCACAGGTCAGCATTATGGGTCCACACTTAATCTGTGGAAGGCAACCTCCACGTCAATCCTTGGCATGTCGTAAGGAATCCAAGCGAAGATCTTAATGTAATTTGTCAGAAGCTTGATCAAGGAATTTTCTTTAGTCTTGGATAGGGAAGCGCTGATCACAAAGTACTTCTCCTTATGTCGATCTATGTGGATCTTCTTCAAATCTTCGACGGCTTTTTTCTCTGGTATCTGGCCAACGTCATCAATTGTGGGTGTATCCTCATGAAGCTCCATCATCTGTACTTTACCAGCTTTCGCCTTTGTTGTACATGCCGTAAGAAGACATTGCTTAGCTGCCACTTGGTCCCCTCTTATCTCTTGCACCCCCTCTGGGGTCGAGAATCGAATTAGTTGATAGTAGGAAGACGAGATAGCCTTCACGAGATGCAACCAAGTTCGGCTTATAATGGCATTATATGGGGATGGTACGTTAACCACCAGGAATTCTTTCTGTAGAGTAATTACTCACACAGTTACAGGAATAGTTACCTTCCCAAGTGGCCAAACTGGGTCAGATTTGAACCCAATAAATGGATTGAGCGAGGGCTAGAGGTCGACATCCTTCAGCTCTAGCTTCTTGAATAGATCGTAGTATATAACCTCAGAGGAGCTCCCCTAGTCAATGAGTAGTTTTTTCACGTCACAACTTGCCATTCGTAGAGTCATGACCAGTGCATCATTCTGGGGGCTCTAAACTCCCACGAGATCTTTGTCAGTAAAAGTTATGGCTGCGGTATTACTACTGACCTTAACCTTCTTATACGGAGAGCCTATCTACTGCACCTCTCTCAGGTGCACAACTTTTTGTATCTCGGCCTAGTATCTATGCCGGTCAATTGCTTTTGACTCTGCCGATCTATGTAACACATTGATCACCCGGACCGGTTAGACTTTGTCTTTTTTCTGCGGGGGGCCTCCAGCCTCGGTTGCTCAGCCTCTCATTTTGTTTTCTCTCTATCAATGTACTGGTTAAGATGACCAACCTTGGCCAGATCTTCCAAGTGGCTTTTGAGATGTCAATAATTCTCCGTTTGATGCCCCTTCTTCTTGTGATAGGAGCAAAATTTCCTTTGTTCTCGAGCTGTAGGGTCTCTTCCCAACTTCGAAGGCCAGTTGAAGAACGGCTTGTCGCGAATTTGGGGTAAGATTTTATAAATGGGATCTTTGAAGACAGTGTAGACCCCATTATTTGCCTTCATGCCTTGGTTGTTGTTGTCTTCTCGTTGAGCCTTTTTCGTTTCCCATCCATTCCTCTTCTCAGTGATAATGCTGACCTTCTTAGGTGTTAGCTGTGGTACATCTTCTTCCAATCTCATATATCGCTCGATTCTTGACATTAACACCTGCATCATGAGGGCTGACTTCTTCATTAAGGACAATCATAAATGGTGCTTGGGCAAGCTGATCTTCAACTGAGTTACAGCCAGTTGCTCGAAGCACTCATCAATCTCATTGTAGGCCTCCCAAAAGTGCTACGCGTACGCCCGTAATCCTTCTCCATCATTCTTTTGTAAGGTAAGTAGGAAGTCTACCTCCCTAGGCTGCTTGCTATTGGCTATGAAGTGAGTAGTGAATAGTTCAGCAAGCTGTCTCTAGTTCGATACTGATTTGGACAGCAACTTGTCAAACCATCGTACGGCCACCTCTCCCAAGCTAGATAGGAAAACTTGACACATCAAGGATTGATCTCCACTCCACAGTGTCATCATTTGCTTGTAGTGTAGGACGTGACTGATTGGATCCGTCTTCCCATCACATGGTGTAAAATTTGGTGGGGCAAACTTTCTCGAAGGTTGGCGGCACTAGATCTCCTCCGTGAAAGGTGTGGATGCAATCTGATCCAGGGCACTGCTGACTGTGTCCTGGGTAGTGCGTGCCTTAGGTTGCTACTCTCTGCTGTCAAGTTTTTCATTTAGCGACCTTTCCCATTCCTCCTATTGCTGATCGGCTCTAGCTCGATCTCCGTCCTCTTATGTCTGGCTCCTCCTGTGGTGTTGATCTCCTTGTCTTTCATTGTAGCAGCTGGTACTGGTGGCATGGCTTCTAACAATGCGCATCGACATTGAGTTTCTGCTTTTGGAATCTCGAATCCTCTTATCGTTGCGATGGCCCGGTGATCCTCCTCTAACTTTGTCATCTTTTCTGGAGATTGTATCCCTCATTGCCCTAACTTAGGAAGTGAGTTTGGCAATCTCCTCATCATGTTGCTGAAGTTCCCACTCAGCAGTATGAAATGAACGATCACAAGGTACATGTCTACTAGAGAGTGAAGGGCCCAGGTCCCGGTGGTGATTTCTATAGAGGTTTGGTCCCCCGACGTAGAATGGGTCCCTCCGTAACTCGTCTCGTGCTTCCCAAAGGCTCCCAGTAGGAGATCGGGTCTCCAACCTCCTTGGCCAACCCCAGTTGCTTCTTTCAGGAGTGGTTTGGTGGCCGGCCAAATTGGTATTATCATTGCTGGAGGGAGTTTCATTCCCTCGCCGAGTAGGGTGGATTCCTCTTCTCCTTAAGAAGTTGGTACTCATATTTGCTTGGACCTTCCTATAGACGGTGCCAATTGTAAGTGGGATTTCTAAGAAGGTCTGGCCAATCACTCGAACTAATATCAATGAGCGCCAACTTGCTGCAAGGAGACAAAGGAGTTAGAATGGGTTGACCTTTTTTGGCTCGATCACACTCCGACAATTAAATTAGCAATCTTAATCGAGAATTGAATAAAATAAAGACAGTGTATGCTTGAAAATCAATTGTCCATTCCTTGTTTCTTGAGGCTTTAGTGTTTATAATGTAGTGCTCTCTGTTAAGCCTACTCCGGTAATCATGACCTATCTCATAGCCTCGTGCCGGCTAAAGTTAGCTAATTGGACAAAAACTCACTTTTATCGTCATACTCGAGTTTGACTGATCAGACGTGAGCCAAGAGGTCACATGGTGCGTCTCCTCCGCATTAAATGTTGAGACCTAAGCATTAAATGCTCTGATATCTCTCATGATTGCCCCAATACTTTGGGCTTTATAAGTCTTGCGAATTGGACTGCTCTCGGCTATATGGGCCTGATTTATAATGATGTCTGGGTTGTCCTCAACCCAAGTAGGTTGTTTAATCTAAGTTAGGCCTGCCCTGGTGGACTAGGCCAATGCTTATTTGACCCATAAAGACCTAATAACTAGCTCTGATACCAACCTGTCACACCCCAATTTTTTTCACCTGGGAAGATACCGGGGCGTGAATGATAAATACAAATAAAGTAACGGACTATAGACTAAATAAAGTAAACTAATTGACATTTGGTCCAATATGACTTATACTTTGAATACAATAATAATAAATTATGGATCTACCCCCCGCAGAAGCCAAAACATTATATTGAATACTGATTACATAACTAGTTTCTTAATACCTAAGGCCTATTACAATTAGCATTGTTATTATAACTTGCGCCGTGTACATATCTGTTTCCTGATTAGTGGTTCAACTCGACGTAATTATTCTCAAGACATGTTAGCATACTTTCACTTATCTAGAATGTTTGCCCATGAACGGGGTGAGTTGTGAAACTTAGTAGGAAATATATCCAACAATCAAAATGTAAATGCTTTTCAATATAATATGTAAAAAGATAACAATCTATAATAAAAATATTCCATTTCAAAAGCAATTCTTTCATCCGATACGATATAAATTTCACAGTATGTCATGTCAAACGATACAAACTTTGAATCTCATGAGGTTATTAAATCTTTAGGTACTTTTGTAATTTAACAGAACCTCCATCGTTACACTGGAAGTTTCCACCCTTATAACACCCTTGCCAACCACATCGGTCTAAAAGGAGAGACATTTTCTTCCTCTTCATACCTACACGCCGGAAGGAATCCGTCCTTGTAACTTCCATTGCCAACCACTCAAGTCCGGAAAGCAAGATTGTCACCACTTTACAGTCCGGTTGACTAGGCTCTTATTAATGTATTGGTCGTCCTCTACTCCATGCCGAGAGTATCACCTTATAACACCTTACCATACAACCATCTCTTTTAAATATTATGCATTTGATTTAAGATTTATGATAGTTGAAAAATCATTATCATTATCTTAGTTTATGCATTTTTACAATAATAAAGACAAAACATAAAATACATTTATAAAGCAACATTATTGAACTTTCTAAAATTGAAATAACTTTTTCAACAGTTATACTATCATCATAATAGAGGGTATGAATCCCTTACCTGAAATTCAGTTCAGTTTAGTTATTTCGAGTTGTTGTCTTGTTTTGCATGCATATTGTAAATACATCATCCCTTGTATTATTATTTAAAACTAAGTTAGCATATATGAATGGAAGACTTTCTTATTGTGTTTCCTAAGTCCCAACTCTCCAGTATTGATTAACTTAGTACTACAGTTGTTCTAATGTAAAACGAGTAATTTCTATGTCATACTAGGTTGTAAAATATGTCCATATTTGGTAAACATTACTAAAAATATGTTTATTTATATATTTAAGGTGTTTATACTTATTTTGAAATCCCAATGTCAAGTTTTGTCAAAATAAAGTCAAGTTTGCCCTTTCTTAGGTAATTGTATCAAAATGACCGTTTTGCTCCTAAGCGTCAAAAAATTTTAAAGTTTGATTTAGATGTTGGGAATATCCCACATCTGTATTATTTTTAAATATTTTTAACTCTTTAGAAATTATTTTTATGATTTTTCTTTGATAAAACACTAGTAAATTCGGAAAAAATACTTTCGGGTATCAGAAAAATACCAAACCAGTTTAAAATGTTTATTATATTAAAATAAGAATTTAAAAAAATATATTGGGGTCCATAGGGTGGGCCACACACCCCCACAAGCCTCCACCCGAGAGGGGTGGTGGTGGACCCCACTCTCTTTCCCAATGGCCTGGGTTCGCTGCCCCAGTGACTCAGCTGCCTTCCAACGGCCATAACTTTCTCATTTTAACTTCAAATGATGCAAGGTCAATGGCGTTGAAAACTAGACTTGAAAACCTTTCAGTTGGCGCTAGCCTCATTGGCATCTATCTCTGGAGGCGGGAGAAAAACTCTGCTGAATTGGAATGTTCTTCACTAGTGTAGTGCTACGACATGTAACTCTACTTTTTTGGGTTTTCTAGTCATCCCCGACCACCCCCAAGTGCCCATAACTTCCTCCCATACTTCCTAGACTATGGAGAAGAATTGGGTTTGGCCGAGGAAAGTGCTACATCTAGTCACCCAACACATTTTTGTCGGTAAACTCAAAAATGATAATTCGGCCTTAACTTTTTACTCAAACTACCTGAGACCTTAAGACTTAGTTTCTATGTATATTTTTAAGTCTAAAATATTTCTAAATTGGTCTCACACCTTGTTGTTGCCCGGAAAAAAATCTCTCCCAGACCCTCCTCCACTAATGGCCATTAATAGATTTCGTTTCCAAATTATTTCTACTCTACTTTCAGCCCTCTAACCCCATGAAATGCAATCAAAATAACTTAGAGATGATGTAGGATAGTTACCCTTGATGTCCCAAAGGTTGGGGAGCAAGATTAGCCTCTTTCTCCTCCTCTCTCCCTCTCTTTCTTTCTCTTTCTCTATCTCTTTCTCACTTCTTCTTCCTCTCTATCTCTTTAAAATTTTTTGCAGATTTTTTGATACATAGATGCATATAGAATAAGTCTCTCCACTCTCTCTCTCTCATTCCATCCCACATTTTATGCATGAAAATGGGGATTTTAGTACTTAGTTTGTCCCCTCCATGTAGACCCCTAATAAATGAAGGGTCTTGAGTGAGCCAAGTGTCATTACAAGATGCGTTCTTGGATTTCTAGAAGACTACACAAGGGTAGTTTGGTTTTTGCTTAATTGATTAATTCATTTAAATTAATTTAAGAAATTAGAATTGGCCAATCATGTCTTTCCTTAATAATTACATATTTAGATATATACGTAGATATTTTAAAACTTTTTTCCTTTTTCCTAGTTTTCCCTCTCTTTACATTCCAACCATATAGCTAGCTTAGTTAGGTTTTTAATTAGTTTCTAACTTGGTTGGTTTACAACCAATGAGGTCTTGACACCTCGTCAAACTAATTACAACAATTAGTTATCTTATCTAATTAAACCTTAACACACTAATTTATTAAATTATAAATCAATTTATGTATTTTGAAAAAGATATCTATAATCATAAGTATTCAACTAATATTTAGTTTCCTAACTCCTGCTTATATTATTTTCATAATTTATGTTACTTAGTTAGTCTCAAGCTTATTTCAACTTACAAGTAATTAACATAAATATTTTAATATCAAGAACAAAGAGATTTTATTGCTAAAAGTTTGGCTTGATCTAATTTGGGTAGTGGATTTTGCGGTTGTTATAGGTTTAGACCTGGAGGTGCACCCAAGTTTTATAAAAGGGGGAGGACCGCCCAAAGTGAGCTTTTTGCACACTCTTGCCACCCCGTCGCGCACCAAACCAAGGTCATGATTAATTGACTGTCCAAACACAATATTAATTATTTGCTTCCATATGGTAAATACTGAAGGCACTGTTTGGTGAATATTTTTTTTTTTTTAGTTTGCTAGAAACACAAATTGTTTTGCTTCTTTTATGTAAGTGCATATCATTATATTCTGGAAGGCATACGGTCATTCAACACATAATTAATGCATCATTGAATTAAATATACAATTCCTGAAAATCTCTCACATACAATCCGATTGTTTTTTTTTCCAACTGTGATGGTGAATTCTGTCTTAGATACATTGTGTCAAACACTAGCCTTTATCATTTTGTAACTCTCTAATTTTGTAAGTTTAGATACTGAATTTCTTCACATTACCATTTTGAATTTCTACAAGTTAGTGAGTTTCTGCAAGTTAATATTTTGTACTTCTAATTACAGTAACACTTCTACACACATAGACCGATGCTAGATTTTTGTGGATACTAGATAGTATGGTCCTGATAACACTTTTACAGAAAAGTGCTATACTCATTCTAGATGAATATATATGGTATATGATTGCTCAAAACTGTGTATCATAGAAGTGGCATAGGCTTGACTAGTTCATGGCAGCATATCTATAATTCGATAGATATAGGTTATATGGTTTGCTTGGTGTACCTTCAAGTTCTCTGGAAAAAATACTTATAGTAGGGAACAGGCAAATGCATATGGTTTAGGATAATATAACAAAGAGTACAATAAAAAACAATGAGTATAATTTATTTATGTTTTCATTAGTTCTAGACAAACTGTATAGCAATGCCCTCTCTACAAAGGATAACGCTTAAGCCATATGGATCATGTATTAAAGCATGTACAGAGTCCTGCTTATAATACCGTTTATATTAATAAAGAGTTCATTTTGTTACTGAGCATGAGAATCAATAATGAGTAAACTCTCATATGATTTAACATTTTCTTAATTTCTATAACTTTATTGAAAAAAAATTAAAGATGACATTGTGTTACCTAATTATGTGATCTAAGTGTTGCTGTAACATAATATTAGAATAAACAAGTTGCAGTAAATCAGAAACAGAATACTTTCTGATTGCAATAAACCCACACAGAACAAATCTTTGTTGATCCCGATCCCGATCCCAAACCTGGCTCGATTCGGAGCGGCGCACATGATGGACCCAAGTTTGAGTAGGTGCTCCCTTTTGCACAAAACTGATCCCGATCCCATATAGATTAGGATAATATAAAAAAGAGTTCAATTAAAAACAGCGAGTATAATTTATTTATTATGTCATTAGTTCTAGATAAACTTTATAGCAATGCCCTCTCTAAAAAGGACAATGCTTAAACCATATACAGGGTCATGCTCATACTAGCATTTATATTAATAGAGAGTTCATCTTTTACTGAGATCTGGCTCGGTTCGGGGCAGCGCGCATGGTGGATCCATATTTGGGTAGATCTTCCCTCTTCCACAAAGCTAAGGTGCTCATTGGGGCTCAAGCTAAGTCAAATCCTCATTCACTCTTTCATGATTTTGAGTAAATAGCTACATGAAATTAATCTCTTAATAGAGGTTAATTCAAAGCACTATGGATCCACACCAAAAGACGAGTGAATCTCACACTAATTATGGCTCAAAATATGTAAAACACCACAAAATTTTCCAACTGTTAGAAACTAAAATCATATAGTTGATGCTGTGTACGGGATTGGGATAACTAGATTCACTGCTAGCTTGTTAACTAGTATGCCTATTGAAATTCATGGTTGGCAATATGGGAAGCAGAAGCCAATACCCATGTGGTTCAGCCACACCTCGTTATCCACTTTAGTGCTTTTGTTGTTTAGGTCTTGAGCTCGACTACCCACACTGGTGGATTCATATTTTGATTATTGGGTTTATTGTAAGGTTATGTTTGTTAGATTTTCTCAAAGAGATAAGAGTCCATAACCCCCCCGCCCCCCAAAAAAAAAAAGGGGGAAGCGGAAGCAAGAAACAAAAACATTAAAAGTGGGCTAAAAATATTATGGAAAGCACAGAATGCTAGGTGATATAAAATTAACTGTAATACTAGATGTCAATCTGTGCATTGCACGGGGAATAAGGCTTTTTCAAATCCATAATAAAAATGTTATAAGTCATTAATACATGAAAAAAATTATAAATTCTAAATCATGCATCATAGTTGAGGTCCATCCATAAAAAAAATATCAATAAATAAAATGTTCCTTCTTTAGAGATCCATTGGGTTAAGTAGTTAAATTTTAATAGTTTTTAAAAAAATTTTAAGTAGTTAATCTTAGTGAACTATTCTATGAATAAATACCAAATATATCTTATTAATTATGAAGTACAAAAACTTCTATTCATGATATTAACTATTACTTTAAATGAAAATTAAAAGAGATCTTAAGTATACAATGAAAAATTATTTGGTGGGTCTCAATATCACTTATTATTTTGAATAAAAATTAAATGCGATAGACAACTTAATCAAAAACTTAATAGTTTTTTTTTTTTTAAAACATGGAACTTAATCGGATTAGTATAAGTGAATGCAATACCAAAATAAGGAACTCGTACATATTTATACGTAGAACCCCAAATAAGAAACTCATACCTATTTGTATGTATAAAACAATTAATAAAGATATTCATTACATGTAATTCTTTTTAAAATATGACTTGTGTGATAAATAGAAACTTAGTGAGATAAGCATCTCTATTGTCCCTGTGATATGTCATTTTAAAAGTACAAAAGTATAGAAAGTGCCACTTAAGCGCCACCTAGAAGAGAGACAAAATATAAGGGTAAACATAACTTATATATATATATATATATGATTTATAAAAAAAACAATTTAAGAACCTTAAAATAACAATATGAATTATGAGTGAACTTTCTTGACCAATTAAAATAAAAATTCTATACATTTTATGTAGAAACCGTTTAGAATGGTTACCTATTATTGTTAAACAATAGGATTTAAGAGTAGGGAAAATACTAAATATTAAGAGAAGTGCATTTCTATGAATGTTTCACAACATTTTTAAGTGTTTATGACAAATTTCTTTAAACTCTAGAAAAAAGTATCTTAAAAGCCGCTCTTAAAATGTTATAAAAGTTTTGCCTCCGTTTTAGCTAGAAATGAATTTTCCCCCAATAAAAATTTCCCAGTTACTATGGAATTGACAATAGAAATGATTGGATGAGAATGCGAACTCTAAGAAAAAATAAAAGGAAACGTTAACAAAGCTCCATATGGAATTTATTTCCTAAAGTGATATGGATTCTTTCTGTCTAGCAACTTCATCTTTAACCCAACGCCTAGCCTCAAATGATGTACTATTAAATCAAGACCGATGGAATATTGCTCACTGATTTTTGTGAGTAGAGTTAGTCGTATAAAATTAAATGGCTGGTGTAATCTTGCTCATGGATTTTTATAAGCAGAGTTCTTCCATATATAGTTTGATGATGCAGTAAACTAATATGATCATCTTTCGATCAACGCCCAAAACCTACAAGAAGCAAAAGGTAAGCCGGTAGTATTGAGGACCAGTGAGGTTCTGGTCCTATATTCTTCGATGCCTAAATTAGTACAGTTGGGAGGTTTGGAATGATAACTTGAACAGTGAATAATAGCGTACCTTTTCATGGAGTTGGATCATGTACTTATAATGGGTTGGCTCGGTGATTTCGATGTGATTGGTTGCCCCCAATCTGGGGGGTGATTTGAATTGATTCTGATTCCTTGAATCTTGGTTGATCATTTATGGATAAAGATACGTTGAAAGGATCATAGATGGGATCTCGGGCCTCCAGTTATCGAAGGGTTCCTCGAAGGCCAGGCTTGCCAAAAGGGGAAGGTTGTCTGGCCTACCACGTTCATCTTGACCTGGCATGACTGGGGAGGTAGTCCTTCTGGCCTGTGTGACCAAATTTGTGCTCATAAGTTGCCCCCTATTGTAAAGGACCAAAAGTATTGTGGCTGAATGGAATAATGGGTTGGCTTAGAGTGACACGTTCACAGCTTTGGTGGTTCTCTTTATTATGCTCATGCCAGCTGACTATCATGACGATGATGTTGGCTTATAGGGGCCAATAATTGACCTTTGGCTCGAGTGTGTCTTATGGGGACCTGTATAGAGTACGTGACTGGCCAACCCGTGGCGCTTAGATGGTGTAGACTCTCATGCCTACCTGCCACTTAGTGCGAGACTTTGCGCTGTTAAGGTATAAGGAAATAAAGTTGTGTATTGGCTAACAGTAATTGCTTATGGCATAGTGGTAAGCACTTGATCTTAAATCTGGTATCAGAGTGAGGTCACGGGTTTGAGTTCTACAGTCGTTGCTGGGGGGAGATTGTTGGCTTGTGGGGGCTAGCAATCGACCTTTGACTCGAGTGGGTATTATAGGGGATCCGCATGGAGTACGTGGCTGGCCAACCCGTGACTCTTATATGGCGTAGACTCTCATGCCCACCTGCCACTTAGTGCAGGGCTCTGCACTGCTAAGGTATAAAGAAATAAAGTTGTGCCTTGACTAACAGTAATTGCTTTTAGTACAGTTGTAAGCGCTTGATCCTAAACCTCCATGCCTTGATTTTGATGATAAGAAAATATTATATTAGTGATCTAATGATTATACTTAGTGTGCAGATCATCTTATGCATTAATCTCTCTTAGGATCATGACTTGAAACTTCATATATTCAAGATATTCAAGAACGTGTGTATTGAAAAGCTTGTCAAGAAAAAGTTGAAGGGCATATGAAGATCTAGACTTGAAAAAGAGATCGACATCATTGAAAAAGATATCGGCAAAAATTAAAAGGATGTCGGCAACAATTAAAAGGAGATTGACAAAAATTAAAAGGATGTCGGCAACAATTAAAAGGAGACTGGCAAAAATTAAAAGAATATCGGTAACAATTAAAAGGATATCGGCAACAGAGAGAAAAATGTTGGCAGCTCTTTTGGAAAAACTAACACCTTCTACAATGTGGCATAACAAGATTAGAAAAAGATATCGGTAACAATTAAAATGACATCGGCAACAATTAAAAGGAGATCGGAAACAATGAGAAGAAGATCAGCAGTTAGTATTGATGCCTAGAAAATTAGTTGAAGAGGAGATCACAAGACTAGGAAGCTCATTTGGAAATTTTGATGAAGTCTTGAATCAATTGAAGAAGTAGTGTTGATTGAATAACCCTACAAATAGTTAAAGTGGATTGATTGGAGATCAACATGCCTTGAAGAAGTCATTTCAAGCCTTAGAAGTCTTGTTTGAATGGTCCTTGAAGAGCTTGATGAGTTTTGTAAAGAATTGAGGAAATCTTGCAATGTTAAAGTCTCTAGGTTGACACATTGCCTGAATGAGTGGACACATTGAAGTAGATTGCTGAGAAGCTGGAGACAGAACAAAAAGGGTCAAAACATGCAAAAACGAGGTCGACACATTGCTTGTAATGGCCATATTTTTAAAAGTTCTACTTGACTGATCTTGCATTAAATGCATTTCCAATGACCTCCAACAGGCCTAATGAATGCAAGACTATAAAATCATGACCCCCACAACATTTATAAAGAAAATATACAAGAGATTCAAGTGTTGTACATGTGATTGAGAGTTGAAATTCCTGAACTTTATCAGAAACATTCTGTTTACCGGGAGTTTAGGATATTTACTGATCTCCCACTTCTATATTTACTCTTTAAGAGAGTTATACTTTGTGTCATCTTTATTTACTTCATTTATAAGGGTTTTTAAGGCTGATTGTCCTTGGAGAAATACTTGTAAGTTTGAGTGGAGCTTAGAAAAAATCAATTCGAAGAATTAGAGCTTAGGAAGAGCTCTTGTAAAAAATGAGCTTGGCTCTTGGAAAAACTAGCACTTGTTGTGTAATATTTCTTTGCATAGTGGAAGAGCTTTCAAGGGTGTCTTGAGGGAAAGGACGTAGGTCACACGTTGTGGCTAAACTTGGTAAATCTTGGTGTTCTTTTTGTGCTTTGTTTTTTTGCTTGCTATTGCACTATTGGTTTACACACACACACACACACACAAACAGCTTGATTCACTATTCCATTACTTGTTTTTTTATTACATTAATTTGTGATTAATTTTTTAGAAACCTAATTCTTCCCTCTCTTGGGTTGCATCTTTGGACCAACAATTGGTATTAGTGCTACTACTCTATTCTTGAGGCTTAACATCTTTAGAGTTGATCCATGACTACCATATTTGGAAGCTCTCTAGGTGAGGGTCAATCCACTAACAGACCTCCTATGTTTAATGGAACTAATTACAATTATTGAAAGACCTCCTATTTTTTGGAGGATCATTGTTAATGGTCCTAAGACTCCTACCAGGACTATTGAAAGGATATTCATCCCTATACCTAATAATGAATGGAATGAAAATGACTTAGAGCTTATGAAATCTAATGCTAAAGCTATGAATATTTTATATTATGCTTTAGACCCAAATGAATTCAATAGAATTTCTACTTGTGAATCTGCCAAAGAAATTTGGAATAGACTCGAGGTAACCCATAAAGGAACCAATCAGGTCAAGGAGTCCAAGATTAATATTCTTGTGTATAATTATGAATTGTTTAGAAAGAAAGATGATGAATCAATTACAAAAATGTTTACTAGATTTACTAACATTGTTAATGAGTTAAAATCTCTGCCTCTTGGAAGAGTTTGTTGGTTCTCTCAAGACCTATGAGCTAACCAAAAAAAAAAATGCTCAGTAAGAGAAGGATAAGAGGAAAAAGTCTATTGCATTCAAGTCCACTACACAAGAAAATGAATCTGACAATGAAGATGAAGATGAGAAGGAACTTGCTGTCATTACTAAAAAATTCAAAAGATTCACGAAGAGAAGGTGAAAGGGATGAAAGAGGCCTGAGGGAGAATCTAGTAACAAGGATTTAATCATTATATATTTTGAATGCAAGAAATCAGAACATATAAAAGCTAAATGTCCTATGCTTAAGAAGAGAGAAAAGAAAGGCAAATCTGGTGAATAGGCTTTGGTTGCCACTACTTGGAGTGATGATGAGGAAGATAGCTCTGATGAAGAAGCTGAACCTCAAGATGTTGCAAATCTATGTCTTATGGTACAAGAAGAACCTGACATAGTTCTCTCTAAACCATCTAATTTTTCATTTGATAAACTACAAGATGCATTTGATGACTTGCTTGCTGAATTTAGAAAGATGGAAATAAAAAATAATCTTCTAAAAAATATGCTATCCACTCTCACCAAGGAATGTGAAGATTTACAAAATGAAAATGACATTTTGAAAAAGGAAAATTTCACTTTAAAATAAAGAGTCAATGATTTAGAAAAATCTCTTTCGAAATGTGTTGACGGAAGAGAAAAACTTGATGCAATGCTTTGCAAGCAGAAATGCTCTTGATAAAGCTAGCCTTAGATACAATCCTTTTAAGAAGAGAAAGTTTTCAAAAACTAAGCTTGTATCTTCTATGGAAAAACTCAAATTACCTTCTTATTATCATAAGAGAGGTCATCTTGAAAATCAATTTTTTGCTATGCAAAAGTCATATGCTCCTAAGAATGCATGGCTTCTAAGAGGACCATTGAAGACTAACTACCATGGACCCAAAATGATTTGGGTACCAAAGGTCAAGGTTTGAGTTGATGTTTTTGTTGGTATGTCTTCAAGCAGAGTCTAAAAGGATCATTGGTACTTAAATCTTAAATAGTGGTTGCTCGAGACATATGACTAGAGATGAAGCTCAATTCACATCTCTCACACCAAAGGATGAAGGTTTGGTCACTTTTGGAGATAATAGAAAAAGGAAGATCATTGGTATATGAAGTATTGGTAAAGATTCTTCAACCTCTATTAATAATGTCTTACTTGTTAAAGGTCTTAAACACAACCTATTGAGCATTAGTCAATTGTGTGACACAGATTATAAGGTAGTTTTTGAATCTTCTAAGTGCATTGTAGTGAACATAAATGACAATAAGACCCTATTGACTGGTCATAGACAATGCAATATCTATATTTTTTACTTAAATGTATTATCTTCTTGCAAAATCAAATGCCTTGCAGCTATAAACATTGAGGATAGTTAGTTGTGGCATAGAAGGCTTGGCCATATTAGCATGAGCATTTTTTCAAAAATTTCAAAAAATGAGTTAGTAAATGGTCTTCCCAAACTCAAATTTGAAAAAGATAAAGTTTGTGATGCATGTCAAATGGGGAAGCAAACCATAGTTTCCTTTAAATCTACAAATATGCTCTTTACTTCTATGCCACTACAACTATTGCATATGGATTTGTTTGGAATAACTAAAACTTTGAGTCTAGGTGATAAGTAATATGCTCTTGTTATTGTTGATGATTACTCAAGATTCACATGGACATTCTTTCTAGCTCACAAAGATGAAACAATAGTTTTCTTCACCAAGTTTTATAAAAAAGTTCAAAATGAAAAAGGATTTCCCATCATAGCAATTAGATCTGACCATGGTAGTGAGTTTGATTGTAAACTTTTTGAAATATATTGTGATGAAAATGGTTTTGAACACAATTTTCAGCACCTAAAACTCTTCAACAAAATGGGGTTATTGAGAGGAAAAATAAGACTTTAAAAAAAATAGGGAGAACAATACTTTATGAAATAATTTGCAAAAATACTTTTTGGTTGAAGCTGTTAACACAACTTGCTATGTTTTAAACAAAGTTTTGGTGATAATTTTTAAGCAAAACCCCATACGAGTTTTGGAAAGGCAAGAAATCAAATGTTTCATACTTTAAAGCTTTTGGATGCAAATTTTTTGTGTTGAATAATAATAAGGACAACCTTGGTAAGTTTAAAGCAAAATCTGCTGAGGATGTCTTTCTTAGTTATTCAACACATAGTAAGGCCTATAGAGTTTACAATAAGAGAACTTTAGTTATTGAAGAATCAGTTTATATTACCTTCGATGAACTAAACTCTTTGCCTAGAAGTATTATGAGTGATAATGTAGATGATATGGAGCATAGCATGAACAACTTGAATATCAATCCAACTCAAAGTGACACTCCATCACAAGAAAAAGGAAACCAAAACATTCTTTCAAACCAACAAGATGTGAATGAAGGGCTGCAAAATGAATGAAAGTTTGTCCAAACCATCCTGTCGCGCCCAGATTTTTCGCACTCGAGGAATACACACACAAGCGGGAAAAATACTGTACTTTCTCATTAGAACTCACTCTCCTAGAAGAATGAGTGCAATTAGGTTTAAATTGAAAATTGATTTTGAATAAGGGCTTTTGAAAAACAATTCGGAGTCGCCACCTAACTTGATTAAGGTGAGTTGAGTCACCTAAAAACTAAGCATAATCCGAAGACTACACTTAGGGTTTTTGAAAACGATTTTGAAAATACTTCCTCAAGAGAGGATTTTTAAGAAAACAGGTTGTTTGACAACCTTTGGAAAACTTTTAAGCCCTTTTTTGAAAATAAACTCCATTTTGGTCTTTCGAAAATAGTGATCTAAGTTCGGAGGTTGGTTACGTGTAGCGAAGACGCACTAAGCCATCACCCTACCCCACCCTCGCGGTACCTACATGTCTATTCACCCTAGATTCACCTATTAGAGTCTTCAATTAATCTATGTCCAAAACTATCCACTTTGAAAAGAATTTTTAGAAAGAAATTAATATGATGCATGATATGCAAGTGCAATAAAAAGACTTGATTTGAAAATAGATTGGGAAATAGATTTGAAAAGAACTTGATTTGATTTGAAAAGAGATTTGAAGAGATAGATTTAATTTTGAAAGAAAGTTTTCGAGATTGGAAATAGAAATTTGGAATTGGAAGTTCGAAAATAGTTATGGAATTGGAGATTTGAAAAAGGTTGTGGAATTGGAAATTTGAAAAAGGTTATGACCGCACCTATGATGGTTGCCTACGTATCCTTTTTCAGGAATCAGGTCAGTCGTAGTTCGAACAAGAGTCCGATAGAAAATAGAATGTTTGATTTAAAAAAGAGATTTTGATTTAAACTTAGAATAGAAAATTGGAAATTGGAATTTTGGAATTGAAAAGATTGGACTTTGATCTTTGATTGGAAGATTTGAAAAGATTGATTTTGGAAAACTTAGTTTCAGGAAACCTAGACTTAGGAAAGACTTGAGATTTAAGAAAGATTTGACTCAAATGTTGGACTTGGCAGATTAGGGAAGTTGAAATTTAGGAAAGATTCGAGTTAGGAAAGTTTCAAAATAGGAAAGTTTCATTTTAGGAAAGGTTTCGAATTAGAAAAGTTTTCGAAATAGGAAAGTTTCATTTTAGGAAAGATTTCGTATTAGGAAAGAATAAAAATTGGAAAGTTTTGAAATTGGAAAGCCTTCTTTTTAAGAAAGAGTTGATTTTTGGAAAGAGTTGAATTAGGAAAAGTTTACTTTAAGAAAGATTTAGAATTTCAGAAAGTTTAGGATTTAGAAAGTTTTGACTTAAGAAAGTTTTGAAATTTAGAAAGTTTTAACTCAGGAAAGGTTTCGCTTTTAGAAAGTTTTAACTTAAGAAGGTTTCGAAAGTTTTAAATTTGGAAAGATTTGAAATTTAAAAAGTCTAGAATTTAGAAAGTTTAAGATTTGAAATTTGAGTTTTAGAAATACTTGAGATTAGGAAATGTTTGAGTTTAAGAAAGATTTGAAAACTTAGATTTAGAAAGTTTAAATTTGGAAAGGTGTGGAATTAGGAAAGGTTTGGAAGTTTAAAATTTGAGGAAAGATTTAAATGTTTAAGTTTTGGAAACTTAAGGTTTAGGAAAGTATGAGATTAGGAAGGAGTGGATTAGGAAATGTTTAGACTAGGAAGGATTGAGATTCCTATTTTCCTAAAATAAAATATTGGATTTTGTTTCTAAAAAGAAATGGTTTGATTTTCTTTCCAAAAACGGAGGATGGGATCTAGTTTCCTAAACGGAGATATTGGATTTGGTTTCCTAAAACGAAAGATTTGATTTAACCTGGATTTGGAAAGATGATGTTTTTGAAATCCTAGATTTTGGAAAGACTATAGTTTTGATGTAGAACATAGGTTTTGGTAATTTATAATTTAGATGTGAAAAAGGAGATTTTGGAAACCTAGGTTTTGAGGCAAGATTGAAAATCATGTTTTAAGCAAGGAAATTAGGGTATCCTAATCGTTGGCTCTAGAGCTTGACTTAGGCTCTAAGGAAAGAGATTTTAGAAAGTGAGTTTTTTTAGAAAGGAAGATTTTTAGAGGGAGATCCTAAAAAGGAGTTTTTGGAAAGAGTTTTTAGGAAAGCGTTTAGGGAGTGTTTCTAGAAAGTGAATTTGAAGAAGGCGTTTTAGAAATGAGTTTAAGAAGATGTTTTGGAAAATAGATCTTTGAAGGGAATGTTCTAGAAAACAATTTTGGAAAGGAAGTTTGATAAGGAGATTAGAGAGAGTTTTCAAAAGGTGTATTGGAAAGAAGGAATTTTATAAAGAGATATTTGAAAGGAGATTTTTAAAATGTCCATGAAAACATTTCACTTTCCTAAAGTGATTCTAACCATAAGAAGGTTAGAACTACTCTAAGATAGTGGTTTTGAAAACAACAATGATTTGAAAATATGAACCATATTGGTCACTTTAAATGCAACACTTTCCTAAAGCAACCCTAGCCATGGAAAGGCTAGAATCACCTTAGGATTGTAATTTTGAAAACAAGTTTTGAGAAAGAAAATTTAATGCAAGTTTGAAAACAATTTTAATGCAAGTTTTTGAAAACAAGTTTAAAAACGAATTTTGGAGAGATACAAAATCATGATATGCACAATGCAAGTTGGGGTCGTGAACATTCAAGGTTAAGGCTTCACCACATAATCAAGGGGGCCGAACCCATGTGATCTCCGGTTAGACTAAGAGAAAGCCCTCGACACGGTGACTCTCAATAGCCTAATCCTACACATGGACTGGAAAGTCCCTTATTTCAAGCATGCAAGAAAGGAGGGGGAAGAAGATGAGGCATTCAAATAGAAGAACACCCAAGTGGGTTCGGAGGGAGAAGATGTGTAAACTTAAATAGAGAGCCTACCTTGTGTCTTCTTTATTTTGCTTTGCTTTGCGCGCTTTGTTTTTCTTGCTTTGCTTTGCGCACATTGTTTTTCTTGCTTTACTTCGGTCTTCGCTTCAGTCTTCATCTTGATCTTCAGGAACTTGTTTTGATCTTCGAGAGCTTTAGGTTGCAGCACTTCAAGTCTTCAATGGAGACTTTGGAGGCTAGTGTATGAGTGTATGAGATTATATGAGAGCTGGGGTTTGTGTATATGGGCTAGGGTTTGGAAAACCTAAAGAAAACTAGGATTTAGGGAGGCTACGAGCTCTGTATATCGTAGAGTAGGGTTTTTATACTGAGTTTGCGGACCTCTTTCACGCTAGACGAGGCTCTGTATTTATAGATAAAAGAACAACCTAGCATTTGTTGTAGTGGCCAAGCTAAAGAATACAATGGTGCCACTAGGAGTGGCACTTGCCACTTAGAAAAGCTTTTAAGTCGGCAAATAACATATCTTTAGAAGATTTGGGTGCCTGTACTAGTGACTACCATGCAATTTTTAGCCTGACTTCACTAAGAGTGGCTCTAGAAGGTCCGAAAGTGATTTGAAGGGGCCGGGAATGACCTGGAAGGCCGGAAAGGGACATGAACCCTTAGAATAGAGTCCCGGGGGTAAAGGATTTGCAGAATGATGTCAAGATGTGTTGGAAAGGTTCACCGAGCCTAGGAATGGCAATGGATCGGGTTCGGGTCGGAGAACCCCTTCCCCGAACCCGCCCCGATTAAGTAAAATCTCCCCGAACCCGCCCCGATTAAGTAAAATCTCCCCGAACCCGCCCCGAACCCGCAATTAGGAACCTCGATTCGCCCCGATCCACCCCAATTAAGCAAAATCTCCCACAATTTTTGATTTGTATTACTGGGCAATGTTACTTTTGCTTTGATATCCACAATTTCTCATGGCTAGCAAACTAAAACTTACTAATATCCATAATTTTCCGAGTTCCACCAAATAAAACTACCAAGTGGGTGTAACATTCAAAATAAAACTATACATAGAGAGGCAAAAATAATAATTGTCTTGAAAAAATTTGTATAGCAGATTCTCATTTGCTTTGACTCGTTCCACTCTCATTGATTCCAGTTCAAGATGGTATACAACAACTTCTACTTCAATTCATCAATGCTCTGCAAATTCAAACTATCAATGTGTGAGACAAAGACAGAGAGAGAGAGAGCTCAAATATAGGAAATGGTAAAAGTGTTAGATATTGTATCTGATCAAAATGCTAAAAGTGTTCAAATAAAAGAAATGGTAAAGACCTAGTGTAAGTAGCCCATTTTTTATCGTTCGGCAGTCTACACTCCGTCCAGACTTGTTTTCAAGTCATTGTAGGCATATTCCTGGTGAAACCAATTCTCTAGGTCCAAATTCCGTCTTTCCATCGCTTCGCGGGCCTGCCAGGCCCAAATAGAGGCAAAATGACCAAAATGCCCTTAGGGGCATTGTCTTTTCTTATTCCAATTCCAATCCCTCTCTCGAGACAGTTTATTCCTCGAGACGGTCCAAGTAGCGAAACTACTCACAAAACCATTAGAGTAGCGGAAATACTCACAAATAGGTCGATATAGGGAATTGGCAACAAACCCCTGTGTCACGACGACCGCCGTTAGAGTGGCGGAAACACTCAAAACCCAGGCACGTCTCTTCGAAAACGGTAAGACCCCTTTCCAATCCCACTCTCGAGACAGTTTATTTCTCGAGACGATTCCAATCCAGGCACGTCTCTTCGAAGATGATAAGTCCCCTTTCCAATCCCACTCTCGAGACAGTTTATTCCTCGAGACGGTTCCAATCCAAGCACGTCTCTTCGGAGACGGTAAGTCCTCTTTCCAATCCCTCTCTCGAGACAGTTTATTCCTCGAGACGATCCGAGTAGCGAAACTACTCACAAAACCGTTAGAGTAGCAGAAATACTCACAAAATCGTTAGAGTAGCGAAAATACTCACAAAACCGTTAGAGTAGCGAAAATGCTCACAAAACCGTTAGAGTAGCGGAAATACTCACAAATAGGTCGATATAGGGAATTGGCAACAAACCCGTGTGTCACGACGACCGCCGTTAGAGTGGCGGAAACACTCAAAACCCAGGCACGTCTCTTCGGAGACGGTAAGACCCCTTTCCAATCCCACTCTCAAGACAATTTATTCCTCGAGATGGTTCCAATCTAGGCGCGTCTCTTCGGAGACGATAAGTCCCCTTTCCAATCCCACTCTCGAGACAGTTTATTCCTCAAGACGGTTCCAATCCAGGCACGTCTCTTTGGAGACGGTAAGTCCCCTTTCCAATCCCTCTCTCGAGACAGTTTATTCCTCGAGACGGTCCGAGCAGCGAAACTACTCACAAAATAGTTAGAGTAGCAGAAATACTCATAAAACCGTTAGAGTAGCGGAAATACTCAACCGTTGGAGTAGCGGAAATACTCACAAAACCGTTAGAGTAGCGGAAATACTCACAAATAGGTCGACATAGGGAATTGGCAACAAATTCCTGTGTCACGATGACCGCCGTTAGAGTGGCAGAAACACTCAAAACCCAGGTCAACACAGTGTTTGTTAACCCACTTTGGTGAAAAATGACCAAATTGTCCCTTGGACCTTTTCCGAGACTTTCCGGTCAAGATGACCATTTTGCCCCTAGGCGTCCGAATGCCCCAAGAACCACATCGGCTCTGAGTATCAAACCGGTAACCCTCTGAGAATACTTTTTATAATATTCTCAACCTTCCTTACCTTTCCGGATCATTCCGAGTCAGTTCCGGCCAACTAGGTACAAAATGACCGTTTTGCCCCTGGAGGGCCGGTCTCCTTCTTCGACCACACCGGCTCTGGGTATCAAACCGGTAATGACCCGAGAATACTTTTTATAGTGTTCTCAACCTCCCCTTACCTTTCCGGACCATTCCGAGTCAGTTCTGGCAAACCCGGTATAAAATGACCGTTTTGCCCCTAGTGGGCCGGTCTCCTTTTCCGACCACGCCAGCTCTGGGAATCAAACTGGCAACCTCTGGGAACATTCTAAATAATGTTTCCAGATCCCAAGTCTTCTTCCGGGACAATCCGAGTTCGCCCCGGCAGCTTTCTAGTACGATTGATCGTTTTGCCCTTAAAGGCCCTGTCAATCTTTCCGACACATTTTGTTGTCACTTTTCAAGTCAAATACCTCCAGGACACTATTTTAAGTGTTCATGCTCCTTTCTGGGCTTCCGGGTCATTCCCGGCTCCTCCAAATCATTCCCGGACTTTCCGGAGTCACTCCTAGTGAAGCCAGGCTAAAGATTGCATGGTAGTCACTACTACAGGCGCCCAAATCTAGTCAAAGATACGTTGCTTGCCAACTTATAAAGTTTCCTAAGTGGCTGGCGCCACTACTAGTGGCGCCAAGCCAAGATTTGGCCTGGCGCCACTCCTAGTGGCGCCAAGAGCAATTTTGCCCTAGCGCCACTACAACAGGCGCTAGGTTTGTCCAACTTCTACAAATATAGAGCCTCATTCAATGTGAAAGGGGTTTGCAAACTTAACCTAAAAATCCTATAATTCGTTATACAGAGCTTGAGCACCTCCTAAACCCTAGCCTCCCTAGGTTTACCAAACCCTAGCCACCATACACTAAACCCTAGCCTCCTATACACTCCCATACATTCATACACTAACCTTCAACCCTCCTTCAAAGACTTGAAGAGTTGCCATCTAAAGCTTAAAGACAACTCTTGAAGACTGAAGGGGAAGATCAAGACAAAGACCGAAGACAGCACGGTGCGCAAAATAAACAAGATACAAGGTAGGTTCTCCATTTAATTTTTCACACTTCCCCCCTCTCTCTTCTCTCTCCTAACCCATTTGGGTTTTCTCTATTTTAATCCCCCATCTCTTCCCCCCCCCCCCCTTCTTTGCATGCTTGAAACAAGGGGATTCCCGGTCCATGTGTAGGATTGGGCTATTGGAGAGTCACCGTGTCGAGGGCTTTCTTCTAGTCTAACCAAAGACCACATGGGTCCGGCCCCCTTGATTATGTGGTGAAGCCTTAACCTTGTATGTTCACGACCCCAAATTGCATTGTGCATATCATAGTCTTGCATCTTCCAAAAACCGTTTTCAAAGTTGTTTTTCAAATCGTTTTCAAACTTGTTTTCAAAATTGCATCAAAATCTCTTTTTCAAAAACTTGTTTTCAAAACCACGATTCTAGGGTGATTCTAGCCTTTCCATGGCTAGGGTTGCTTTAGGAAAGTGTTACATTAAAAGTAACCTTTTTGGTCTATATTTTCAAATCTTATTGTTTTCCAAAACCACTTTCTTAAAGTGGTTCTAGCCCTCTTTTGGCTAGAATCGCTTTAGGAAAGCGAGACGTTTTCATGCTTTCCAAAAAACTCTCTCTTCAAAAATCTCTTTCTAAAAATCTCTTTTTCAACATACTTTTCTAAAGCTCTCCTTTCCAAAATTGTTTTCAAAAACTCCCTTCCAAAATCTATTTGTCAAAACCTCCTTTTTCAACTCCTTTCCAAAACGCTCTCTTCAAAATCCACTTTCCAAAAACACTCCCTAAAGATCTTTCTAAAAACTCTCTTCCCAAAATCTTCTTTCTAAAAACTTCCCCCTAGGATTTCCTTCCAAAAACTCGTTTCCAAAAATGTACTTTCCAAAAACACACTTTCCTTAGAGCCCAAATCAAGCCTTAGAGCCCACAATTAGGAAACCCTAATTTTCTTTCCAAAAACATGATTTTCAAACTTTGCCCCAAACCTAGGTTTTCAAAATCTCTTGTTTTCACATCCAAACTATACATATTTCCAAAACCTGTTTTTTAGGTCAAAACTATGATTTTCCAAATCTAGGGTTTTTAGAATCTCCTTTCCAAATCCTTACCAAATCCTATCTTCCCTTTAGGAAACCAAATCAAATCTCCCCGTTTAGGAAACTAGATCTCGTCCTTCGTTTTTGGAAACAAAATCAAACCTTCCCATTTAGAAACTAAATCCAATCCCTTCCTAATCCAAACTTTTCTTAATTTAACTCCTTCCTAATTTCTACTTTCCTAAACCATAAGTTTCCTAAACCTAAATTCTAAATCTTTCTTTAAATTTCAAAATCCAACTCTTTCCTAATTCAAATCCTTCCTAAACTTCCACTTTCCTAAATCTTAAGTTTTCAAAAACTTGAACATAAAAATCTTTTCTAATTCAACCCTTCCCTAATTCTACCCCCTTTTCAAATCTTAACTTTTCAAACCTAAGTTTTCAAAACCTTCCTAAATTCAAACCTTTTCTAATCTCAAGATTTTCTAAAACCCTAAAACTTTCTACATCTTAAACTTTCTAAGTTTCAAATCTTTCCAAATTCAAAACTTTCTAAATTTGAAACTTTCTCAAGTTAAATCTTTCTAAACCTAAATCTCTCCAAACTCTAAACTTTTCAAAACTTCAAAATCTTCCTAAATCTAAGGCTTTTCTAAATTCAAAACTTTCTTAATTCAAACATTTCCTAAACTGAAGACTTTCCTTTTTCAAACCTTTCCTAAAACAAAACTTTCTTATTTTCAAAACTTCCTTGTTTTCAAAGCTTTCCAAATTCAAAACTTCCCTTTTTCAAAACATTTCTAAATTCAAAACTTTTCAATTTTCAAAACTTTCCAATTTTCAAAACTTTCCAATTTTCAAACTTTCTTAAATTCAGAACTTTCCTAATTTCAAAACTTTCCTAAACCTAAAACTTTCCTAATTTCAAACTTTCCAAAAATGACACTTTCCTAAGTCGAAACTTTCCTAATCTAAATTTTTCCTAAATTCCAAGTTTCCAAATCTTTCAAGATCTTTCCAAATCCAATATTCCAATCTAATCTTTCTTAATCTCAAGTCTTTCTTAGGTCTCCTATCTTTCCTAAGTCTAGGTTTCCTAAGACCAAGTCTTTCCAAAATCAATCTTTCCAAAGCAAGTCCAATCTTCTCAAATTCAATCTCCTCTTCTAATCTCAAATCAAATCCAGTTTTCAATTCAATCTCTTTCTTCCAATTCAATCTCTCTCTTCAAATCAATCTATTTTCAATCAGACTCCGGTCCGAACTACGACTGACCTAATTCCCCCAAAGGGATACGTACGCAACCTTCATAGGTGCGGTCACAACATTTTTCAAACTTTCAATTCCACCTTCATAGGTGCGGTCACAATCTCTTTCAAATTTCAAATTCCAAAATCTTTCTAAATCTCCAATCTATTTTCAAAATTTCAATTTTAAATTTCTATTTTCAATCTTCAATTTCAATTTCCAAAATCTTGTTTCCAAATTCAAATTTCTATCTCTTTCTTTTCAGATCAAATCAATTTCAAATTAAACTCTTTCCAAATCTATTTTTAAATTCTCTTTCCTTACACTTGCATACCATGCATCATGTTAGTTTCTTTTTAAGCATTGTTTTTCAAAGTGGATAGGATTGGCCAATAGTTAGTTGAAGACTCTCATAGGAATCTAGGGTAGATTGACATGTAGGTACCGAAAGGGCGGGGTAGGGTGATAGCTTAGTGTGTCCTCCCTACACGTAACCAACCTCCGAACCTAGATCACTGTTTTCGAAAGACCAAAAAGGAGTTATTTTTAAAAAAAGGGCTAAATGTTTTCCAAAGGTTGTCAAACAACCTGTTTTCCTAAAAACCCTCTCTTGAGGAGATATTTTCAAAATCGTTTTTCAAAAACCCTAAGTGTAGTTTTCGGATTATGCTTAGTTTTTAGGTGACTTAACTCACCTTAATCAAGTTAGGTGGCAACTCCAAATTGTTTTCAAAAGCCCTTTATTCAAACCAATTTTTCAATTCAAACCTAGTCGCACTCATTCTTCTAGGAGGGTGAGTTCTAACGAGAGAGTACAACATTTTTCCCGCTTGTGTGAGTATTCCTCGAGTGCGAAAAATCTGGGCGTGACACCCAGTAAAGTTTTAACATTATTGACAAAGAAAAAGAACAATTGAACACTAGTCTTAGATATTTTGCAACTACATTAAAGTTCAAATACAGAAAATGGTAAAGACACATGATTTTATATCAGATAACAATCAGGGTAGTCCTTGCAATTGGAAAAATAGGACTAATTGGTACTTCCCTCACAAAATATTCAAATCATTACAGACATGATTGGAGATCATGAAAGAAGTTTACTGACAATTTTGCATTATTGTACCTACAAACAAGTCAATAGAATAACACATTCACTGCTAATCAAAAGGTATACCAATGTCATTGCCTCGACTATCTTAAACAGGATATTTCCATGAACTACTTTCACCTAAAAATCTAGTCAGGCCACTACTTCCTTCTAAATAATGATGACTAAGAACAGCACAATTGCAATGAAATCAATAGCAAATGATAACCATACAGGCATACATGCATAGGCCTTAGATCAAAAAGGACCCAAGTCACATTATTAGGACCTTGGTGTATCTACAAGCTTAAGTGATTCAGAACATGCCAATATGCCATCACACACACACACACACACACACACACACACACACAGGGGACAGAGTAGCACCTTTGCATTTAGATAACTGTTGTAATCTAAACTGTTGCCATCTTTCTCCGGAGAGAAAAATGAAGAAAGGCCCATGAAATTGTTAGACTGTTAATCATAATTAACAAGCTTGTTTAAAGTCTAATAATGATTAACTTAAGCAAATGGAAGATACAATGAAAACCAAGTAAATAGAGATTTTTGTTCATTTCTTTTTTACAGAAAACAGAACCCTTTTGGAAAAATCAAGCAAAAAAACATAAGAACAACTATCCTTGCGAATACACCACAAAAATGCTACAATGAAGGCAAATAAAAGATGTTTCCATCAAATAGATACTTACTATGGAGAAAAGTAAACTTGAAACTCCTCTTATGTATCAGCTGGACAAGTAATTTATACCAAGGCATTAGTAGCATCTGCAGAACCATATCCTCAATATCGACCAAATAAAAGATGATATGTGCACAATATCCAGCACTGTGCCCAGTAACATAACCAGTAATGTTTCAAGACCCACTTAGCCAAAGAAATATAAAGAGACATGGAAATTTGTAGCCGATTATACCTTAAGGGTTCTCAAAAGGCATTTTACATTAAAAGAGAAGAAATTCTCAAAATATAGCTTTTCATAATTAGACTTGTTTATACACAAATACCCTTTTAAATCAAACTCGAAGAAACCTCGGAATGCTCATCAGGATCCTCTTTTTCATCACAGATTTTAGAGGGATAAGGTGATTCCACAGTTGAGCTAGTAGCTAAAAACAAATAACAATAAATTTTATTAAATAATTAAAATATGATAAATTAACCAAATAATTAAAAACTTATGTTTAGTACGATTAATCTCGTTCCATAGCCAGCTTTGTGCACACATCAACGCCTCCAAAGTTTTTGGATGAAGTCTACTACGATGTGGACTAATTAACCTGCCACTTGTACTGAAACTAGACTCGGATGCTACCGTGGACATAGGAATAGCAAGGATATCACGAGCCATCTTCTGTAAAGTAGGAAACTTGACTCCATTTATCTTTCACCAACTCAACACATCTAAATTTGGAGTTCTAGGCACCACATGTTCCTCTAAGTAGTAGTCCAATTCTGATTTAGCATGCACATTACTAATGCTTTCACTGATATATAAGTCAAAATTGGCAAGAGTATCATTTTCATCAAAATCACCAAGTTCCAAATTACAAGATGAAGCAGAAGCTCCCACCCCACTATTTTCATTTACCTTCAACCTAAATTGGTACTCATGAAGCAAATCGTAACAACTCTCTCGAATATTTTCAATATGAGACCATGCTCCATCTCCATAAATACTTTGGAAGCAATATTCCACAAGTTTCAATAGGGTCCAAAACACATGCTATTCCCATGATAACGTGGCATACACTCCAATATTTGTCATATTTCTCTAACATTTTTAATGCCATCACCCTAACAACTTCAATTGTACATTCCCGCCACCGAGACAATGCCAATTTAATCTCACAAATTTTTGCAAAATAGCAATTTACAGTCAGGTAAGTAGTCCCGGAAAATAACTCTGTAACACTATTAAATAGCTTCAATCTCCCACAAATCGCTTTTGCCAATGACTAATCTTCCTTAGTTGGCAAACTAGTGTAGTGTTTCTCTCGTTGTTTTAGTCGTGAGAGCACATCCTTATACCCCAGAGCTGTTTGAAGCATAAAAAAGGTAGAATTCCAACGAGTTTTCACATCGAGTCCAAACTCTTAGAGCATGGAATACATAATTGGTAGGCTGCCTCCTCAAATTTCTCAATTCTAACTTGTGTTGGGGTCCAAAAATAAACACTCTCACATATTCTTTCAATCCCCTTTCCTATCACCTGTAAGCCATCCTTCACAACGAGGTTTAAAATGTGCACACAACATCGCATGTGAAGGAATTTTCCCTCCAACAAAAGCGAGTCTATAGAAAGTTTTTCTGAAATATTACTCATGATGGCATCATTAGTGGTAGCATAGCATTATCCACAATTATTGTGGATAGCTTCCTATCAATGTTCCAATCCAACAAGGACTCAACAAGTACATGTGAGAGAACATCTTTATTATGAGGAACAGGAACGTAGATACACCGATAACCAATAACAAACAAAGAACATAATTAATATGCAATACATAAATCTAGTAATTAGACATAAAATAACTGTAAACAAAATACCTTAAAATTCTACTTTGCAAAAACCATGCCTCATCGATGAAGTGTGCCGTAATTGCCATGAAGCCCCTTTTGGTTGGTTTAGCTGTCCACATATCCGTCGTGATCGCAACCCTACTCCCAATGCTCTCCAATAACTTATACTTCTTCTCCCTCTCCACATCAAAAATTTTCAAGATATCCCTCTTGATTGTGTTTCTTGACACCATTGTAAACTTGGGTTGAAGGCGGTTGACAAATTTTCTAAACCCAGAGTGGTCCACCATACGAAGAGGATACTCGTGCAAAATAATCATGGAAGTAAGGTCATGTCAAGAGGTTTCTTGGTCAAATACATCAACCTGGCATCCTACACTTCCATCATTCATTCCCTTATGTTAAGAGGTTTCTTGCTTCATTTCCTTCTTATGTCTAGTGTAAGGATGATGTCCCGTTTCTACTGTTAGCTTTGAGTTTTTTACCACAATGGTTACAAATTGCATATTCCACCCCATCTATTTTAACCTTTTCAAATTTAGTCCAAACAATTGATCTCAACCTTCTTTTCCTAGAAGGTGTAATTTGGGTAGGATGTGATGTAGGGTCTATAGATGAGGTAGTGCTGGGAGTAGTTTGAGCTAGATGTCCCCTAATTACACTTTGGGCTTTACCTTGTTTAGACTCGGACATGGACATCTTAAACCTATTACAAAATAACAATGTTTAAAACAGAGCATTGTAGTTAAAAAACAGAACATAACTAAATATCAGTATGGAACAGATGTCCATCATTAATATGTAAGTACATGTTAAAAAACAGTATGTTAAAAAAACATTCTCAAGTTTCACCAAATAAGAAAACAAAAATTTAACTTCCTGTTTTACCTAAATGAGGAGAATAACTGCTTGTGAACATCCTCATTATTATATTTAATGCTTCAGAAACCTATATAGGATGTGACACCAATATTGCTGCAAGAAAAAAAACCTGCACTCCATGCACAATGCCATGGCAATAGGATGTGAATCTAGATTTACATCATACATTTTCCTGCATCTCTTCTAATCTAAGTACATTGCAGCAAGTTTACTTTTAAATGATAGGTGAGACATAATTACAGCTTTATTTCAAGGGTCTGCATTTTGTGAAATATTAGGTTGTGAAATATTAGATCTTCCAGGAAAGCTTTTATGGCTTTAGAGTTTACACCTACTAGACTAGATAGTTTCATTAACAAGTGAAACAGTTAAGATGTTTTCATGATTCCGTGAAGAGTAAATATTTAGGGTTTTCCATGGTATTTCACTTTTAGATCTTTCCAATAAAATGAAACATGAATTGCTGTAAATATTAAAAGACCACTTCCCAATAAAATCACCCTATAGAAAAAATGAAAAAAAGATTAGGATTCGTGTTCTACACTTATTCTGCAAAGCAACTTCTATATTGTCCTAAAATGTACCCTAGTTTCCCAAAAACTTTGTTTAAAGAGGAAAGTCATTTCTCAGTAAACTGTTTCAAAAAAAGACAAACCCAATGCACAAAATTTTTTTAAAAACACTTGGGAAAATGGTGTCATGAACTTGAAGTATAAAGTATGGTCTTAGAATTGACAAGCTCCAATATGACCACATATAAGCAATAACAAATGATATCTTGAAATGCAACATTCAACATTTACCACAGACCAAGTATCGAATTTTATTTGCAATGCAACATTCAGCTGAACTTGGATAATAATGAACCAAAACAGCAAATTCTAAACCATGGCATTACCATTAAATGCACTTGTTCTGACACTGGGTTCACCACAACAAATTCTTTCAATCCATCTACGACGGATTACCTACAAGTCTATATCAAAGTGTCCAAAATGTAATCTATTTGTTCTGGTCCTTCTGGATAACTTTAGCCCTTCTTTTTGGGAACCTATCAAACACAACTCCAAATTTGTTCATCTAGAAAAATATGAGAGCTAGGAATCTAAGATCCAATGGAGACTAGTCAACAAATGGTAACCAAAGATGCAGTGAAGTGTTCTTAATGACGAGTAACATGATTTCCATGACATGCTAGATTTGGGGGAATAAGCATCGTGTTGTTCATCGACATTTTCTCATTCTAGACAATTTTGGCATCTGCTATGCCCAACAAGTCATTGAACTACTTTAGGAAAATCAACTCAGAATAAAAAGAGTACATTTATTTTCAAAGAGTAGAGAAATCTATTTAAGATGATGAGTCTAATGAATAGCAGCCAACAATTACACATGATCCAACCACTAACACTCCCACTCCCCTTTCTTCCAAAAAAAGAAATAGAAAAAGAAAGCAGATGAGAAAAAAGAAAAGAAAAAAAATGAGGGAGAAAAACCAAATCCACGAAATCATGGTAAAAAATCATCAAATTTATGAAGGAAACACAATGTCCAAGATCACCACCTTATAAGTAGACTAAATCATGAGTATTGTTCCTGTATCCTGGCTCGGTTCTCTTCCCACCATAATCTTGCGTGCATTTCTCCAAACTTTTCTTGACTACAACAAAAATTAGTAAATAACATTAGTGTTCGTATCAGTATGACCCAAACTCTTCACTTGGTTGTATTATTGTTAAAATTTCTACGATAGAATGACGCAATGTCGTTGAGTTTGAAATCAGAGAGGAAGAGATACACCTAGACTTGGAAAGAAGCTTACCTTTGTCCCTTCCTTCCGGCGATGACAACCACTAACGGAAGAGGAACCAAAGATGAAGGGGCACTGCGCCACCGCCGCACTGAGGAGTCCGTGTATCGAATGAGATGAAGGGGCACTGTACATTTGTGCGGCTGTGTCGAATGATGGAAGGAAAAACCCTACCTTGATGAATAATTGGTTTGGGTTCGGGTTGGATGCCCTTCCCCTTAACTCGACCCTAATCTAATTGGATTTGTTAATTTATTATCCGAATTTGCACCGCCCCAATTATAACTCCCCAAACCCGCTCTGTTCGGATTGGTTCGGGTCAAATACCCGAAAAAATGGGTTTTTTGGCCATCCCTAACCCGGCTATTAGGGGCACAATGGTTAACCGGATCGAAAGCTGCCGGGATGGACTCAGAATGTCCTAGAAGAGGACTCGAGGTTTGGAAACATTATTTAGAATGTCTTAGGAGGTTACCGATTTGATACCTAGAGTTGGTGTGGTCAGAAAAAGGGGACCGGCCCACTAGGGGCAAAACGGTCATTTTACACCAGATTTACCGTAATTGACTCAGAATGATCCAGAGAGATAATGAAAGGTCAGGAATACTATAAAAAGCATTCTCGAAAGGTGTCTAGTTTGACACCCAAAGCCGGTGTGGTTCCCGGGGCGTTCGAATGTCTAGGGGCAAAATAGTCATCTTGACCGAAAAGTCTCAGAATTGGCCTGAAACTGACTAGAAGGCACCTAATCATGCCGGATTGCCTTTAAGACAATCTTGGAAAGGTGGAACTACCATTCTGAGGACTTACGTACTTTTTTGAGAAACGTGTCTAAAATGACCTTAGGGACAGTTTGGTCATTTTTCACCGAAGTGGGCTAGCAGGCACTGGTGTTGACCTGGGTTTTGAGTGTTCCCGCTACTCTGACGGTAGTCCCATGATATAGAGGTTTGTTGGCAATTCCCTATATTGACCTATTTACGAGTGTTTCTGTCACTCTGACGGTTGCAATATTTACGAGTACTTTCGCTACTCTGACGGCTCGCGATCATTCTCGAGACTGTCTGATCTTGGGAAGCTACTAGATGGACTTAGCGCCTGAGGAAGCAACTTTTTCGAAAGGCGTGCTGAAACGGATATTTCTGCATTGGCAGGCTAGCAGGTGCCAAAGGTGGACCGTTCTACCATCTCGATGACTTGGGTCTCGTCTCGATCAACGGGTTTAAAGGGACTTACCATTTTGAAGAACTTTCTTCGGAAAATGTGCCGAATAGGATGGACTTACCGCCTCGAGGAATCAACTTTCTCGAGGGACGGATTGGAATTTGGAATTGGACTCGAAGTTTGATTGGAATTGGATTTGAAAAGAGGACTTATCGTCTTCGAGAAGACGTGCCCATTGGAATTGGACCGAACAATGCCCTTAAGGGCATTTTGGTCATTTTGCCTCTATTTGGGCCTGGCGGGCCCGCAAAGCGATGGATTGACTAGATTAGACTTGAAAAATTGAGTTGACTCAAAATATATTCATATTGACTTGAATACAAGTCTGGATGGATTGGAGACTGCTGAGCGGTTAAAAATGGGGTGCTTACACATCCAACAGAGCAAATATTAGGTGATCCATCACAAGAGGTAAGAATAAGATTATCTCTTAGAAATATATGTAATCATCTTGTTTTTCTTTTACAAATTAAACCAAAATCTTTTTAAGATGCTGAAAATGATGAGTTTTGGATTATGATCATGTAAGAAGAGTTAAACTAATTTGAAAGGAATGAGGTTTGGAACCTTGTTCCTAGGCCAGCAGATCATCCTATAATTAGAACTAAATGAGTGTTTAGAAACAAAATAGATGAATCTGGAACTGTAGTTAGAAATAAGGCAAGATTTGTAGCTCAAGGCTATAGTAAAGAATAAGAAATTGATTTTGATGAGACCTATACCCCTGTAGCTAGATTAGAGGCTATTAGAATATTACTTGCTTTTTTATGTTTCAAAAATTTTAAACTTTATCAAATGGATGTGAAAAGTGCATTTTTGAATGGCTTTATATTTGAAGAAGTGTATGTTGAACATCCTCTTGGTTTTGAAAATCCTTTACTTCCAAATCATGTTTTCAAACTTACAAAAGCTCTCTATGGTTTAAAACAAGCCCCAAGGGCTTGGTATGAAAGACTAAGCAAATTTTTTACTGAAATGGGTTTTACAAGAGAAAAGGTTGATACAATTCTCTTTATAACAGTTACCATGATCATGATATACTTATTATGCAAATTTATGTGGATGATATCATATTTGGCTCTACTAATGAGAAGCTTTGCCAGTAGTTTGCTAAGTGTATGCAATGTGAGTTTAAAATGAGCATAATGGAAGAACTCAACTTCTTCCTTGGATTTCAAATCAAATAATCAAAGGAAGGTATCTTTATAAGCCAAGCCAAATACATCAAAGACTTAAGAAGTTTGGAATGGAGGATGCAAAGTCATTGAGCACTCCCATGAGTACATGGGAGTACTTCAACAAAACTTGCCAAAGATGAGAAAGGTATCTCTGTGGATACCAAATTATATAGAAGTATGATTGGCTCATTGCATTATTTAACTGCTAGTAGGCCTGATATTATGTTTAGTGTATACCTTTGTGCTAGATTTCAATATAATCCTAAGAAATCACATGTTGTTGTTGTTGTTAAAAGAATATTTAGATATCTTAAGCACACACTTAACTTTGGATTATGGTATCCTAAGGGCACATCTTTCAATTTGATTGGCTATTCTGATGCGGACTATGCTGGTAGTAAAGTTAATAGAAAGAGCACAAGTGGCTCTTGTCAATTTCTTGGTAATATGCTTGTTTCATGGTCTAGTAAAAAACAAAACTCAGTTGCAATTTCCATATCTGAGGCTGAGCCCATTGTAGCTGGAAGTTATTGTGCTCAAGTCCTTTGGATCAAACACCAACTAGAGGATTTTGGATTGACCTTTGAACACATCCCCATCAAATGTGATAACACGAGTACTATCAATTTGACCAAGCAGCACTCTTGCACAAAATAAATTAAAATTAGACATCATTTTATAAGTGATCATGTGCAAAAATGTGATATTGAACTTGATTTTGTTAGTACAAACCAACAATTTTCTAATATCTTCACAAAACCTTTGAACGAGGATAGATTTGTATGATTATGAGAGAATTGGGAATGAGTAATCCATTATCATGAATAACTCTTGTGAAACATATGTTTGAATTATTCAAAATTGATGTGTGATAATTTTGCCATCCATAAGACATTTTTTTGCATTTCATTAGCAAAAGGAGTCGACCCTTACCTTTAGGAGTCAACCCACGTACTCTGAAAAATGGCTATTAATGGACTCTGTTGAAATGTGTCAACCCCTCACATCAAATGAGTCAACCCATTTTAACAAATTGCTTAAGAATCATTTTAACAGAAAATGTGCTGACACCTTGAAGTAAGGCGTCGACCCCTTTGATAAGTTGCTCGATACCTATAAATATACCTTGTTTTATTGCAACTTATATTTTCCCTCGACTTTCTCTGTCTCTCTCCACACTCATCGAACCGACTTCTCAATTGCCACCTCCACCAAAATCTCTACAAAACCTCATTCAAATCACTATTTATATCCAAAATCAATCCATCCCAAGTCATCTTTAACAATCTTCAACCTCCATTTCAAAACCCTAATGGCTCCCAAATTTGATAAATCGACAAACAAGAAGAAAACCCTAAATGTGTTGACTCCCAAGGTGATAAAACACAAGAAAAGGAAAAATCAAAGGGAATCATCCAAGGATGGTGGGAAGAGGAAGAAATCAAAGACCACCAAAAGTGAAAAAGTCATTGTAAGGGACAAACTCTACTTCGGCAATGATGATGTTTACAAGAGGTATATCAAATCCATCTCCTCTAAGAAAAATTATGAATGGTAGATGGATTGACTTTTAATTCTTTTCAAAACATGGATTCGATTTTGAATCTAAGTTTGAGGCATTGGTTAGGAAGTCCATGACTTCAATGAAAGAGGACATTTACCCTAAATTAGTTAGGCATTTTTATGCTCATGCTGAGAAGGAGTTTGGATGTTTGAGAGTATACAATAGAGTGAAAGCGGTACCTTTTACTCTCACTAGAGGAGTAATTTATGAAATTCTGGAAATTGGAAGTGGAGGAGAAAAGAAGTAGATAGAAAGGACCAATTATCTGCTCTCTATGGTGAAGAGACTCATGAAAATGAAAAACCTATTGTAAGTGATTTACCCTTAGAATTGAGACTTATTCATCATTTTGTTTGCACTATGCCTATGGGTGAAAATTTTGAGTATATTTTTTTTAAAAGGAACTATTTTTCTTGTGGGCCTATATAACTAACACCAAAATTAATATCCCTATGTTTATTTTGGACCCTATTATCAAAGCCCCGGCACCAAATTCAACCTACCTTATGGAATGCTTTTGACCAAAGTCTTCAATCATTTTAAAGTGGATTTGATAAGAGAAAAGAAAAGAAGTCCTAATCCCAACTATGATGAGTATAATAAGAAAAATTTAACTATGATTGGGATATAAGTATGATGATGAGAAAAAGATGTGAGTTTTAAAGAAGGAGAAGTGGTGGAAGTGCCACTCCAAGACCTAAGGGCAAACAAGTTGAAGGGTTGAGCCTTCAAGTGCTGCAAGGGAGTTGTTTCCCATGATACCATCTAGCAGTTTTGAGGAAATATCTACTTTAATGGAAATATTGAAGAAAATGCAATACTATAATAAAAAGATGTTTGCCAAGATTGATCCTAAGGTAGCTGATGGAGCAATAAGGCTGAAGGTAATAGAAACTAAAGTGAGGGCTATTGTGCATGACAATGAAAAATTAAAGAGAAATATACTCAGATCCATTGATCTCTCTATTGAGAACCTTGGTAGATACATCAAGAGGGTAATTGGCATGGAATATCACCCTCTAAACTTTCTAGCAGTAGAGTTTGTAGCCTAAGAGAATAGTGAAGAAGAAGAAGAAGAAGAAGAAGAGGGTGACGGAGAATGAGGAGGAAAGGACCAAGAAAAAGAAGGGGCAGAGGAAGAATAAGAAGAAGACACACTAGCAAATATGGACATCCACTTCCCTTCAGAAACTGAATTAGATCTTCCAGCCTTATCCATCTCAACGAAAACCTATCACAAATATAAGCTAAGAACAAAAACTAGGAAGAGATTCTCTAACACCAAAGACACCCCTGTTGATCTATCCTCATCTCCACCACCATCTCCTAAACCCACCTGAGCATCATTGCATTTTCATTTTGCATATCATAACTATATATGTTGTCTATTTTGAAAAAGTGGTACGCCATTCTCAAAACATTTTGATTGTAATATTTGAATGTTGTTATAGCTATCTTTAATTCCATTGAAGCCTAATATATACATACTTATTCAATATTTATGATAGTTAGTTGATAGGTTTGGTTCCTCACTTTTTCATAGCATTAATTTTGTTTTAAGATTTTTTAGCTATTGTATATGTCTTTAAATTAGATTTACAACTATATTTTTTATGAATTGACAAAAAGCAGGAGAGAATACATACTCTTTAGCATTTGTTGTTTTTAGGATCAAGCGCCAAAAGCAAAAGAATACACGCTTTCTAGTTTCTAGTATTTATTATTTGGTTATGATTGAAATGCACCAAGTGCTTAATATACTGCTTTCTAGTTTCTAGTATTTATTATTTGTTATTTGAGTACTTATGTTACATAAGAAAGTGGGAGATACTCAAAACCCCTATACCTGTAAAGTGCAATGAAGCATCAATTACACAAGAAAGGGGAAGTAAAGCTTTTCTAGTATATATCCTCAACCTTTATCATTTAAATTAATTAAATTTTGAGCTTGATGTTTATATTATTGATTATCTTAACTTAAGGTTTTGTCATAATAAAAAAATAGGAGATTGTTGACTATATGGCTTGATTTTGATGATAACAAAATATTGTATTAGTGATCTGATGATTCTACATAGTGTGCAAATCATATTATGCATTAATCTCTCTTAGGATCATGACTTGAAGCTTCATATATTGAAGATATTGAAGAATGTGTGTATTGAGAACCTTGTCAAAAAAAAAGTTGAAGGGCATGTGAAGATCTAGACTTGAAAATGAGATCAGCATCATTGAAAAGGATATCAGTAACAATTAAAAGGATGTTGGCAACAATTGAAAGGAGATCGGTAAAAATTAAAAGGATGTCAACAATAATTAAAAGGAGATCAACAAAAAATAAAAAGGATATCGGCAACAATTAAAAGGATAGCGGCAACAAAGAGAAGAAGGTCAGCAGCGCTTTTGAAAAAAGTAACAGCTTCTACAATGTGGCATAACAAGATTAGAAAAAGATATCGGCAACAATTAAAAGGATGTCGACAACAATTAAAAGGAGATCGGCAATAATGAGAAAAAGATCGGTAGTCAGTATTGACGCCTAGAAGATCAGTTGAAGAGGAGATCATAAGACTAGGAAGCTCCCTTAGAATTTTTTATGAGGTCTTGGATCAATTGAAGAAGTGGTGTTGATTGAAGAACCCTACAAATAATCAAAGTGGATTGATTTCATATTGAAGAGATTGAAGGTGCTGTTGGAGATCAACTGTCACGACCCAAAACCCGGCCTATGCAGATTTAGGGTGTATGACCGGCTAGTAGTTAGGCTACCCAAGGCCGCATTGCATAACCCAGTTGAACACCTGTGCATATATCATTTAAAAGATACATAATTGTGGAAAATAGAACTTTTAATAACTTGAAAACATAATCCGTATCATACATGGTAGAGTTGTGCCTAATCTCCGAAACATAGTCATTCTATAAGGTGGACTTATCAAAGGCTACCATAGTTATAACATTATAATATTACAAAATATTAGGGTCCAACCCCTATACCAGTATATAACATAAGGCCCGTGGGCCGCAGTCCAAATGTCCATGTAATGGGCCTCCATCAAGGCCTTCCAGTTTGCTCACCTGAAAACATTTTTAGAAAAACGTAAGCTAATACTTAGTGAATAACATAAATGCATGAGCATAAAATATCATACACTACATTTATATTTAATGTACATGATAATAAAGGTACATTTATGCATAAGTGGCATGAACTTAGAATCGCATAAGTATAATCCTAAAGACATTTGAAGCATAGGCTTTTGTATTAAAACATTTCATCCTTTCTAAAACATAATGTTGAAGAAGAGGCAGGTGTGTTATAGAATCAACTATTTGAGCGTGACATAACTTGTCATGAGCATAACATACCATATCTTGTAAGCGTATGTCTTGCCTCGCCGTATAATATAGGATACATCAAATATTACCATTTTATAAGGCGTAGCTTTGGAAACGAAGGTAACATAAGTATCACATGAGATACTATGGCGTTTTGAAAATTGTATCATAGGAGTGAGGCATAACACATAACATGATTTCGTAAGGCATAACGTAGCTATTATAAGCGTGTCATGGCATGGCATTGTAAGGTCACATCATAATGTCATAGAAATGAGAGATATATCATGACATTAGTACTTATGGAAACATACGTAACTTGTTGTGAACCATTTGAACAAATCATATTACTTATTCTAGATCATAAGTGTGTCAAGTCTTTATATTAGGCAACCATATCCTCACTTCACCCCACTTAAGAGGTTTTTCTGGTATTGGGCATCATAGTAACCACAAGGGTCATGCGTAAGGCTCTTTAGGCCAACATAGTAGCCATAAGGGTCACGCATAGGCTCTTGAGACTAACATAGTAACCATAAAGGTTACGCATAGGCTCTTGAGGCCAACATAGTAACCATAAAGGTCACACATAGGCTCTTTAGCGCAACATAGTAACCATAAATGTCACGCATAGGCCTTTCAAACCAACATAGTAACCATGAAGGTCACGCAGAGGATCTTCAGGCCAACATAGTAACCATGAAGGTCACGCATAGGCTCTTCAGGCCAACATAGTAATAATCAAAGTCACGCATAGGCTTTTTAGGCCAACATAGTAACCACCAAGGTCACGCATAGGCTTTTCAAGCCAACATAGTAATCATGAAGGTCACGCAGAGGATCTTCAGGCCAACATAGTAACCATGAAGGTCACGCATAGGCTCTTCAGGCCAACATAGTAATAATCAAGGTCATGCATAGGCTCTTTAGGCCAACATAGTAACCATCAAGGTTACGCATAGGCTCTTGAGGCTAATATAGTAACCATAAAGGTCACGCATAGGCTCTTGAGGCCAACATAGTAACCATGAAGGTCAGTCGTAGGTTCTTCAGGCCAACAAAGTAACCATAAATGTCACGCATAGGCTTTTCAGGCTAATATAGTAATCATGAAGGTCACGCATAGGCTTATCATAAGAGCTAGGCTTAGTTAGTAACCATAAAGGTCACACATAGGCTTTTTAAGTCAATCATAAGAGCTATGCTCAGTTATAGTAACCATAAAGGTCACATCTAGACTTTTAAGCCAAGGGACGTCTCCCAACATGGCGATAGATTATTTCGTGTCCTCTACCGTAGGACCATCATTGCTAGTTTAGGGTCTTTCCATGAAAGACCTTACATGTCGATGGTTTATTTCACGTCCCCCATCCTAGGACTATCGGGCTAGATTAAAGTCTTGCCACGAGAAGACCTTAAGCTAGAGTCATACATTAGGAACCTTATATCTACTTTCTGTGAGCGTTCTAGTCCGTAGGTTGTAATTCACATCATAGGTAGGTTCGTATATAATTCAAAGCATGATATTTATACTTGAATGTAATCATTGAGGCATTGAAAATATATGTAAATACTGTATGATATGGTTTGAACTTAAAACGGTTGGAAAGTAGTAGAATTTACTCATGGCATATCGTTACTCATCTCTCTCCAATAGAACGGGTGCTCAACAAGGTGTTCCTACACAAAATGCACATGGAAGTGTAGAAATATCAATAGAAGACTCCAAGGGAAAGCAATAGCACGTAAGTCAAGACTAAGCACATAAACCCCTCGACCCCAACTCAACAACACTTCATTCCCACAACGAGAGAGCAAGGCTAAACTCTAGGATAAGGCCTTGATCTAAAATAAGAACATGAAGTTGAGGTTTGAACATGAAAGCCAGAATGTCGACTTTTTCATCGAGTCCCAACCACCTCTCAATGATGAGTCCACACCCAAGGCTAGTTCCATTTGAAAATAGGCTTAAATGCCTTGAATTTGATAGTTCATGGGCCAAAAACACATTTCGGGTGAAGAAGTTATGCCTCACGGAAGGTGGACTAAAATTTTGGAAAGCAATGTTATTGGCATGGATTTTGGATCAATTTTAAACTTCCATAACTCTTAATCTGTAAGGAACTATAGAACAAACTTTATATGGGTACAAAGTTCTATGAGTCTACTTTCTAATGCTTCAAACGGTGTATCAATCTGAGTTTTCTAGAGAAAGTTATGTCTATTTTACTAAACAGTGCCGAAGTTAGCAGACCGTTCGAACACCCAATCGGGGAGTTCGAACGCCTAGGCAAAATGAACTAGGAGTTCGAATGCCCAAATGGGAGTTTGAACTTTAAGAAGAAAACTGGAAAAACCCCTTCTCTGAGGGTTCAAACTCCCAGGCTTATTCCCCACCGTTCGAACTCCATATCGGCAGTTCGAACGCCCTGTTCTGGGCAGCATCTGAAGTTTGACCAAAACATAACCAAAACTCCTCCAAACACAACCAAACCTTCTCATTACTATTAGGGCTCAAAGATTAGCCCACAAGGATGATAATAACTCAAAATGGGGAAGAAAGAACAATCAAAACCAAGGGATCTAAAGAAGAAATCAAAAACCCTAGCATTTCACATATTTGGGTGTTTTTCAAACCACCACTCCCAATCTTCAACAATGAGCATCAAGCTCTCAAAATCATGTAAGTGGGACCCAAAGGATCCCCCAAAATCAATGACAACACTCCTAGATGCATATATACAAAGACCTAACAAAATCACACAAGATAGATACATATACATATATAATTGTAGAGAGAGAAATGGAACCTTACCTTCTTCAAGCTTGGTGAAGTCTTCAATGGCTTCAATCTCTTCCTTCAAGCCCTTCTTCCCTCAATCTCCCCTTCCTTCTTCCTTTTCTCTCTCTCTCTCCCTCTCTTAATCGGTTGGTGTGTGTATGTTTATGGGTGTGTGTGTGTGTGTGTGTGTTGTGTATATAAGATGATACACATGGGAAATAATCCTATGTGTCTCACCCTATAGGCTTAAGTTATAACATGACTTTTAATTGGTTAACTTGACCTAAATGCACATTAGAATGATATGAAATTTAAAGAAACACATAAATAAGGAAATTAATGGGTTCAGGATACTACATCCTTCCCTCCTTAAATAAGTTTGGTCCCCAAACTTGATACAAGCTGTCATTCAAATGAAAAGGGATACACTTCTCGAATTTCAATCTTCCAAGCCATTGAGGGTCTAGATAGCTTATCTAGTGAGACATTGGGAACTCCTGCACGACATGGACATCTGCCATGGAGGGTGAAAATTGGCTGTCAACATTGATACACAAGGAGGTACAATTCACATTTAGTCTAAACGACGTGTTTGTATGAATGAAATGGGATATTGGAGGAGGCACAAGCCCACTCCTTCAATAACAAGTCTCGGGTGGGTGGAAGAACGAAACCTAACTCCCTCAAGTTCACATTCAATAGCGGCATGATGAGGGGATAACCAACCTAATCCTAAGATGACATCGAAATAGCACATTTCTAGGTATAGGATTTACGAGCATGAATACATTATTAATAAGATTCCCTCAATGGTTGTAAATCTTATCCCATACCACAGAACCTCCGGGTGACAAAAGGTGAAGAAAACATAATTGGAGGGTTCCAAAGAGGTATGCAATCATTCAACAACAACATGAGGCAAACGTACAGGTGGAGCCATAATTTATGAAACCCCATCGCATAAGATAAATTTTTCTAGTAGCAAGGATACACACAAGCATACTTGAGGGGGTACTGAAGACATATGCAAGTGTTGAGCAAAGAGATACGAGGCAATTAAACCACTCCAAAAGCAATAAAGATGTGTGTAGGTTGACGACAACTAAAAAGTATACCTAACACTATAAAGTCGACAGCTGGGGTGTTTCCCGGGGTGAGTTGATTTTCCTTTCTATTAGTCGTAGATGGCTGAACCGAGGCTGATGCTGATGCTGATGTTGATGCCCTAGAGTTTTGTGTTCTATTATTCTTTGGACAATCCCTCACTTGGTGTCCAACTTGGCCGCATCCATAACAAGCTCTGCTTTCAGCATAACATAGTCCTCGGTGTTTCTTTTGACAAGTAGGACAAGTCGGTGCCTTGTTAACTTTACAGTTTCCTTAGTCCCTAGCATTCCCTCGTGAGGCAGACGAGTTTCCACTTGAGGTTCCCGAATTATGTTGTTTTGAGCTTTATCCTCTACATCGGTCACTCCTGGTCCTCTTTTTGTGCTCCTCTCGGTATTGCGTCGACTTATTAATTGCTCCTTCAAAAGTTCCTGAAAATGTCGGGGCCCTCAGCTATTGGATTTGTTCAATGGGGGTTTGAGTCACCCCTTCAACTCTTGGCACTTGTGCTACTGACGGCTCAGGTGTGTTGGTTATGTTGCTAAGAGTAACTTGGACTGCTCGAACGAGTCCGTCCAAGATCCCCTCAATATGATCCATTCGGTCCTCGACCCCTCTAGTTCCACTACGACCCCTTCCTTGTGACGGCATACTATTTGTACAAATGAATTAACGGTCAAGCATGAAACATAGTATTACTATACGAAATACACCTTGACATGTCATTATACACATAGATTACTTACACATAAACATAGCACATAATCAAGTCAAACCTAGAATTCTATCTACACAAGACTCGATCTTACGGTGTCAACCAATAGCTCTGATACCACTCTGTCACGACCCGAAACTCGGCCTATGTAGATTTAGGGTGCATGACCGACCAGTAGTGAGGCTACCCCAAGCCGCATTGCATAACCCGGTTAAACACCTGTGCATTTATCATTTAAAAGATACATAATTGCAGAAAATAAAACTTTTGATAACTTGAAAACATAATCCGTATCATACACGGTAGAGATGTGCCTAATCGCTGAAACATAGTCATTCTATAAGGTGGGCCTATCAAAGGCCACCATAGTTATAACATTATAATATTACAAAATATTAGGGTCCAACCCCTATACCAGTTTATAACATAAGGCCCGTGGGCCGCAGTCCAAATGTCCATGTAATGGGCCTCCATCAAGGCCTTCCAGTTTGCTCACCTGAAAATATTTTTAGAAAAACGTAAGCTAATACTTAGTGAATAACATAAATGCATGAGCATAAAATACCATAGATTACATTTATATTTAATGTACATGATAATAAAGGTACATTTATGCATAAGTGGCATGAACTTAGAATCGCATAAGTATAATCCTAAAGACACTTGAAGCATAGGCTTTTGTATTAAAACATTTCATCATTTCTAAAACATAATGTGGAAGAAGAGGCAGGTGTGTTATAGCATCAACTATTTGAGCGTGACATAACTTGTCATGAGCATAACATACAATATCTTGTAAGCGTACGTCTTGGCTCGCCGTATAATATAGGATACATCAAATATTACCATTCTTAGTAATTTATAAGGCGTAGCTATGGAAACGTAGGTAACATAAGTATCACATGAAATACTATAGTGTTTCGAAAATTGTATCATAAGAGTGAGGCATAACACATAACATGATTTCGTAAGGCATAACGTAGCTGTCATAAGCTTGCCATGGCATGGTATTGTAAGGACATATCATAATGTTATAGAAATGAGGGATATATCGTGACATTAGTACTTGTGGAAACATACGTAACTTGTTGTGAAACATTAGAATAAATCATATTACTCATCCTAGAACATAAGTGTGTCATGTTTTTACATTAGGCAACCATATCCTCACTTCACCCCACTTAAGAGGTGTTCTGGTATTGGGCATCACAGTAATCACGAGGGTTACGCGTAAGGCTCTTTAGGCCAACATAGTAACCATAAGGGTCATACATAGGCTCTTGAGGCCAACATAGTAACCATAAAGGTCACACATAGGCTCTTCAGGCCAACATAGTAACTATGAAGTTCAAGCATAAGCTCTTCAAGCCAATATAGTAACCATGAAGGTCACGCATAGGCTCTTCAGGCCAACATAGTAACCATCAAGGTCACCCACAGGCTCTTCAGGCCAACATAGTAACCATGAAGGTCATGCATAGGCTCTCTTCAGGCCAACATAGTAACCATGAAGGTCACGCATAGGCTCTTCAGGCCAACATAGTAACCATAAAGGTCACGCATAGGCTCTTGAGGCCAACATAGTAACCATGAAGATCAAGCATAGGTTCTTCAAGCCAACATAGTAACCATGAAGGTCAGACATAGGCTCTTTAGGCCAACATAGTAACCATAAAGGTCACGCATAGACTCTTTAGGCCAATATAGTAACCATAAAGGTCACCCACAGGCTCTTCAGGCCAATATAGTAACCATCAAGGTCACCCACAGGCTCTTCAGGCCAACATAGTAACCATGAAGGTCACGCATAAGCTGTTCAGGCCAACATAGTAACCATGAAGGTCACGCATAGGCTCTTGAAGCCAACATAGAAACCATAAAGGTAACACATAGGCTCCTGAGGCCAACATAGTAACCATAAGGATCAGGCATAGGCTTTTCAGGCCAACATAGTAACCATGAAGGTCAGGCATAGGCTCTTCAGGCCAACATAGTAACGATAAAGGTCACGCATAGGCTCTTCAGACTAATATAGTAACTATGAAGGTCACGCATAGGCTCGTCATAAGAGCTAGGCTCAGTTAGTAACCGTAAAGGTCACACATAGCCTTTTTAAGTCAGTCTAAGAGCTATGCTCAGTTATAGTAACCATAAAGGTCACATCTAGACTTTTAAGCCAAGGGACGTCTTCCAACATGACGATAGATTATTTCGTGTCCCCTACCATCAGACCATCGTTGTTAGTTTGGGGTTTTGCCACGAAAGACCTTACATGTCGATGGTTACTTTCACGTCCCCTGTCGTAGGACTATCGGGCTAGATTAAAGTTTTGCCACGAGAAGACCTTGAACTAGAGTCATACGTTAGGAACCTTATATCTACTTTGTGTGAACGTTCTAGTTCGTAGGTTGTAATTCACATCATAGGTAGGTTTGTATGTAATTCAAAGCATGACATTTATACTTGAATGTAATCATTGAGGCATTGAAAACATATGTAAAACATATGTAAAACACTGTATGATATGGTTTGAACTTAAAATGGTTGGAAAGTAGTAGAATTTGCTCATGGCATATCGTTACTCACCTCTCTCCGATAGAACGGGTGCTCAACAAGGTGTTCCTACACAAAATGCATATAGAAGTATAGAAACATCAATAGAAGACTCTAAGGCAAAGCAATAACACATAAGTCAAGACTAAGCACATAAACCCCCGACCCCGACTCAATAACACTTCATTCTCACAATGGGAGAGCAAGGCTAAACTCTAGGGCAAGGCCCAGATGTAAAATAAGAACATGAAGTTGAGGTCTGAACATGAAAGCCGGAATGTCGACTCTTTCATCGAGTCCCAACCACCTCTCAATGATGAATTCACACCCAAGGATTGTTTCATTTAAATAGGCTTAAATGCCTTGAATTTGATAGTTCATGGGCCAAAAACACATTTCGGGTGAAGAAGTTATGCCTCACAGAAAGTGGACTAAAATTTTGAAAAACATTGTTGTTGTCATGGATTTTGGGTCAACTTTAAACTTCCATAACTCTTAATCTGTATGGAATTATAGAATAGACTTTATATGGGTACAAAGGTCTATGAGTCTACTTTCTAATGCTTCAAACGGTGTATCAATCTGAGTTTCCTAGAGAAAGTTATGTCTGTTTTACTAAACAGTGCCAAAACTGGCAGACCGTTCGAATGCCCAACCGGGGGGTTCGAACGCCTAGGCAAAATGAACTAGGAGTTCGAACGCCCAAATGGGAGTTCGAACTCTAAGAAGAAAATTGGAAAAACCCCTTCTCTGAGGGTTTGAACTCCCATGCTTATTCCCCACCGTTCAAACTCCATATCGGGAGTTCGAACGCCCTGCTCTGGGCAGCATCTGAAGTTTGACCAAAACACAACCAAAACTTCTCCAAACACAACCAAACCTTTCCAATATTCTTAGGTCTTAAAGATTAGCCCACAAGGATGATAATAACTCAAAATGGCGGAGAAAGAACAATCAAAACCAAGGGATCTAAAGAAGAAATCAAAAACCCTAACATTTCATATATTTGGGGGTTTTTCAAACCACCACTCGCAATCTTCAACAATGAGCTTCAAGCTCTCAAAATCATGTAAATGGGACCCAAAGGATCCATCAAAATCAATAACAATACTCCTAGATGCATATATACAAAGACCCAACAAAATCACACAAGATAGATACATATACATATATAATTGTAGAGAGAGAAATGGAACCTTACCTTCTTCAAGCTTGGTGAAGTCTTCAATGGCTTCAATCTCTTCCTTCAAGCCCTTCTTCCCTCAATCTCCCCTTCTTTCTTCCTTTTCTCTCTCTCTCTCTCCCTCTCTCAATCGGTTGGTGTGTGTTTGTCTATGGGTGTGTGTGTGTGTTGTGTATACAAGATGATACACATGGGAAATAATCCCATGTGTCTCACCCTATAGCCTTAAGTTATAACATGACTTTTAATTGGTCAACTTGACCCAAATGCACATTAGAATGATATGAAATTTAAAGAAACACATAAACAAGGAAATTAATGGGTTCAGGGTACTACATCAATATACTTTGAAAAAGTTATTTCAAGCCGTAGAAGTCTTATTTGGATGATCCTTGAAGAGCTTAATGAGTTTTTTAAAGAATTGAGGAAATCTTTCAAAGTTAAAGTCTCTGAGCAAAAAGGGTCGACACATTGCTTGAATAGGTCAACAAATTGAAGTAGATTGCTGGGAAGCTAGAGATAGAACAAAAAGAGTGGACACATGCAAAAAAGGGGTTGATACATTGCCCGTAACGACTATATTTTTAAATGTTCTGCTCGACTGATCTTGCATTTAATGCATCTCCAGCGACCTCCAACGGGCATACTATAAAACCAAGACCCCCAAAACATTTATAAATTTTTTTTTACAAGAGATACAAGTGCTATACATGTGATTGAGAGCTGAAATTCTTGAACCCTATTAGAAACATTCTCTTTGCTGGGAATTTAGGGCATTAACTAATCTCCCACTTCCATATCTACTCTTTAAGAGAGTTATACTTTGTGTAATCCTTACTTACTTCATTTATAAGGGTTTGTAAGGCTGAGTGTCATTGGAAAAACACTTGTAAGTTTGAGTGAAGCTTGAAAAAATCACTTGGAAGAACTAGAGCTTGGGAAAAGCTCTTGTAAAAAGCAAGCTGGGCACTTAGTAAAACTAGCACCTGCTGTATAATCTTTCTTTGCATAGTGGAAGAGATTTCAAGAGGGTCTTGAAGGTGAGGACGTAGGTCACGTGTTGTGGCTGAACCTTGGTAAATCTTGGTGTTCTTTTAGTGCTTTATGTTTTGCTTACTTTCTATTCCTTGCTTGCTATTGGTTTACACAGACACCCTCATTCATTGTTCAATTGCTTAACTTGTTTTTTATTGCATTAATTTGTGATTAATCTTTTAAAAATCCAATTCACTCCCCTCTTGGGTTGCATCTTTGGGCCAACAGGTGAGGCATCCTTTCATACAGCTATGCTGCCAAGTGGGGGGTCTTGGTTCGTTGTTGACCCCACACCTCGTGTGGTGCGTAATTACTACAACTGCATGCCCAAGCAGTGGCGACATGGACCCATCCCCACCCTTGGTTTGACTCAATTGGCTTGAACAAATTTTGGCGGTTTTCTTTATCCTAGACACTTTGAATTCCTACCTCAAGCCCATGCCGACTACTCATGTTCTGTTTGCCTTACAAGCATTACCTCGTGCTATTTTCTCACCAGGGCTGAGTTGACTGTCATTGCAGAGATGGCGAGATAGAGGTATAGTTCTTCCCTTATCACTGTCCAACTGAGCAAAGGTGATGAGCTTAGATTGGCCATTAATTAGGTAAAACACGTTTTCACATTCCTGCATCCACTCAAAAGCCTTCCTCAAAATTTTAAGAAAGGCAAACATTTATCAATAGACTTGGAAATGAACCTTTTTAGTGCTGCCACCTACCCTGCTAATCTCTAAAGGTCTTTCATAGTTTTCGAGGGCTGCATGTTGAGGATCGCCTAGATTTTATACGGGTTTGCTTCTATGCCCTTGCTCAACACCATGTACCCGAGAAACTTGCCGAAGGAGACACTGCATGCACACTTGGTGGGGTTGAGCTTCATCTAGTGTGCTCGTAGGGTAGTAAATGTTTCTTCTAGGTCAGTCAAGTGGTGCACGCTCTTCTTTCTTTTGACTACCATGTCATTAACATACACCTCGACCTTTCTTTCGATATGCCCTTTAAACATGCTATTGACCAGGTGTTGATAAGTTGCCCCTAAGTTCTTCAAACTGAAATGCATGATATTATAACAATATAGCCCCAGGTCTATTATGAAGGCTTGTGTTTCTCTATTTTTCTATGCCATCTTGATCTGGTTGTATTGTGAGAATGCATCCATAAAGTTGAGCATTTCATGACCCGTAATTAAGTCTACTAGTAAATTGATCCTAGACAAGGGGAAGCTATCTTTTAGGAATACTTTGCTGAGGTTTGTGAAGTCAACACACATGTGCCATTTGCTATTTGACTTCTTCACTAGGATAACATTGGAGAGCCAATCAGGATAATAGGCTTCCTTTATGAACTTTTCCTTCAGTAATTTTTTTGTAATAATGTCGTTTCTCTCTAAAACGAAGACTCACCTCTTTTGCCTGATAGTACAATAGGCCTAACTAACATTAAGATGGTGGGACATTATCTTTGGATCGATGCTTGGCATATCCTCAATGGTCCAAGCGAAGACATTAGTGTTCTTTCTCAAGAAGGAAGTCAGGGTACTCCTCAACTTGGTGTCAAGGTTAGACCCGATCTTTTTTGTCTTACTGGGCTGGCCCTCCACAATCTGTATTTCAACCAGATCCTCCATTGGTTCCCCCTGTATCAAGTCCTCCTCATCGCAGACATCAAGCTCATCTATCACCATGGCTTCTTGTGGTTTGTTTTTCTAAGAGAAGCCACATAGCATTCTCTCACCATAGCATGGCCCCCCTGGAGTTCCCTATGGTTTCTTCATGAGATGATAGATAGAAGTGACAGCCTAAACTTGTTGAGGGAAGTTCGTCCTAGTATGGTATTGTAAGCTGATGGGTAGTTACTGACTAGGAAATTTATCATTTTGGTTACCTGCTGGGGGCAGTTCCCACTGGTGCTAGTAGTTTGATGAACCGAAGTAGCATGACCTTATCCCCGGTGAAGCCGACCAGTGGTAAGTACATGGGCTGCAGTTTTTCTCGGTCGATTTACATCTGGTCGAAGGCCCGAGTAAAGAGTATATCGGCCACACTACCACTACCAACTAGGACCCTCCTGGTCATAAAGTTTTTTACCTTCATAGTTACTACTAGGGGGTCATCATATGGTTGGTGAAGACCTACTACATCCTTGTCCTCAAAGGAAATCATGGTCATCGCTTCCCATGGCATCTTACTTAGTCTTTCTACTACCAGGACCTCCCCTCTATCTTGGACCCCTCGCCGCTGACTAGCCCTCCAACTATGAATCGGATCTCCCTAATTGGTTGTTGGTTCAATTCTGCCCTTCTAGGGCTTGGCGGGTGGGGTGGTTGTTGGTGATGGTTTGCACAGGGTCTGCTTGCCATGAACTAGCCCTGCTTTCCCCTTTTGACATATCCATCGAGTTGTTGTCTCAAGTCTACTCAGTCTTCCATGTCATGGCCATGATCATTGTGGAAGTGGCAATATTGGTCTGGTCCCTCCTCATTGGAGCAGACTTTATTTTTACAGGCCATCTAAGGGTCAGATCGAATCAGAACTGGTACAGTACTTGCCGTAAGGGTGCATTAAGAGGGGTGTAGTTTTTGAATCTCCTCTTGGAGGCTTCTGTCTTTGTCATAGGCTGGCTTGCGGCCCGGGATGTTTCGGAGCTTTCGTTGTTAGTGTTGGTCTCGGTTGTCCTCTCTTTCTTGTCTGAGTGGCCTTCTGCCCCTTTCACGCTATCGAACTAGGCATTGAGGGCATCCTCGACATTCATGTGTTTCTGAGCTTAAAGCATTAGTTGTGCCATGTTCTTCGGTGGCTCCTTCGAGAGAGAGAAGAAGAACTTGGAGGACCATATCCTACTTATGAATGCCTTCACAGCTACCTTTTCGTCAGGGTGGTCCACTTATAGGCTCTCCTTTTAGTGTTAGGGACTGCGAAATTTTTCATGACTCGGCCATAGTGCATATGCATAACATTAAAAATTATGATCTAATTAGCACAGACTAATCTATGTGATTAAAATCATAACATCGAGATCTCTCTGGTTTGATCTCGAATAACAGTAGGTATGAATTTCAAAATCCTTCTACTTTAATCTCAAAACTCACGAATTAATTTCTCAAAACTCAACATTCGAACTTCTACTGTATCCCTTGTACACGCTTTACTGTAGAGAGAGTGGACTCACAGCTACTAGAGTTTCTCTTTCTCACAAAAACGTTTATCTCTCAATTATGAGCAAGTGTAACCCTAGCTACTCTTAGAGTGCGTATATATAGAGGCTATAGTAAGGACCATAGGATTAGTATGATTAGGGTTTTCAACACAAATTAGGATTCCTAATTTAACAAGGATTAATCCCTATTTAAGTAAATTATAATTTATACCACGAATGAATTATAATTACATTTTCTATCGTACTAGTAATTATATTTCAAGCTCCATATTATTAAATGCTTATTTATCTCCCCACGTTAAGATTACAAATACCCGCCTATTAAATTAAATTACTGCCAATTAAATTTAATAGACTTATTTAATTTCTTGAGACTTTCCACTTAACTTATTTAATATGTCAGATTTATAATCCATCTGTAGGGTTTAATATAATCAAAACTTATAAGCTTCCTTAAGGATGTATCATCAATCCCTATACCGGGACGTAGATTTTATTAATAATTAATATTCACCATACACGTAATGTTATTATCTAACTCACTGAGTTTATTGACCCACAAAAAATCTCACACTTCTGTGAATCAAAACAATAAATATTAAATATATATGTCTATTGATTATATTAGGATTAAGAGAATAAGCACTCATAACAATTATGAGGTATTAATTATTTTATATAATCAGTATAAAAATAATTACTTCAACACAATCCTATTCAATACACACAAAGTGTACTAGTGCAAGGAGTTAGAACTATACCATATCCAATAATCAAGACAGAGCTATTGAAAACTTGTGCTACAGTCCTATTGATGCTGTGTCCAGTTCCATCTCATACTGTGAACGATAACCTTACATTCCATAAGAGCTGATGATCTGATTTTCCGTGTGTAAGCTGTACTTTACACGCCAAATTATCTATTATATAGAATAAGAGACACACATACACAATCATTAAATAAATAATGCAAAGCAAACATTGATCGCACAAATTTTCATTAAAATGGAATAAATAATTTATTAATAAATACTAAAGTCATTACAGAAAGCATGTCTTTTAGTATAGATCCCTAACATGTTGAACCTAGTAATGTAGTCTTTAAGGGATTCCTCCTTCTGTTGTTTCACGCTTAGCAAACACATTGTTGGGTGGCGCTGCCTCTGGCTGCTAATGAAGTGGCCCACAAACAGTTTACTTAGCAATATAAATGAAGCGACAGATCTTGGCTTCAACTTATAAAATTAGATTCGGGCCGATCCCTTGAGGATGGTGGGGAAGGGTCAACATATGATCTCGTTTGGTACCGCCTGGAGGTGTATCAATGCTTTGTAGGTTTTCAAATGATCCAACAGATCCTTGTATCTGTTGAACATCTCGAGAGTGGGCATCTTGAACTTCAAGGTAGGGGTCGTTCCATCACCGCCTGAGAGAAAGGTAGGTCAGTCTGGTTAACCAAATCTTCTACTGTGGTAGGGTTTTTTGCTCGAATGACCTCCATTACTTTGGTTAGTTGGGCTCTCATAGTTCTAAGTGAGTTTTCCTAGAGATTAGGGCCGTCCACAATCTCTCTGACTCCTTCAGTCACTGTTACGTTGCTCTGCCGTATGGCTTTGGACTTCATCGGCGGTCTCCAAACATTGGGGGTTGTCATCTCCATTATGGCTCCTATCGTCACAGTTAAGAGGAGGGGTGGGTCGTGCCAATGGAATCCAATACATCAACTCTTGGTTTCGCTGTATCAATTGTTGCAACCCCGTGGTTGGGGTGGCAACCTGTTGCTCTAAGGCCACGATCCTATTACCATCTTAGCCTTCTCCTTGGGTGATTGTAGCCCTTTGGTTTGCATTGTGAACCATTGATCTAGTTTCGACCATAAAAAACAAAAGCTTAACATTTTCCATAGACGGTGCCAACTTATGATGTAGTAAACTTGTGTGATCCTCCTTCGATCAATGCTCAAAGCCTCCAAGAAGTAATAGGCAAGCTGATAGTACTGAGCACCGGTGAGGTGCCGGCCCAATACTCTCCGAAGCTAACACAGTTGGGAGGTTTGGAATGATAACTTGAATAGTGAATAATAGCGTACTTTTTTATGGACCTGGATCTTGAATTTACAATGGGTTGGCTTGGTGACACCACTAAAAAATGGACCTTTTGCTTCGAAAATTTTTGCGACAGCTCTTTTGCCGTTGCAAATGTCATCTTTTGCGATAGTAAAAAACCCGACGCAAAACGTCGTCGCAAAAACCTTTTGCTACGAATATTTGTGACGACAGGTTATGGAGTCACATGTATAACTTTTTTGAGACAAGTATTTACGACGAGATGTTAGCCGTCGCTAAAGTTATTTGTTGTGACGGGATTTTGCAATGGCGAAGCTGTCGCAAAGAATTTTAATCAAAACGGCTTCGTTTTGATTAAAATTCTTTAGCCTGCCTTCTTCTTCATTTCCCCCCATTTTTCCTGTAAACCCTAGCCGCCGCAGGGAGTTTTGATCAGTTCTCTGTGATGTTCCCCTATAGATCTCTCTCTCTCTCTCTCTCTCTCTCTCTCTCTCTTGATCCCCCTCTCTGATCACAGAATCGCCACCTCCTCCGCTACGCCGTACTGCCACCAGCTCCTCTGCTGCATCGCACTGCCACCGGCTCCTCTACTGCGCCATCACCAGCTCCTCCGCTGTGCCATCGCCACCTCCTTCGCTGTGCAGCACTACCGCGTCCTCTGCTGCGCCTCCTCCCTTTATTGCTCTGCCTCCAGCTCCGCCACACCACCACCATCTCCTGTGACTCAAGGTATGTTCTCTTGTGTCTCTTATTATTTGCATTGCATCTTTCAAATATATTCCTTGGCTGCACTTCAAAATTCAAGAACCCAAAGTAAAGAAAGAGATAATGAAGCAATGAAACTGGTCTTTTCTTGGCTTTGTTAGAAACAAATTCAATGTCATGTCTAATGGAAACATTCAATACCAATCTTTGGGTATTAAACGAGTACACATCAGGTTTCAATACCAATGAAACTGGTCGCTTCTTTGTTTCTATTCTTATTAGGTTGTGGGCGTAGCCCTGCTCACTGTGTACATATAATTCTGTGTGCATCATTTTGTGATTAGTGTTGGAAGACTTGATAGAATAAAGTTCAATTCTGTCCTAAGTTACCAAAGGAGTGTTGGATGGTTCAAAAAATATTTTATTTATACCAAATACTGATGAGGTAGCCTTTTTTCATTCCAAGCCCCATGCAAGAATCAATTTATGGAGAGACAAAGATATCACCTAAAGCATCTAAAAATTCCCCCAACATACAGACATCATACCTAGTAATGATTCTCTTAAAATAGTCTTGATTAAGCAACTGGGGGGTGATTTGGGGGTTTTTGTTTGGGGGGGGGGGGGGGGGGGGGGGGGGAAGAATTTTTTTGCTGTGGAAGTTGGTGGCGAGGGGAGATATGCTTTTGTGCTTATTCTTGAGTTGAAATGTGGGTGGGTTGACGTGGCGAGAGCTTGGAGAGTCCTTTTACAGTATGAGCCATCAGTAGTGGTCCAAAGGGGGTTGCAATCACACTTGAGAGCGTGGCCTTTATTTTTGGATGGCTAAAGGCTGACTTGATGGTGAGGGAGGCGTCCAACTGTGATTTCGAGGTCGATCCATAGTCTTGTTTTGATTAGGTTAATTTTTTGCAAATATACTTTGTTAACACCATTGTTGGTTGGATTGTCTTGATGTTGGAAGCGAAGATTATTCTGACTTTAGCAAATGGGAGGTGGGGGGTATTGACTAGTATGGAAGTCAAAGATTTGGCTTGTGTGATGTAACATTTCATTCTTCCTACTAAAGCTGAGGCTAGGAAAGTGAGTGTGGGACTATGGAAATTAGCCCTTTTTTGGTCTACATGGATACTATACCGTGCAAAGGGTGTATAGAGCTTTTAGCTTTTGTTTGTACATGGGTGGCATTCCGTTTATGCTATTTTAATTTATATCCATATGATAAAAAATAAAAATAAAAAAGAACGTAAGAAACTAAGCATATATGTAAAATTTGGTGGTAACGATAAATAGTTAGTGATGTGATGAATCAAGTCCTTAATTAGTCCTAGCCTATGTTAGAAGCATTCGGGATGTATGTCGGGTGTATGTGTCTAAATGTCGGGTACGGTGTTGAGCACGTGTATGTGTCTAAGTGTCATATAATCCTCATGCCTAAGGACACTAGAGCACGACTAAATTCTATTTTGCTCAAATTATGTTTTTTCATTTATTAAGGGTATACAAATTGTATGTATAGAATGGGAATCTTATGCATAATTTCATAGTATACTCTTCTACTAATATATATTTTTTGGGTGCAAGTCTAATTAGACATGTCTGACACATATTCCATACCCTAACCCAAATGTCAAGTGTCTGACATATGCCCTTAACAAATTTAAAAGAGTCCCTGTAACATAGGTCCTAGCCAATCAATAACTAGGGATTAGAAGTTGAAAGAATAGCCCATTGTTTAAAATGACAGAAAAATAATAGGACAATGTTTCTTGTACTAAACGAGTAAAAGAAATGTTTTTTTTTTTTCCTAACATTGTTTATGATATTTCTTGCATGCATGCATACATACACACATATTTATATTTTGGTTACCTCATGCTTGCATGAGTTAATTGAAGTATAAGCTTATAACCTTAGACCCGTTCAAGAATCCTCATCGGAGTTTGTGGATTCAGCTTTGATGAGATGGTTCTTGAATTATCCAGTTTCGGACAGTTTGGGAATGCATAAGTCTATATGGCAGTTAGTGGCTCACCATTTCAAATTGTCTATTTTTGAGGCTTATTCTGTGTGGTAGCTCCTGTTGTTCTCGGCGTACATACTGGATGTGGTGTATATCAATACACTTTATCTGCGTCGTGTACATGGAGAACTGCGGGGAGATGCTGCCGGATTTTCCTTGGAGATGGACGAATTGGTTTAAGCTGCTTTATTCCATATAGAGTGTGTATTCCTGAATGAGATAGGGCCACCTACCTTTTAGAGTGGAGTTGGATGGATAGGTTTCACGATGCATGAGCATTTTAAATAGATTATTTTTTAGTTGTTGTGGTGGATAAGCAATGTTGTCGATGTCGGCATGTGCAGAAGTATGGACAAGAGTTGGATTGATTTAGGTGATAGGCTATCACCGGAATATGTTAATGGGATCGATGAATTCTTGTCATTTGCATATGCCGGTCGGGATGAAACTTCTATCATATGGTGTCTGTGTAAGAGGTGTTTAAACCGATATCATAACCCACGAGATGTTGTGCGTAACTATCTTTTAAAGAGTGGGATGTACAGAAATTACAAAAATTGAACAAGTCATGGGGAAACCCGTCGTCCTTTGCAGTCTCACGGGAAAAATGAAGTGTTGGTGGAACCTAACAGTGGTGCTGACATTAGGGATGACATGGTTGGAATGATACAAGAGGCTATTCCATATGTTGGCACAACTTCTGAGAATGAACAGGACCATATAGGTGCAAATCAAGAAACGACTGACTTTTTTAAACTTTTGGAAGAAGCACAAACTGAATTGTATCCGGGTTGTCAGAAATTTATCAAATTGTCCTTCATTGTTCGACTTTTGCATATGAAGGTGCTAAATGGTTGGACAGACAAGTCGATTGATATGTTACTTGAGTTATTGTGTGAGGCTTTCCCTGAAGGAGTCAATCTTTCGAAGAACTACTATAAAGCTCTCAAGATAACTGAAAATTTGGGGTTCACTTTTGAGACTTGGGATGTATGCCCTAACAATTGTATGTTGTTTAGAAATGAGGATGCTGATCTTAGTCAGTGTGTCATATGTGGCAATTCTAGATGGAAAGACTATGATGATACTGTAGTCTCCAAATATAAGAAGAAACCTGCAAAATAGATGAGGTATTTTCCCCTAAAGCCAAGGTTGTAGAGACTGTTTATGTCGTCACAGACGTCCAATGCAATGAGATGGCATGCAAAGGAAAGAGTAAATGACGGGATCTTAAAGCATCCTGCTAACTCATCGGCATGGAAACATTTTAATCAACAAAATCCAGAATTTGCCAGTGATCCCTGCAGTGTAAGGCTTGGGCTTGCATCAGATGGATTCAACCCATTCAGGTCAATGAACATAGTCCACAGTACTTGGCCTGTAGTGTTGATTCCATACAACTTACCGCCTTAGATGTGCATGAAACAACCCTTTTTGATCTTGTTTGTGCTTATTGATGGCCCAAAATCCCCAGTCGACAAGATCGATGTGTATTTGCAACTATTGATTGAGGAGTTGATTGAGTTGTGGAATGAAGGTGTAGCCACGTTTGATGCATCGACAAAAGAAATGTTTCAATTGCATGCATGTTTGTTGTGGACAATAACTGACTTCCCTGCATATGCCATGTTGTCAGGATGGAGTACGAAAGGTAGATATGCTTGCCCGTGCTGTAATAAGGAAACTAATTCCCTATGGTTGAAACATGGTAAAAAATTTACCTACAGGGGTCATCATCGATTTTTACCTGACGGTCACAAATTCAGAAAGGATAAAGTTTCTTTTGATGGCACCTCGAAGATAAAAGGCAAGCCTAAAGTGTTATCTGGATCAGATCTATTGCTATAGTTAGAGTCAGAAAGAATTCTAACTCAATACAAGAGGGATAACCGTATAGAAAGACGTAGAAGATTACAGGAAAATGACAATCCTGGACCCCAAAACCATAATTGGAAGAAGAAAAGTATATTCTATGAGTTGCCATACTGGAGACACAATTTGATCAGACACAATCTCGATGTAATGCATATAGAGAAGAATGTCTGTGACAATGTATTGTGGACTATGTTGGCCCAAGTAGGCAACCCAAGAGGGGCGGTGAATTGGGTTTTATAGAAATTTTAACAAGAATTTCAACTAAAAAATCGTTTATGTATTTTAGTAACAAATAATCAAAGTATATGTATCAAGCAAATGAAGTGTACATTAAAACAAGTATTTGCAAGCATGCATAATGAGCAAGTAAGCAAAACAGAGGCAGAAGAAATATGCACCAGATTTATAGAGGTTCGGCCAACCTTGCCTACGTCCACTCTTCTTCGATCCTTTCGAAGGAATTCCACTATGCAATACTCCTTACACAGCTGCTGGTTGTGCCACGAGTGCCCAGCTCACTCTTACAAAAGCTTCTTCCCAAGCTTTCAAAACCCAAGAGATTTTGTCTAAGCTTCTCTTAAACTTACAAGTGTTTTTCCAAGAACACTCAAACTTACAAGGTTACAAACCCACCCAAACGAGAATGAATGAAGATTATACAAAGAGTGACTCTCCTAGTGAGTATATGAATGAATACAACTCAATGAATAACTTTAAACACTCAGCAAAAATATGTGGCAGTGAAGTACATGTGATTTTCAGCTTCAAGCACTTGATATAAATGGTATGATTGCTCTACTCATCTTTTTTGAAGTTGTATGTATCTCATATATATAGGTATGGATCGATTCTAGCCGTTGGAGAAGTATGGGAGAAGATTTGGTTGCATTTTTGCCCATACCGTCTGTTAGAAAACTAGCCGTTACGGTTTAGGGGTCGACTCTTTTCACAATGAGTCGACTCTTTTTGCATTTCAGCAGATTTTTCAAGTCACTGTCCAAATGAGTCGACTCTTTTGTCCTAGGAGTCGACTCTTTTTAGCAGTCTGCAGAATTGTTGTTCTCTGTTGAAATGAGTCGACTCTTTTTAGTCAGGAGTCGACTCTTTTAAGCTTCCAGTAGAATTCCAAGGCTCTGTTCGAATGAGTCGACTCTTTTTGCTTGAGGGGTCGACTCTTTTTACAAAAACTCATATTTTTGCAACTTTTCTTCATTCTTTTTCAAAGCTTCCAATCTCTTCAAGGATCATCTAAATAGGCTTTTTAAAGCTTGCAAACACTTCTTCAAGATTAGATGACTCCAAGAACATCTTCAATCCATTCAAGGTGAATTTTCTTCATTTTCATCACTTGTAGAGCTCTTCCATCATCATAGCTTCATCCATTGATTCAAGTCTTCTTCAAGATCTTCAAGAGAGCTTCCATGACTTAGAATCTTCATTTCTTCAATCAACATGGCTTCTCCATGGACTTCAACAACTCTTCCAAGAAAGCTTTCCAAGTCTTGTGATTCCTTCCATGTCTTCAAGACATCTTTAAATCTATCAAGAAAGCTTTTATGTTTTTGAGTTGGTCTCTTCTTTTTTCCATTCTTGCAAGATATCTTCAAGTCCTCAAAGTCTTCAATCTTTTAAATCAAGAGTTTGATCATTTTCATTCTTCTTCTTTGATATCCATCATCTTCATTCTCTTATAAAATCACCATTGTTGAATATGCTATTCTTTCATGCTTATCAATCTTCAATCTAGGATTTTCATCAACTTGAGATTTCTTTTTCTTCTTATAATATCACCTTTGTAGAATACATCACTTCAACATGCTTTTCATCATAAATCCTCTATTATGATAAGATTCAAGTCAAGATCTAATTAATAATACATCTGCACACTAAGTAGAATTATTAGATTATTTAACCATGTTTTGTTATCATCAAAATCAAGGCATTGACTCAACAGACTATACTGGGAGTTGTGGGGAAGTCCAAGGACAATGCAGGTGCTAGGTGTGATCTTTAGCTCATGAAACTTATAAAAGCATTGCACCCGCAGAATAGAGGGAATAATAAAGTCTACCTACCACCTGCACAGTTTACAATGTCTAAGGAAGAGAAAGGCTTGTTCTTGAAAGTTCTGAAGGATGTTAGAGGTGCCGGATGGGTATGCATCTAATATATCCCGTCATGTCCGTTTACAAGACAGGACCATTTGGGGTATAAAGAGTCACGATAATCATGTCATGATCCAACAATTTATTCCTCTGGCTTTATGGAATACATTGCCTAATAAGGTTGTTCAACCATTGATTGAATTGAGCAATTTCTTCAGACAACTATGCTCCAAGGTCAACCGTGCAACTGAGTTACAATATATTAGGACCGTATCGCAATAACACTTTGTCATCTTGAGAAAATCTTCCCTCCCTCATTCTTCGATGTAATGGACCACTTACCCATACATTTAGCAGAAGAAGCATTGGTAGCTGGACCAGTGCAATTTTGATGGATGTATTCAATTGAGAGGTATCTTCTGACATTAAAAGAGTATGTCCGTAACCGAGCTTGCCCTGAGAGTTCAATAGCTAAAGGCTATGTGATGGAGGAGTGTATGAATTACTGTGCACAATATTTACATGATGTCGAAACAAAATCCCATCGGCCAATGTGGAACATCGATGGTCCAGAGGGGAAAGGCTTGTAATATACTATTAACCTCAATTCAAAGATGCAGATTCATCGCTATGTCTTGTCCAACACAAAATCAGTTGAACCATTTAGAAAGTAAGTTATTTAATTAACATTCGTCATTATATTTTTATTAATCTTTGTACATGATATGTTGGTATCTTTCAAATTACACAGCTTACACCTTGCATTCATTAAACAAAGAAGGCCCAGCGCAGACGCTCGCCAGATGCAACACGAGCATTTTGAAACATTCCACACTTGGTTCCAAGAACATGTACGTACTTATTATTATACGATATAAATGCATTGATTAAAAGTAACATTAAATTTCTAAACAGGTACAAACTTTGCTAACAACAAGTGATGTCACATTGTCCCAAGAAATCATTACATTAACAGCTGGTCCTGATTCAGTTGCATGGACGTATAATGCCTGTAATGTGAATGGGTTTCATTTTTGAGTGAAGGGCATGGATGACCATCGAGTTACGCAAAATAGTGGTGTAGCTTTAAAGGCAGAGATATTAAGTTATGCTAGTCGGAGAGATAACAATCCTCGTGTTGGGGTTGTGTACTATTATGGGCAATTAACTAACATTATAAAAGTAAGATACACTAATAGCATGTCATATGTAATGTTTAAGTGTAATTGGATTGATAACAATCACAGAAAGAAGGAAGATGGCTTCAAGTTCACATTGGTCAACTTCAACCACTTGTTGTATCGAGATAATCGAGTTATAGATGAATCGTTCATCTTCGCATCCCAAGCTGAGCAAGTTTGGTATGCTTCAGATGCTTTGGCGCCACAGTGGCATGTTGTTGTCAAGATGTCCCAAAGAAGTTTATTTGATATGAATTCCGCGGTTCCTCAAGCTGATCTGTACATAAGTCAACGATTAGAGGAGAATGTAGTCGTAATTGATGATGCAGATGGTAATTGGGTTAGGGGAGGAATTGAAGGAGAGACAGTTGCTGATGTTAATACTTAGGAAATATTTCAATCTCTTGGTTGTAACTTATAAGTTTTGAGAAGAATATTTGCATTTTCGTTTTGTTTTTCTTATAAATTTTTATGAATTGTTTATTTTATGTCTTGAACTTTAGAACAATGGTTTTATGGTTTGGAGATGTATCAGGCATATGTAGCTCACTAGAAATTACATGGTTTTGAAAAAAAATGCTTACATGGTACGTATAACACGACTATATATAGTATGTTCTAATTTGTCTTGCAGATGTCTTCCTCGTTGAGACGTGGACACCGTCCTCGTACTATGTCTGAGGCACTTCATCTAAGCTCACCTAAGAGTAGTGAAGCCTCTACACCATCACCACTACCTGTCATGGTGGTAGCAGCACCACCGCCACCACCGCCGCCGCCGCCGGTACCATTACCAGCACCTTCTGCAGGTATATAGGTTTGGTCCTTTTATATGGATACTTGATCCTTTCGGCGTTAACTTTAAGCATATTTATGTGAGTAGTCTCTTGGTGTGCTGACTTTTTTTTTACAAGTATAGTTTGCTTTTTGAAATGCTTCAATGAGTGAATAAGATGGTAGAAGTAGCTATGTTTTATATTCTAATGACTTTTGTTTTCAAGTTATGCAACAAAGGACTACGAAAAAAACTTAGCTATCTTGCTTGGGGTAATATTTTCAATGTTGTCTTGCTTGATTTGGGTTTTTAAGCTACTTGAAGAGGACAAAAAGAGTATTCTATCACCTGTTTGGGGTTGTCTTACAATTTTCTTTTATCTTTTCTTTATATTTTTAGCTAAAACTTGGCTTTTATATCTTTGGGCAATCAGAAAAATGATGGGGATGGTGAGCCTTCCGAAATTCTTAACAATGAGTGAATAAGTTGGTAGCAAAGTAATGATACCTACTGCAATTAAAAGGCCATATATGCACAATCACTTTCTCTTATCTTTAAGATATTGATTTTTTTTTATGGCCTAGGCATTATGTTATTGATTTATATATGCTTATTGTTGTCCCCTGTTTCTTTTAATGTATTTTCATCTCCGCAAAATCATGTAGACATCTATTAGTATATTTTTCTTTTTACTTCATTGGGTAAGACTTCTTTATGGCCATCTGATATTATCAAAGTTTACCATGATTTCTGATATTGTACTTGGCTATTAAGTCTTGCTTTGTTGAATGATATAGGTGTTGAGGCATCATTTTCATCAGTTGATGGTTGAGGCACTGCTAATGGCATTCCAGGTTGGGGTCTAACCATTAAAATGTGGTGGTGCAGTTCGATGAGTTTGGAGAGCCCATTGGTGATGATAGCAGCCGAATGTCTAGCCAGCTTAGCCATCTAGTAGCAGAACGAGTTCCCTTTAACTATTTAGATTGGGATAACGTGCCTGATAATATCAAATATGGCATTTGGAATGATGTAGAGGTAGTAATATATACACTCGCTGCTTTTTTTAAGTTACTTAATATAAAATGTTAGCTAATATTCTATATTTTCTTATTTGTAGGATAACTTGGTATATTGTCCAGCTGAATATAAAGTAGTTTGCACGAAGTCGTGCTCTAAGATTTGGAGAGATAAGAAGACTAAGTTAAAGAAAAAACACTTTTGTCCATACAAGGATGACCCCTTCCTTGATACTAGACCCCCTAAGAATGTTATGCCACAAGTTTAGAAAGAGCTTGTGACTTATTGGAGAAGGCCCAAAGCACAGGTAAGAACTTCTGTTTTAGTTCTTGCAATCTCTTTCTGTTTGATAAACGTAGGATCGCATCATTTATTGCGTCGAAATTAATGTTTCACAATAATGTAGGAGATATCGAACCAGAATTCTGCTAATCGAAAGCATCGTGCCACACTTCATCGAACTGGGAGGACGCATCTTCGCCAGATACGACAGAAAGTATATAATTCAAGTTACTTAATTTCAATTCATGAAAACAATTATTTGAATATAACATCTTTAATTGTTTTATAATTACAGCTATCAAAGGAAGGGAAGAGGACTGACAGGATGAGCATCTACATTGTGTGACATAGAACTTCTGACCCAGAGGTGGCAGCCATTGTTGTAAGTATACTGGTATAGTGGTCCTTTAGTAATAGTTTTAGTTTTATGTTTGTAATTAATTCCTGCTTTTGTAGGCTGAATTTGAACAGTGACTTGAGGCAGTGCCTGAGGAGGAGAGGACTGATGAGGTTCGAGATAGCATGTTCATAAAAATGATGGGGAAGGATGAGCATGGATATTGTAGGACCTACGGGACAGGTATATTGCCATCAGATTTACAGCGTAGGAGTGCTAGTTCGTCGTAGTCAGATGGCTCGTCGCAGATGCCCCCACAGGGCCCAAGTATCGAGGAGATCACTCAGCAGGTCACTCAACACCTCACACAGTTTAAAGATGATATTAGAGAGTTAGTTATGCTGACAGTCACCCAGTGTATAGGTTTGCAGGGTGCAGGCAATACGAAAGCGGCTATGCAGGTTTAATAAAATACCCTTTTTGTTATATTGACATATGTATTACAAAGTAATTAGTAATAAACATGCTCTTAAATATGTTGGTCCCAGATGCATCTAGTGGCCATCAAGTATTTCAGGAGTCTGTGGGTGATGATGTTATACCTTCTGCATCACCAGCTACGCCACTATCAGCTACACCACCATCAGCTACGCCATGACCTACTGACCAGGTATAGTATTATACATATTTGATGTGAATTTATTTTGTATAAAACACTCACGAGGTGTGAGGACAAACGGCACGGTCACTAGAGTCTCGGTTAGGGAGTTGTAGCATTTTTTCTAACATTAGGACACTTTAAGTTTTAAATATTGGTTTTAAAAATTGGGTAATAGTGCAAGAACCATCATTTAGAAGAAATGCAGCAAATATGATCACCATAAAGAGCCAATGCAGTTGTGCAGCATTTTTTCTAATATTTTTGAATGCACTTGTGCACTAGTGCAAGAACCATGATTTAGAAGAAATGCAGCATTCTTTCACAATAAAGAACTGGGAATTATAGCATTTAAGTTTTAAAATTTAAGTTTCGTCGTTTTGGGGTCCAAAATTCACAAACGGTCCAGGAACGTCATCAAACTTGGCATGTAGCACGGTTTAGGTAATGATGACGTGTGGGGACAAACGGCACGGTCGCCTGATTCCCGGTTTAGGAATTATAGCATTTTTTCTAATATTATCTGACTGTAAGTGGTAAAGTTCAAGTTTCGGCATATTTTGCCCAAAATCCACTAACAGTCAAGGAGTTTCTGTTATACCGCTAAGTTTTCCCTTGAGAAAGATCTATACCTGCCCTCCCATGAGAATTCGTGAGCCTTTCAACCGTATGTATAGAGCTTCTGTCACTTTTTTGGGTAATAGTGTAAGAACCATCATGTAGAAGAAATGCAACAAATATGATCACCATAAAGAGCCAATGCAGTTCTGCAGCACTTTTCTAATATTTCTAAATACACTTGTGCACTAGTGCAAGAACCATGATTTAGAAGAAATGCAGCATTTTTCCACAATAAAGAACTAGGAATTATAGCTTTTAAGTTTTAAAATTTAAGTTTCGCCGTTTTTAGGTCCAAAATCCACAAATGGTCTCGGAATGTCATGAAACTTGGCACGTAGCACAGTTTAGGCAATATTGACGTGTGGGGACAAACGGCACGGTCGCCGGAATCCCGGTTTGGGAATTATAGCATTTTTTCTAATGTTATAACACTTGAAGTTTTAAATATAAGTTTCGTCGCTTTGGGGCTTAAAATCCATGAACGGTCTAGGAACGTCGTGAAACTTAGCACGTAGCACGGTTTAATCAATGTTGACGTGTAGGGACAAATGGCACAGTCGTCGGATTCTCGGTTTGGGAGTTATAGTGTTTTTTCTAATATTTTAAAACTTTAAATTTTAAAATATAAGTTTCGTCGTTTTTGGGTTCAAAATCCACGAACTGTCTAGGAACGTCGTGAAACTTGGCACGTAGTACGGTTTAGGCAATGTTGACATGTGGCGATAAATGGCACGGTCGCCGGATTACCGGTTTGGGAATTATGACATTTTTTCTAATGTTATAACACTTGAAATTTTAAATATTAGTTTCATCGTTTTGAGGCCCAAAATTCATGAACGGTCTAGGAACGTCGTGAAACTTGGCACCTAGCACGGTGTAGGCATTGGTGACGTGTGGGGACAAACGGCACGGTCGCTGAATTCCCGATTTGGGAGTTATAGCGTTGTTTCTAATATTTTAACACTTTAAGTTTTAAAATATAAGTTTCATCGTTTTTGGGTCCAAAATCCACGAACGGTCTAGGAACATCGTAAAACTTGACCTGTAGCACGGTTTAGGCAATGTTGACGTGTGGGGATAAACGGCACGGTCGCTGGAATCCCGGTTTGGGAATTATAGCATTTTTTCTAATGTTATAACACTTGAAGTTTTAAATATAAGTTTCGTCGCTTTGGGGTTTAAAATCAACGAACGGTCTAGGAACGTCGTGAAACTTGGCACATAGCACAGTTTAGGCAGTGTTGACGTGTGGGGACAAATGGCACGGTCGCCGGATTCCCGGTTTGGGAGTTATAGCATTTTTTCTAATATTTTAACACTTTAAGTTTTTAAATATAAGTTTCGTCGTTTTTGGGTCCGAAATCCACGAACTGTCTAGGAACGTCATGAAACTTGGTATGTAGCACGGTTTAGGCAATGTTGACGTGTGGGGACAAACGGCACGGTCGCCGAATTCCCGGTTTGGGAATTATAGCATTTTTTCTAATGTTATAACACTTTAAATTTTAAATATTAGTTTCGTCGTTCTGGGGCCCAAAATCCACGAACGGTCTATGAACGTTGTGAAACTTGGCACGTAGCACGGTTTAGGCAATTTTGACATGTGGGGACAAACGGCATGGTCGCTGGATTCCCTGTTTGGGAGTTATAGCGTTTTTTCTAATATTTTAGCACTTTAAGTTTTAAAATATAAGTTTCGTCGTTTTTGGGTTCAAAATCCACGAACGGTCTAGGAACGTCGTGAAACTTGACACGTAGCACGGTTTAGGCAATGTTGACGTATGGGGATAAACGGCACAGTTGCCGGAATCTCGATTTGGGAATTATAGCATTTTTTCAAATGTTATAACACTTGAAGTTTTAAATATAAGTTTCGTCGCTTTGGGGCTTAAAATCCACGAACGGTCTAGGAACGTCGCGAAACTTGGCACGTAGCACGGTTTAGGCAATGTTGACGCGTGGGGATAAACGGCATGGTCACTAGATTCCCGGTTTGGGAGTTATAGCGTCGTTTCTAATATTTTAACACTTTAAGTTTTTAAATATAAGTTTCGTCGTTTTTGGGTCCAAAATCCACGAACTGTCTTGGAACGTCGTGAAACTTGGTATGTAGCACGGTTTAGGCAATGTTGACGTGTGGGGACAAACGGCACGGTCGCCGAATTCCCGGTTTGGGAATTGTAGCATTTTTTCTAATGTTATAACACTTTAAATTTTAAATATTAGTTTCGTCGTTCTGGGGCCCAAAATCCACGAACGGTCTATGAACGTTGTGAAACTTGGCACGTAGCACGGTTTAGGCAATTTTGACATGTGGGGACAAACGGCATGGTCGCTGGATTCCCTGTTTGGGAGTTATAGCGTTTTTTCTAATATTTTAGCACTTTAAGTTTTAAAATATAAGTTTCGTCGTTTTTGGGTTCAAAATCCACGAACGGTCTAGGAACGTCGTGAAACTTGACACGTAGCACGGTTTAGGCAATGTTGACGTATGGGGATAAACGGCACAGTTGCCGGAATCTCGATTTGGGAATTATAGCATTTTTTCAAATGTTATAACACTTGAAGTTTTAAATATAAGTTTCGTCGCTTTGGGGCTTAAAATCCACGAACGGTCTAGGAACGTTGTGAAACTTGGCACGTAGCATGGTTTAGGCAATGTTGACGTGTGGGGATAAACGGCACGGTCACTAGATTCCCGGTTTGAGAGTTATAGCGGTTTTTCTAATATTTTAACACTTTAAGTTTTAAAATATAAGTTTCGTCGTTTTTGGGTCCAAAATCCACGAACGGCCTGGGAACATCGCGAAACTTGGCACGTAGCATGATTTAGGCAATGTTGACGTGTGGGGACAAACGACATGGTCACCGGATTCCCGGTTAGGGAGTTATAGCATTTTTTCTAATATTCTAACACTTTAAGTTTTACAATATAAGTTTCGTCATTTTTGGGTCCAAAATCCACGAACTGTCTAGAAACATCGTGAAACTTGGCACGTAGCACGGTTTTGGCAATGTTGACATGTGGAGACAAACGGCACGGTCGCCGGATTCCCGGTTTGGGAATTACAACATTTTTTCTAATGTTATAACACTTTCAGTTTTAAATATTAGTTTCGTCGTTTTGGGGCCCAAAATCCATGAACGGTCTCGGAATGTCGTGAAATTTGGCACGTAGAACAGTTTAGGCAATGTTGACGTGTGGGGACAAACAGCACGGTCACCGAATTCCCGATTAGGGAGTAATAGCGTTTTTTCTAATATTTTAAGACTTCAAGTTTTTAAATATTAGTTTCGTCGTTTTGGGGCCCAAAATCCACGAACGGTCTAGAAACGTCGTGAAACTTGGCACGTAGCACAGTTTAGGCAATGTTGACGTGTGAGGACAAACGGCACGGTCGCCGGATTCCCGGTTAAGCAGTTATAGAGTTTTTTTCTAATATTTTAAGACTTCAAGTTTTTAAATATTAGTTTCGTCGTTTTGGGGCCCAAAATCCACGAACGGTGTAGGAACGTCGTGAAACTTGGCACGTAGCACAATTTAGGCAATGTTGACGTGTGTGGACAAACGGCATGGTCGCCAAATTCCCGGTGTGGGAATTATAGCATTTTTTCTAATGTTATGACACTTTAAATTTTAAATATTAGTTTTGTCATTCTGGAGCCCAAAATCTACGAACGGTCTATGAACGTTGTGAAACTTGGCACGTAGCACGGTTTAGGCAATGTTGACATGTGGGGACAAATGGCATGGTCGCGCGGATTTCATGTTTGGGAGTTATAGCGTTTTTTCTAATATTTTAGCACTTTAAGTTTTAAAATATAAGTTTCATCGTTTTTGGGTTCAAAATCCACGAACGGTCTAAGAACGTCGTGAAACTTGACACGTAGCATGGTTTAGGCAATGTTGACGTATGGGGATAAACGGCACAGTTGCCGGAATCCCGGTTTGGGAATTATAGCATTTTTTCAAATGTTATAACACTTGAAGTTTTAAATATAAGTTTCGTCGCTTTGGGGCTTAAAATCCACGAACGGTCTAGGAACGTCGCGAAACTTGGCACGTAGCACGGTTTAGGCAATGTTGACGCGTGGGGATAAACGGCATGGTCACTAGATTCCCGGTTTGGGAGTTATAGCGTCGTTTCTAATATTTTAACACTTTAAGTTTTAAAATATAAGTTTCGTCATTTTTGGGTCCAAAATCCACGAACGGCCTGGGAACGTCGCGAAACTTCGCATGTAGCATGGTTTAGGCAATGTTGACGTGTGGAGACAAACAACACGGTCGCCGGATTCCCGGTTAGGGAGTTATAGCATTTTTTCTAATATTTTAACACTTTAAGTTTTTAAATATTAGTTTCGTCGTTTTGGGGCCCAAAATCCACGAACGGTCAGGAACGTCATGAAACTTGGCATGTAGCACGGTTTAGGCAATGTTGACATGTGGGGACAAACGGCACGATCGCCGGATTCCCGGTTTGGGAGTTATAGCGTTGTTTCTAATATTTTAACACTTTAAGTTTTAAAATATAAGTTTTGTCGTTTTTGGGTCCAAAATCCTTGAACGGTCTAGGAATATCATGAAACTTGACACGTAGCACGGTTTAGGCAATGTTGACGTGTAGGGATAAATGGCATGGTCGCCGGAATCCCGATTTGGGAATTATAGCATTTTTTCTAATGTTATAACACTTGAAGTTTTAAATATAAGTTTCGTCGCTTTGGGGGCTTAAAATCAACGAACGGTCTAGGAACGTCGTGAAACTTGGCACATAGCACGGTTTAGGCAGTGTTGACGTGTGGGGACAAGCGGCACGGTCGCCGGATTCCCGGTTTGGGAGTTATAGCGTTTTTTCTAATATTTTAACACTTTAAGTTTTTAAATATAAGTTTCGTCGTTTTTGGGTCCAAAATCCACGAACTGCCTAGGAACGTCGTGAAACTTGGCACGTAGCACGGTTTAGGCAATGTTGACGTGTGGGGACAAACGGCACGGTCACCGGATTCCCGGTTTGGGAATTATAGCATTTTTTCTAATGTTATAACACTTGAAGTATTAAATATAAGTTTCGTCGCTTTGGGGCTTAAAATCCATGAACGGTCTAGGAACGTCGTGAAACTTGGTATATAGCACGGTTTAGGCAATGTTGACGTGTGGGGATAAACGGCACGGTCATTACATTCCCGATTTGGGAGTTATAGCGTTGTTTCTTATATTTTAACACTTAAGTTTTAAAATATAAGTTTCGTCGTTTTTGGGTCGAAAATCCACGAACGGCCTAGGAACGTCGCGAAACTTTGCACGTAGCATGGTTTAGGCAATGTTGACGTGTGGGGACAAACGACACGGTCGCCGGATTCCCAGTTAGGGAGTTATAGCATTTTTCTAATATTTTAACACTTTAAGTTTTACAATATAAGTTTCGTCATTTTTGGGTTCAAAATCCACGAACTGTCTAGGAACATCGTGAAACTTGGCACGTAGCACGGTTTTGGCAATGTTGACGTGTGGGGATAAACGGCACGGTCGCCGGATTCCCGGTTTGGGAATTACAACATTTTTTCTACTGTTGTAACACTTTAAGTTTTAAATATTAGTTTCGTCATTTTGGGGCCCAAAATCCCCGAATCGTCTCGGAATGTCGTGAAATTTGGCACGTAGCACAGTTTAGGCAATGTTGACGTGTAGGGACAAACGGCACGGTCACCGGATTCCCGGTTAGGGAGTTATAGCGTTGTTTCTAATATTTTAAGACTTCAAGTTTTTAAATATTAGTTTCGTCGTTTTGGGGCCCAAAATCCACCAACGGTCTAGAAATGCCGTGAAACTTGGCACATAGCACAGTTTAGGTAATGTTTACGTGTGGGGACAAACGGCACGGTCGCCGGATTGCCGGTTAGGGAGTTATAGCGTTTTTTTCTAATATTTTAAGACTTCAAGTTTTTAAATATTAGTTTCGTCATTTTGGGGCCCAAAATCCACGAACGGTGTAGGAACGTCGTGAAACTTGGCACGTAGCACAATTTAGGCAATGTTGACATGTGTGGATAAACGGCATAGTCGCCGGATTTCCGGTGTGGGAATTATAGCATTTTTTCTAATATTAGAACACTTTTAAGTTTTAGTGTTTAGTTTCGTCGTTTTGGGGCCTAAAATTCACGAACGGTGTGAAACTTGGTATGTAGTATGATTTAGGCAATGATGACGTGTGAGGATAAGTGGCACGGTCATCAAAGTTATTTAGTTTCCTTTTGACACTTTAATATTTAAAGTTTGATTTATTTTACACAACTTATTGAAATATTGTACTTATAATTGTAGGGTGGTATGAAAGTAAGTTTGCTTAGTGTGGGGCTTCCAAAACTCAAGGTGGCAGAGGGACTGCTTAGAAGTGTGGACCCATTCACAGAATTGGATGGAGAACCTTTGGGTCCAAACTTCTACAAAGTATTTGTTCAAATTGCGAGAAAACCTAATGCTCTTTTAGAAAGACCACGCTATGGCATTGAAACTGTGGGAGAATCGATTGACCAATACGTTGCATGAAAATCTGTTGATGTAAATTACAACGTATTTTTTTTTTTATTTTATGGTTTCATTAATGATATCATATTGCATATATGTTGTCTATAGCAATCATGTTGGTAATTATTTTATTTTTGTTTTTTCAGGTAATTGAAAATGATTAGATTTGCCATGATGATCGGAATTGAAGGGGCTATTAATGTTTTATTTCGTTTTGTATTTTGAATTATTGGATGTTTGGGTACACTTGGATCTTGGAGTTTCATATTTTTGAATAACTTTGTTGCATATATTTTAACTTCAATTATTATGTTACAGAAAAACTCTAATTCTAATATTTGTAATATTTTTTGTGGACATGGATTATGAAATTTGGTGAATGAATGTTTTTTTTGGTGAATGAATTAGTTATATTTTTTTATGTGTATACAAGAATTTGGTGAATGAATATTTTTTTTATTAATTAATTCAGTTATACTATTTCATGCGTGTACAGGATTTTTAGGAAATTATAAAAATATTAAATTTAATATAATTTATTAAATTTGTTTTCCCCTTTTTGCGACCGCAAGTTTTTTTTTTTTGCGACGGCAAGCTATTTACGGCAGGTTATTTTTTGCGAAAGCACGTTATTTTTTGTAGCGGCATAGGCTGTAGCAAAAGTTTGAGAATTACCTACATATTTGTTTTGACAATTCATATGTGTTACTAATAATGTGCTTTTGCGACGGCATCATTTTTATTTGCAACAGCATAATATCATTGCTATTATATTGGAATTGTGCGTTGTCCATTTGTGACGGTTAATGCCGTCGCAAATAAGGCTATTTGCGACGGATATTGGCGACAGGACGTGACCGCTGCAAAAATATAGTCTGCCACGGACTATTTGCGACGATTATGATGCCGTCGCAAAAGTCAATATGACGTCGCACTAGCCATCGCAAATACCTTTTGCTGTCGCAAAGCCGTCGCAAAAGAGCTTTTGCGTAGGTGTTATATTTTTTGCGACGGTATTCTACCGTTGCAAAAACCCAGTTTTTGAGTAATGTGATTTCAGTGTAATTGATTGCCCACAATCTCGGGGTGATTTGAATTGATTCTTATTCCTTGAATCTTGATTGATCGTTTATAGATAGAAATACGCTAAGAGGATTGCAGATGGGATCTCGGGCCTCTAGCTGTCAACAGGTCCTGAAGATTAGTCTTGCCAGAAAGCCTGCCTCATTCATCCTGGCCTAGCATGATGGGGGAGGTAAACCTCCTGGTCTGTGTGGCCAAGTCTGTACTCATCATAGTTATATACATATAGATAGATAGATAGATAGATAGATAAATATATTATTTGTTCTAGTTACATATGATAAAATTACAATCCTGATGAGCAAACAGAATCTGATAGCATTCACTTTGAATTAAAAAAATATTTGAAATGAGATTAACTAACTTTATCTTTATCATGTTCTATCTAGTTTTTAAAACATCTTTTTCATAAAAATATTGTCAAGATGAAGCTATTGTACTTGTGAACACATTGTATTTTATTTATAAGAAAGATCCTCCTTCAGTTTTATCTGTGCTTACAACGTCCCCAAAAAAAGAAAAAGTGAACTACTAAAATTCAATTACTTGACCTTCTTAAGCAATATCACAACACTTTTGGGCTAATCTAGAGCCCCTTAAACAGCAGTAAATTAACAAAAAGAGTCCCTTAATCCATAGTTAATTGCTCATTAAAAGAATCATTAATTGTTCATTAATCTCTCTACAAGCTTATTAGTAAATTTTTTTTGTAAGTGGAATGTCATATACAATCACATTTCTCAATTCTTTTCTCACTCTTCCACATAAGGTTATAGGACCCACATTAATGAATTCATGTAGAGCTCATTTACTTGTATCTAATAGTGAAAAAAGAATTACGTATAAAAATTTTTCTCCTTAATGATTCATGTCACATATATATTTAAGCTTATTTTGCATTAAAAATTTTGTATGAATTTTTTATCTGTCTAGCATTACTTTTTTACATTTTAATTACAATTATTTATTGCGCCAATACACCATATATGTAAATACTCCAATTTTCCCACTCCTGTGTCTATTTACTGTGGAGAAACAATTGCTGAGTCTTTGCTGACTACAGGTTGTCATGCGGATAGTCCATGATTCCACATAATTCCAACACATCTTAAACACCACAACATTGATAATCAGTTTTAATTGTTAACAGCAAATTCCATGTGTCAAGAGCCACATGTTTCACCTCTGCTACAGCAGTGTCCAAACTCAAGGAATCTCTCTCTCTCTCTCTCTATATATATACATACAGAGATCTTATTGCAAGTCATATATAGTATATATCTCTCTCTCTCTATATATACATACAGAGATCTTATTGCAAGTCATATATAGTATCTCTCTCTCTCTCTATATATATTAATAATAGACATCCATGGCGAAATCCTGCTGCCTAGTTGTTCTCATATGCGTATGTATCACCAATAATGCAGGTTCAAATGCATTTGGAGACCCAATAGTTGCAGAGTTGTGCAGTGCATGTGATATTCGGATATATCAATGGCCATCTGGTTATACAGCTCTTAACATACCACAATATACAGTCCAAGTTGCGAATGAGGCATGGAGTAGTAGCCTCCTTGATGATGGGGTAGTGTTTGATGTTCACATCTCCTGTGGTGAATTTGCATCCGCCTCTTTCGTTAATCCAAAGCTGTTCCGTCGCATCGGCCTCGGTGACTGCCTTCTCAAAAATGGCGACAAACTCTATCCTGGTGAAGTCATTTCCTTCCAGTATGCCAATATACTTCCCTACGGCTTCAATGTTATACAGGTTCAATGTTAGAAGGCCCGGCTAGCTGCTTTACAATTACAGCCACAGGGGGAAGCTTCATATATATAATTTCTTGAAAGCTAGAAATTTGTTGTAAAATTTTGTAATGATTTTAATTACTTCGTGTTTTGAGTTAGTTAATTACCATTGATTATTCCAAGGCTAACAGTGGATGAATATCCTTTTCTTGAAGCATTAATTTACGTACTAGTTTTCCAGCATTCTTAGAATTATTTGATTTGGCTGAATTAACTAAGTTTTTTAACGTATAGATGAGTAGGTCACGAATTAAGTATTGGATTAGTATCACAAGTGTCTTTGTAAGAATATAGATTGTGTGCTCTTTTTCTTCTTCTTCTTCTTTTTTTTTTTTTTTTTTTTTAAATTTTTTAGTTCTATTATTGTGATTACAGGATGCACTCATCTTATTTTGCATTTATAAATATGGGTATGTTAGTAAAAGTAATTCGCCTTTATAACTGTTTTTCTTTCTTTTTCTATTTTTATTTTCACAAACTGTACAACACCGTGTAAAATGAATGTTCCCGAATTGTAGAGAAAAAAATAGCCCAATGTACAAAACACCAGTTTAAGTAGCCCAACTTTTTTTTTTTTTTGCAGTTTTTTTAATAGCCTTTTTTCAATTTTATTAACGTTCTTTAATCGAAATTCAAATTCTTTCTCTTGTTTGCAAGGGGTTGTTTGGCGAAAAAAAAATAAAAAATTTGTGCTTTGTGCTTTTCAGCTTTTTTGGTTTTTTAGCTAAAAAAAAAAACCTAAAAAGCAAAAAGCAGTGCAATCAATCAAACACCCCTTTGCTTTTGTCTTAAAACAAAAAAAACCAAAAAACCAAAAAAAATAAGCTCTGAAGCACCTTTTTTTTTTGGTCTTCAGTGACTCTTTTCAACCAAACGTAATTTTTTATATCTATGTGAACGTATAAACTAAAAATTTATAAAAATAATAAATAATAATAACAAAACTCTTGTCGGGCTCCGCAATAGCTTGATATTTTTAAGCCAGAACTTCGGTCGAGCTGCTTAACAGCTCACCATTTGTAAATCAAAATTCTTATCGAGCTTCTCCGTAGCTCTCTATTTTCATATCAAAACTCTCATTGATCTCATTGGCAGCTCTTTCAATTTCAAATCAAAACTCACAAGTTTTTAACTCCTTGTCCAAAAAGTGACAACTCTTTATATAGTATCCCCATCAAACCTTTCCATTTGTGCATTTGCACAATCTACAAGTGAGTTGATTCTTATGAAATGAGCTATGCAAGCAACTTGGAAAAACCTAAGTGCAATCACTACGTCCTTCACAAACACTTCTCAAAAATATTCCTATCAAGCATTCTCAAAACTCGTACCTAAAACATATATCCTTCCATTTGTGTACTTACATGAATTACCACTAAATTGGTTCTCGCCAAATAATATACATGACAACTTGAAAAAATCTAGGTGCGATCACCATATTCTTTAAATAGACACTTTGCCCTTTAGTGGACGTTTTTAAAAATCTCTTTTCTAAAGTCTTCTTTCAAATCAAGCCTCCTAAAGAATCATTTTCAAACCTTTCATTTCCAAAATTCTTTAAAAAATATACATACATGCATCATTCAACTACAAATTGATGACTAAGCAGTTTTCAAAAGTACATGAGTGGATTTGGCAATAGATGTTCATGACCAGATACATAGAGTGAGTAGACTTGTAGGTACTAATTTTATTGAGTGGAGTAGGGTGATGATTTAAAACCTTCCCTATACATAATCAATCCATTTACCCACTATTCTAGTTCGCAGACCAAACCGGATTCATTTTTAAAAGGGCTTTCAAAAATCAAAACTCAAGTTTCGAAAACCAAAAACTCATTTTCAAAATTAAAAATTATTTTAAAAAAAAAACTAGGGTGTTTTTCGGAACATACATATTTTAGGTGACATTACACACCTTTATCAAAGTTAGATGTGCGACTTTAAAACCTTTTCAAAAGCTCTTATCAAAATAAAATCTCAAGAGATCAGACTCCGATGCACTTCCTTCCTTTCCCAGAGGGGAGTATTCCTTAAAAGAGCATTGAACTTTTAAAGCCTGCGAGGGCTTATGAAAAATCTGGGCATGATAGACCTCTTATAAGCTGTCATTATACCTAATTTAATTCTCAAAAATGATATTTTCTAGAACTTAAGTCTAGCTTTAAGCCTTTGTACGGTTGCTGGATGTTGGATCATCCATGTCAGAAATATGAGGTCTTAGCCCTAGCCATCATAATGACCATTTCAAATAAAAAAGCAAGTTTCTAAAATAACAAAAATTCTTACTCTGAATTTGTGCGTATGCTTTATGGTTGCCACTAAACGGATCATCCATACTATTTCTAAGCTTGGTCAAATCAAAGCATTCTTAATAGCATTGCCATTATGTTGCATGCTCTAAGACATTCAAAGCACTCATACACAAACAACCCACATAAGCATCTAAATAATGTCATAACTTAAGCCAGCATGACATGTGTAAAGTCATGTAATTGACAAATTTCGTGTTCCTTTTAATTCCTTATAATTTGGGTTGTTGGATGCCTATCACCAGCATTAGAGGCAAGGATTTATGCTCTGAAATGTTATTCGTTCAGAACATTAGCTAAGAAATACTTGGGAGGAAGAATAAGTTGAAGACTTGAAGAAGTTTTCAGTTTCGATACCATTCAATTGCTATCGATTGAAGATTCGTTGAATGGTGAAAATTAGAGAGTTTTAATACCTGTAGATTGATCCTAATAGATTTCGATTGAAGATTCAGAGACATGATATTAACTTGAGTATTTCGATTGATCTTAATAGCTTTCGATCGCCTTCGATTGAAAATTTAGAGAGGGAGCATTTTGACTGATTAGTTCGATCCACTTTACTCTATCGAAATGAGAAATTCTAGCCAAATTGGAAAGTTACGGTTTTGGCATGAATTTGAGTTTGTTTTATATTCGGCAAGCCCTTCTAGGGTTTTTAAGTAAGTAGCCGCATAACAAAGAGTTCCTTGAAAATCCCAAATTGAAAAGTTACGGTTTTGGCAAGAATTTTGACTAGATTGGAATTATACAAACCTCAGAAGGCCTCTATTATAAACATAAGGCTATGGGAAGGCCAACGGTTAAGCTGAATAAGCCTAAGATCTCTGAGAGACCGATTAGAGAAGTTGTATTGTATTTAGAGGGTTTCTATGAGAGCAGAGCTGTATTGAAAAATGTTCTAAAGGTTTTTATATACCTAGAAGAGGCTCTCAACTAGATTCTTAACAAAATTAGCCTTCACCCTTTGTTGGTTGATGTCTTGATGGAGTTCAAGGAGACAAATTCATACTAAGGGAGTTGTACAGTGATCAAGCATGGTAATGGTGAATCGTGGACTAGAAGTGCTATAGAGCTCGACACTCAATCAAGCTTTGAAGAATAGTATCGAGGGATAGATACGTGATTGTGGAATTCTATCAATACAATAATAACACACCTGCAAGGGCGTGGATCCAACACTTGAGGATTAGGACTATTTAGGGTTGGGTTGTAAGTTGACTCTTTTGTATTCATCCTTGATAGTGCTTGGTTGGTTGGACTAGGTCCTGTGATTTTTTTTACCTAGTTAGGGTTTTTCACGCTAAAATATCATGTGTCTTGCTTTGCATGTGATTGTTTGCATATTTACTTTTGACATACAATTGTTGTATGCACTAGATTAAAGGAGTAGGATTAAAATTGAATAGTTGAATTATGACCAATTCAAAAAACCATCCTAAAGGTATTTTGTAAATTTATTTATTTGGAATCGTGGGTTTTTTAATTGTTATTAGAGCGGGACACTCAAAAAACTATTTTAAAAAAAAATTATTTTTCAAGAGTGAGATCTTGAATTTCTGAATATATGGATTTACCAAGTGAGGATTTGTTTACCATGAGTCCTCATTTGTTAGATGGTTCTAACTATTCTTTTTAGAAACCATGTGTGAGAGCTTTCATCAAGTTTATTGATGAACATGCTTGGATATCAATTGAGAATGGTTGGTATCCCCCCATGACAACTGTAGGTAGTGAGACTATTCCTAAACTTTAGGAACAAAGGAATGACAATGATTTAGAGAAGTATGTTGGAATATTAAAGCTATGAATATCATCTTAAATAGTGCAACACCTAAGGATTTAAGCCATATATCTATGTGAGATTGCTAAAGAAACATGGGACATCCTTAAAGTTCTTCATGAAAAGTCTCATAATATCAATGCATGGACTCTATCTACATCTGAGACTCTAGGACATCTAATATTACATCTAATGAAGAGTGTCGTGCCTCAATTTTTGCCTCCAGTATAAGTCTTGACTCGAACAAAATCCGATACCCTCTCTATTAGAACTCACCCTTCTAAGAGGACAAGTATGACGAGGTTTGAACTTGAAATTGATTTGATTAAAGGTTTTTTTTAAAAAGGTTTGGAGTCGTCACCTAACATGATTAAAGATGTGTTAGGTTACCTAAAATTAAGTGTAATCTAAGGATAAAACTTAGGCTTTTAAAAATGTCCTCTAGAGAGGTGTTTTGGAAAATAAGGTTGTTTGACAACTTTTGAAAATGTTTTAAGCCCTTTTGAAAATGTGACTCTGGTTTTGGTCTTTAAAATAAAAATCTATGGTTTGAGGGTCGGTTACATGTAGGGAAGATATCTTAAGATTATCATCCTATCCCGCCCGTACGGTACTTACATGTCTATTCACCCTATACTCACTCACTTGAATCTCTGGTCACTAAATGTCTAATTATATCCACATGAAAAAGTTTTGAGGAAGGGTTTGTCATCACTTTTGGGATGTATGATACATGATGCAGGTTGAAAAAGAGTTTGAAAGAACTTGGGGCTAGATTTTGAAAAAGGACATTTGAGTTTGAAAATGGGTTATGACCGCACTTATGAAGATTGCCTACGTATCTTGTTTGACGAGAATTAGGTCAGTCGTAGTTTGGACCAAGGGTCTGATTGAAAAGAGACTCGTGAGTCTTGGAATGTTTTAAAATTTGAACTCAAGAGAGTTTTAATTTGAAATTGGATGTTGGAGTGTTTTCAAAATAGAACTTGAAAGTTTTTTTTGAAGTACTTTTAAAATAGGATTTGAAGTATTTTGAAATATTTTTAAACATAACTCAAGAGAGTTTTGAAAGTTTTGAAAACTTAATTAAGGCTTTGAAAGTGAGATTTGGACTTATGAAAGCTCTTGCGAACTTATCTTGAAAATATTTTTGAAATAGTTTTTGAACACCATAACAAACATTTGTTGATGGTTCATTACCTTTAAGAGATTAGTTAATTGAGAACTAAGCTCCTTTAAGGCTACGATTTTTGAAAAATATTTTTAGAAAACGGGGCTAGAAACTTCCCTTATTTGAATATCTCACTTTAACTTGGACAGACCTAACCATAGGAGGCCTAGGGTTGTTTCAAGAATGCGAGGTTTGGAAATAATTTTTGAAAAATATCTAGGGTTTGGAACCCTATAGGTTTCACTTGATGTATCACTTTCCTTAGGAAACCCTAACCATAAAAGGGTTAGAATCACCTAAGGGTTGTGAGCTTTTGAAAAATTTATGGAAATAGTTTTCGAAAAATAGTAAGTGTCTAGCCATTTTGGATTGAGACAAGTTTGAGAGAGCTTTTGAAAAGATTTTTTAGTAGAGTATAAGAGTACTTTGAAAAGATTTTTGGAAACTCGAAAAAGTAAGAGGTTTTTGAAAACATATTTTGAAAAGATGGTTTAAAAAGAGGTTTAGAGTTGGAGTCTGAAAGCCATCTAACCTTAGTTAAGGTAAACTAGGGTTAAGGTAACCTACAGTGGCAAGCTAGAGTTAGGTTGACCTAGGGCTAGGTAAACTTAGGGTTTGGTTAACCTAAGATTGGAACACTAGGGTTAGGTTGACGTAGGGTTTGGTTGACCAACTAAGGTTTAGGTGACTGAGGTTAGACAAACTAGGGTTTAGTTGACTTAGGGTTGGATGTCCTAGGGTTTGGAGGGTGGCTTTGAAAATTGGTTTAGGGTTGGCACTTGGTCCTAGGGGTTTTAGAAAGTGGTTTTAGGTTAGGGTTTGGCCCTAGTGATTTTATGCATGCACTTGAAAAGGAAATTTGAAAAATTTATGATTTTATGTGAGAAAATATATGATTTTATGTTGAAAACGGAAAGATTTGATTTGAAATTAAAAAAGGAAACTTTTGATTTTGTTTTCAAAACTAGAAGATTTGATTTTGTTTCCAAAATAAAATATTTGATTTTGTTTCGAAAAATAGAAGGTTTGATTTTGTTTCCAAAAATAAAAGATTTGATTTTTTTCCAAAATAAAAAGATTTGATTTTGTTTCTAAAAAGGAAAGATTTGATTTTGATTTAAAAAAAAAGGATTTGATTTGATGTTAAAATCTTTTATGATTTTATGTGATGCTTTTTGAAAATAACTAAAGAGAATTATGTACCTTTTGAAAATATAATGCAACAAGGGTTTTGAAAACCATTTTGATGCTGCTGAAAATGTAATGAATGCAAAGATGGAAAATGAGGTTAAGGGACAAAGTTAGGGTTTCCCCATGCATGAACTTCTAGGGCATCAAGAAAACAACTCTTGGATTGATTTTTTGAAAGACCTTTGAACATGAAATTTAAGGAGGGTTTGAAAGAGGCATTTTAGGGCTTGAAACCCTAATATGGACTTTAGGAGTCTCATTGAATATACCACTTTCCTAATGCAATTCTAACCATGAAAAGGCTAGAATCATTTTAGGGTTGTGATTTTGAAAAATAAATTACGGTTTTAAAGCCCTAGTAGGGATCTTGATGGTCACATTGAATATGTCACCTTTCTTGAGGAAACCCTAACCATAAAAAAGTTGGAATCACCCCAAGATTGTGAGTTTGAAAATAAGAATGCTATAAACAATATACGAACATGACAATTATAACAATGCAAAGGATCATGAACATACAAGGTTTAAGGCTTCACCACATATTCAAGAGGGTTGGAGACCACATCATCACAAGGTAGACTATAGGAAGGTCCTCAACCAGTGACCTCCCCAAGGCTTTCTCTAAGTATGGACCCAATGACCTCTTGTTTCAAGCATAAAAGAAATGGTGGATGAAGATGGTGATTAAAATAGAGAATAGTCCAAGTGGACTATGAGGGAGAAGAGAGAGAGAGAAGGGGAGATCATAAACTTAAAGAAACCCTACCTTGTCTTCACTTCTTCTTCAACCTTCAATGGTGACTTTGCCTTGAACTTGAGAGCCCTTCAAGAGCTTTGAAGGGCTGGAGTTTGCCTTTAATGGTGTGTGAAAGCTAGGGTTTGAGTGTAGGAGGTAAGGGGGGCTCACACCCCTAAGAGAAGTAGGGTTTTTGGGATTTTCAAGGGCTGTAGAGAGTTTGGCAAAGCATTGCTGCAATTTTTCGAACCTTAAATACACTTGAGGGTGGTTTGTATTTATAGACAAAAGTTAAAGGATTTGGCGCCACTATTGGTGCCTAGCCAATTTTTGGCCTGGTGCCACTAGGACTAGTGCCACCCCAGTATGGAAGTGATCTTAAAGATTTGATTCAACCTTGGCCTGCAAGACAAAGATCTGGGCACCATTTTTAGTGGCTTCAAGCCATTTTTTGGCTTGGCTCCACTACAAGTGGCTCCGATTTGATTTGGAAAGCTACCAAGTTGTGGGACCTAGCTGAAAAAATAAATAGGGGAGCTCAAGAGTGTCTCAGAAGTTTTTGGTTTGACATGTAGAGCTGGAATGGTTGAAAAGGATGACCGGCCCACTAAGGGTGAAACGGTCATTTGTAAAACACCAGAACTGGCCCGAAGTTGAGTGGAATGGCACTCGAGGGTTGGGAACACCATTAGGAGTGTTCATGGGGATTTTCGATTTAATACCAAGAGTTGGTGTGGTTGAAAGGACGATCGGCCTACTAGGGACAAAATGGTTATTTTGACTAGGATTTATTGGGATGATCCCAGAATGGACCGAGATGACATTTGGAGATTGGGGACACTAGTGGCAGCGCCCTGGGGGTTTACCAATTTGATACCTAGAGCCAGTGTGGTTGGCGAGGGTGATCGAGTGGGCAGGGGTAAAATGGTCATTTGGATCGGGAGTTCCCACAATTGGTTCAGAGTTAGTTTGAGTGGCATTATGAGCATGTCGGGCAATCTGGGGATAGTCCTGGAAAGGGTGGACCTATGGCTCTAAAGGCTTAGGTACTTTCTCGAAGAGCGTGCTAGGTTAGCTCACTAGGGGCGATATGGTCATTGGCTTCTATTGGGCCCAGTGGGCCAGGGAAGCAATTGATTGATTAGATTAGAGTTTGGAAAGCCGGTTTGGGGCTTGAATGTGTTTGTGAAGTTTGAATGCGAGTCTGGTCGGGCTGGAGATTGCCGAGAGTGTAAAAAAGTGGTACTTACAGATGCCTCTATTTTGCTGTCTTTGATTGTCGAAGATAAAAAGACGATAAAGTAAGGGTGCCATGTTGACAGCGAGGCGATTGGAGGGACTGCAATAGTTGGAATTTGGAATTTAGTTACCCTAAATCGATATTCCAACTAGTGGAATGACACTCCTTTGGAGAGATCTAGGGCTGATGTTTGGGAATTGACTCTTCTTGAACTGACATTCCATCTAGTAGAATGACACTCCTTTGAGGAGGTCCAAGGTTGATGTCTCGAAATTGATACTTCTTGAATCAACATTCAATCTAGTGGAATGACACTCCTTTGGGGAGGTCCAAGGCTACTGTCTAAAAATTGATACTTCTTAAACTGACATTCCGTCTAGAAAAATGACACTCCTCTAGGGAGGTTGAGGGCTTTGAAATTGACTGGAATGAAACTTTTTGAAGAAAAAAGTTAGAAAACTGAAATTGATTTGAAACAAACTTTTTGAAGAAAAAAGTTAGAAACCCTTGAATTTGATTTGAGACAAACTTTTTGAAGGAAAAAGTTTAGAAAACCAGATCTTGTTTTGACTTGAACCATTTTGAAGGAAAAAGTGTAGAAAACCTTGAATTTGATTTGAAACAAGCTTTTTAAAGGAAGAAGTTAGAAAACCAAGATTGATTTGAAACTAACTTTTTGAAGGAAAAAGTTTAGAAAAATATTAAATTTGATTTGAAACAAACTTTTTAAAGGAAAATTTAGAAAACTGTTTTGATTTGAAACTTTGACAAAATGTGTAAAAAATTCATTTTGACTTAAGATTGGAAACTTGTAGAAGTAAAACGTTTAAAGAATTCGTTTTGGTTTGAAATTTGGACAAAATGTGTAAAAAATTCATTTGTATAGCAAAACGTGTAGAAAATTCATTTTGACGTGAAACTTGGACAAAATATATAGGAAATTTATTTTGACTCAATACTGGAATCTTTTGGAAGCAAAATGTGTAGGAAGTTCGTTTTGACTTGAAACTTGGACAAAATGTGCAGAAAGTTCTATTTGACTCCAGATTGGAAATTTTTGGAAGTAAAACGTGTGGGAAATTTGTTTTAACTTGAAATTTGGAATTCTTCTTTTTTTCTTTTTTTTTTTCTCTTTTTTCTTCTTTTTTTTTATGCGTACCTCTTACTTGTCTATGAACCTTTACCGTATCTCTTTCCTTCTGGCATGTCTTTAGGATGGCTGATGTGGCAAATAATGATTTATTCAGGAGACAATGATTGAGAGCTGAGCTGACGACAATGAGAGTTGCTTTGGTCAAGCAGAGGACTAGTGCTGTTGTTGTCCAGGTTGATAGAGATCATTGGCATACTAAGGCGACTACAGTGGGAATCTGTCGACCTAGGTTAGAGTGCGAGGAACGATGGAGTTTGCTTTAGAGGACGACACTATGGAGTGAACTGCTACTTTCATAATCCTTCTTATCCTCCTTGCTTTCTCACTTTTGGCTTGCAGAAGGTCTTTGGATGTCCACTTGCTTTTGAGTGATGTCTCTAAAATTCTTTGGATCGTTAGCAGTATTCCTGGTCATAGGGGATAGGGCGGTCGAGGTGGTGCTATAATTGGCAGAAATCCATTGGGAGGTGTCTTAGTGGGCATTATCGGTAGATGTGGGAACTAGTGGAGTGATCCATGATAGCAGAGTGGGGGTCTTTGGAGTCCATGAGACCAGATGCCCCTACCAAGGATGCAAGCTGCGCTATTGGAGAGGATGCCTTATATAAGGATTCTAGAAATGTTTCCTTGGATGAAACTGCTGGTGTTGAGACTACTGCTACCAAAGCTATTAAGGAGTAAGGGGCCTATTTGAGGATTTTAAGGAAGGATGCCCCAAACGAGGCTACCTGAGATTGAACTTGAGGAGTCGTGAGAGGCTACTCTATGTTTATAGTTCTTCTGTCTTAAGATTTGGATGATAGGACATTTATCTGTCTTTGCTTGAGATCTCTTGAGGTTGGAATGCATGGTGTTGGCTTGACTATTGAGTTTTGATTTTGGCAGGCATAAAAGGATTCTTGTTGACATGTCTTTGGAGGGATTTTGCTTCTCGAAAGTTAAGCATCTTGAGCTGGTTTTTGGAAGGAGTGAGGTCTCTTTTGTTTTGAAAAGTCTGAGCTATTTGGAGGTCGAACATCTTTGGTCGGTTCTTCTTGAATGGGTCAATTGGTTTGAAATTGAATGTGAGGTGTAGGATGGGCCATTGCTCCTATTTTTATAGTTTAAAAAAGTTGTCAAAGTTGATTAAGGAGGTTAAGGGTGGGTTGTTGTCCCATTCTCTATTTCTTATCTGCTATAGAGGGCAAGACAATGGCTCAGGCTATCGAGGCCAACTCTATTGGCTAAGGGGAGCAGTTTAAGAGCATCATAGATAGTTAAATCTCAAATCCAAGAGGGCTACAAAATCTTATCTAGGTGTTGGCTGACATGTTGGCTGAGTTCAAGTTAGTTACCTCAGGTTAATTTGTGAAAGGCTCTAGCACTATGCTGGAGATCAGAAGTCTGAGATGTTGTGATCACTGAGTTATGTAGTGCATGGGGACACACCTTATGGAGTCAGAGAATTGTTTTGATGATGACTGGCTGATGTGGTTTGCTGAAATGGACTTCTTGTGATTTAAACTATGTTGGGGACTTTGGGCTTCTGACCTGCCCCAGTTAGGTTGTACTCTAGATGGCTGGATGCTTATAGACAACGAGATGCTCTGGATAGTTGAATGTTCTAGATGGCTGGATATTGGATTTGTCGGGCTGCAACATTAGGATGTCGAGCTTAAGGACACCTTGGATCCGGAGAAAGCTTAGGGAGATGCCCCTTGCACTTGTAGCTATCTTAGTATTTTGTTAGCAATATCAAGATGTAACAGACTACTCTTAACAAATGACTTATAATATTCATGCTAATTGCTTTTGTCATGATGAGTTTAGAACTTTGTTACTGGTGTAGGCTTTTCACAATTTGGCATCTCTTGACCCATTATTGAGGCATGAGATTTTGCTGCTTTATTGAGGCTGTCTTGTTGGTGCTGCTTGGACTATTGATTGGGAGAATTGATTCTTTTCTTTTTTTATGTTTTTATTTTTCTCTCACTTAAACCATTTCTGCCACCCATGCCCTTGCGGGTTTTCACAGATGTCGGTTCTACCATTTTCACATGTTAGTGCCCATTTTGGGTTTTCACAGTGTTGGTGATTTTGTGTCTTGCCATGACCCTAGTCTTTTATCCATAATGCCCTAGAGGTTTTCACAATGTCCTCAGGCTATGCTTTTTCTTTTGATTTCTCTCGTTGATGCCGATAAAGACGACTATTTTCTCAATGAGAACAAAAATGCTGAGTGCTTAGATTTGAAAGAATGATTGATGATGAAAGCTGTTGCTGACTGAAGCTGCTGCTACTTTTGTTGGAGATTGTTAACATTGATTTTTGTGATAGAAGTTTTCTTCTCAGAACCCCCTTTGTTTGATAAAGCATGTCCCTGTGTAACTGTCTTCCCCTAGAGGGCAATGATAGCAACAATCGATCTAAAAGGTCTTTGTTTTGTTTTTATTTGACATTTTAAGATCTATGATCACCTTTGACAACTCTACTCTCTCTTTCTCTTTTTCCCATTGCTGCTCATTCTCTTCCACCCTTGTTGTTTTTTACCAGTTTTCACTCTCCCCTTTTGTTTTTGGATTTAAACAGACCCTATCTCTCGTGTTTGCTTTACTAGATCCTCTCTTGTCACTCTTGGATTTTTTTTCTATGATCCTACATCTGTTACTTTTACACCATGGTATTCTTATAGACTTTCACCAGGTCGACGGTCTTTGTATCTTGCTATGCCTCTACCTTTTTACCCATAACATCTTTTCGGTTTTTCACTGTGCCCTCAAGGTTATGCTATTTATCATTATCTTTTATCATTCTTATAAAGGTCAGTGTTCTCTCTCCTATAGTGCTAACTCTCCTCTTTTAAGCAATGAAGAGTTCGGGATTTCCTTTTTCTTTTAGGCATTCCTTAAACCTATATTTGCTCTCGATTTCCCTTTTTCCCTTTTTACTTTACTTTGACCCACTATGGGTGGTGATCACTAGGTCAGGTTTTTTGAAGGAAAATAATCGGCTCAAATGGGTTTGTAAGAGGATGCTTTTAACTATATGGTAGAGGAATTGAGGGCCTCTCTTCATTTCAATTATTGCTGCCATTGTTCTGTTACATAGTAGTGGTTTACTTGAGATGATGGGTGTAAGGAAGATTTCTCCATCCATCTCTGTTGTTATGACTTTGTGAACCAGGAATGAGCCTTCATAATTAGGGGTGAACTTGCCTTTGGCTTTCTACCGGATTTAAAGTATCTTTTTAAGAACATGATCTCATTCGTTGAACTGGCGGGGCTTGACTTTCCTATTGAAGGATCTGGCGATGCGTCTTTAATAGCATTGGGCATGGCAGATGGCCATTCTCTTTTCATCTAGGAGGTAAAGTTGTTCATACCACTCTTTGATGTAGCCTGCTTCGATGAGTTGAGTTTTTATAAGGATCCGAAGAGAGGCAATTTCTACTTCAACTGGTAAAATCACTTCATTGCCATAAATCAGGGAGAATGGTATTGCCCCAGTTGAGATTTTGACTGAGGTTCTGTGTGCTATCAATGCGAAGGGTTTCTACTTATGACAATCCTTGTGCTTATCGTTTTTCTTGCGAGGTATTCTCTGGACGTTTTTGTTTTGCTGCTTCGATGGCTTCGTTTATTTATGGACGGTAGGCTACCGAGCTATGGGGATTGATCTTGAAGGTTTAGCGATACTTTGCCATCATGTCAATGTTGAGGTTGCTTACAATATGTGTGATGATGGACTCAGGGAGGCCTAATTTGTAGAGGACGTCTAGAAGTCTTTAGGGTCAAAAGATGGCAAGCTTTGGATACCCTGCAAGTTTTGTTTTTCTTGAAAAGATTTTAGCATGACAAAGAAAGCATTTCATGAATAAGAGTCATTTATTTCAGACTAGCCCATTAAACTTTGATTTGAAATCAAACTTTGAAGTAGAACTTGGACTTGTTTTGAAAAGTTTGAATTGAACTTTGAAATCATCTTGACTTGAGTTGGCGTTTGAAAACCATCTTGATTTAGACTTAAGACTTAGAAAAGAGTTGAAATTTCCTAACTTAGAGTTAGGGTTCAACTAGAGCTTAGGCATCCTAGGGCTTGGTAACCTAGGGTGTAAACGTGCACTTGAAAAGTTTGATTTTAGAAAGTTTCGAATTAGGAAAGTTTTGACTTAGGAAAGTTTCATTTTAAGGAAGTTTTTATTTTAGGAAAGATTTTTTATGGAAAGATTTCATTTGAGAAAGGTTTGAATTTGAAATTTGGAAAGTTAAAATTTGGAAAGATTTGATTTATGAAAAAATGAATTTGGAAAATTGAGTTTGAAAAGGTTTGACCTAGGTTTAAGGTAATTGGGATTTAAGTAATCCTAGAATTTAGAGTTTATGCAATGCATTTGAATTGGAAAGACAGGATTTCAATGTAAAAATGAAAGTTTTGCTTTTAGAAAGTTTTGAAATTAGGAAAGGTTTGAAATTTAGGAAAGATTAGAATTAGAAAATATTTGATTTCTATTTCCTAAAGTAGAAGATTAGATTTTATTTTCAAAAACCAGATATTTGATTAGGTTGCATAGTTGGACAAGATTTGATTTGACTTGAAATTAGAAAGCTTTAGTTTTGAAAACCTATCATTTTATCTGACTTTTGAATTAGAAAATCTATGATTTTATGAAGAAAATGGTTTTGAAAATCTACGATTTAATGCAAATAGAACGTCTTAATTTTATGTGAGAAAACTAGGGTTTCCTAAATATAGACTCTAGGGTTTTGACTTGGACTTCAAGACTTAAGGCTTTTGTAAAGTAAATCTTTGAGAAGAACTTTTAGGAAGTGGATTTTCAAAACTATTTTAGAAAAGTTTGAATATAAACTTTTGAAAGTCTCTTGAATATCTCACTTTCTTAAAACGATTCTAATCATGAGAAGACTATAACCATTCTAGGGTTATGATTTTAAAAACAACTAAGGAAACCTAATATGGACCTTGATGGTCTCATTGAATGTAACACTTTTCTAAAACAACCCTAAACATAGAATGGCTAGAATCATCATAGAGTTGTGATTTCTTGAAAACTACTTTAAAAGAAAAGGTGTTGAATGCCAGTTTTGAAAGTAACTTTTAATGCAAGTTTGAAAATATACTTGATTGTATGATTATGATAGTAACAATGCAATAGAGACATGAACATACAAGATTAGGCTTCACCATATAACCAAGGGGGCTGGACCCACACCATCTTAGGTTGAACTCGAAAAAAATCTCCAACAGGGTGATTCGCTCCAAGGCCTTCGTAGGCATGAGCCGGGAGGTCCATTGTTTCAAGCATACAAGAAAATGAGGTAGAAGATGACGAATAAAATAGAGAAGTGCTTAAGTGGACTAGGGAGAGAAGAAAGAGAGAAGGGGAGTACATAAAAGTAAATAGAACCCTACCTTATCTTTTTGTTAGGTTGAAGGCTTCAAAGGAGGACTTGCTTGAATATTAAGATGACCTTCAAGAGCTTTACAGGGGTTGGACTTGGCCTTCAATGGAGGTTGGAGGCTAGGGTTTGCAGTGTATGGATTAGGGTTTAAGTGTAGGAGGCTAGAGCTTAAGAGAACCTTAAGAGAAGTAGGGTTTTTGGGGCAACTCAAAGTTTGTTTTGGGAGTGGCAAGTTTCTGGAGCAATTTTGAGGATCCAAAATACATAGGGGGTGGCATATATTTATAGGCAGTCAAAAACCCTCTTGGCACTTGTTACAGTTATGCCAGGACAAAATTCGGCTTGGTGGCACCACTCCCTCAGGAAACTTGTTAGGGTGGCAAGAAATAGATATTTGACTCTTAGGCCATAAGGTAGAAGATTTGGGCGCCTGTCCTAGTGACTACCATGCAATTTATAGCCAAGCTTCACTAGGAGTGACTCTACAAAGTCTAAAAGTGATCCGAAAGGTTTCGAGTAGCTAGACTCGACTGGAAATGGACAGGAACCCTTAAAAGAGTGTCCTGGAGGCAACTCACTTGATGATTAGAGCTGGAATAGTTGAAAAGAGCGATAAGCCCACCAGGGACAAAATGATCATTTAAACTTCAGGGAACACTGGGATCAACCGGAAGTGATCTGTGAGAAGGCTTGAAGGTGGAAACACTATTAAGAGTGTTGTTCCAAGGGATTGCTAGTTTAATACCCAAAGCCAGTATGGTTGGAAAAGGCGACCGACTGACTAGGGGCAAAATGGACTCGGAATGGTCTAGAAAGGTGCCAAAAGGTTCGGAATACTATTAGAATTATCCTTATAAGATAACCAATTTAATACCCTGAGCTAGTGAGGTTTCTAGAGGCGATTGGATGCCTAGGGGTAAATTCGTCATTTTGATCAGATGCTCTCAGAATCGATCCAGAAGCGACTGGAAGATACTAGAATATGTTAGATTATCCTTGGGACAATCTTGAAAGGGTGGACTTATCACTCTAAGGTCTTAGGTACTTTCTCGATAAGCATGCCATTGAAGCCCAAGGGGCAGTTTAGTTATTTTTCACCGGAATGTGCTAGTAGGCATTGGTGTTGACTCGAGTTTTGAGAGTTTCCATCACTCTAATGGTGTGTGACGAGTTGGTTTTTAAAGGTATCACGTCCTCCAGTAAACGTGCCATGGCCAAGAGGCATGTTTGGTCTCGTGACTTAAGGGGTTTGTTGGCATTCCTGATGTCGACGTGTTTGTAAGTGTTTCCGTCATGCTGATGGTTGCAATGTTTGTGATTGTTTTCATTACTCTGACGGTGTGCATTCATTTTGGAGATTGCCTGATCTTGGGAAGCTGTTAGATGATCTTATTGTCTTGGGGCCTTAAGTACTTTCTCGATTCATGTGCTGGATAGCAGACTTTTTATGTTACCAGGCTAGCAGGCGCCATAAATGAACCATTCTACCATCTCAGGGACTTTGGTTCCGTCTCGGTCGATCAGTGTGAAGGGACTTATTGTTATGAGGGGTTTTATGTTTTTTCGATAAACATGCCGTGCTGGATGAACTTACCATCTGAGGAATTTACTTTCTCGAAAGATGTGCTAGATTGAGTTTGACTGGCTTGGACTAGAATTAGAATTGAAATTGATGTTGAAATACGGACTTACCGTCTTTAAGAAGACGTGCCAACTGGAATTGGACCAAGCAATGCCCCTAGGGCATTTTAGTCATTTTACCTTTATTGGGCCTGGTGGGTTTGCTAACCGTGAAGCGGTTGATTAACTAGATTAAGTCTGGAAAGCCAGTTTAGGCTTGAATGTGTTTGTATCTATTTGAACGTGAGTTCGGTCAGGTCGAAGATTGTCGAGTGGGCAAAAATAGGTTATTTACAGCTACCCCTCTTTTTTTTTTTTTTTTGTCTTTGCTTATCGAAGTCAGAAAATGATAAAGTAGTTGGAATTGGAATTTTGAGTTTGAAAACTGAATTGTATTCGTTTTTCAATTCTGGAATTCTTAAAAGTGAATTTTGAAATGATTTTGAAATTAATTCTTCTTAAACTGACATTCCAACCAATGTAATGACTCTCTTTTGGGGAGATTCAGGGTTTTGAAGTTGATACTTTAAAATTGAAAAATGGTTTTTAAAATAATTTTGAAATTAAAGTTGATTATTTGAAATGATTTTAAAATCACTTTCTGGCATGGATTGATTTGGATTTGAATTGAAAGAGTTTAGAAAACCTTTAAAACTTAGAGTGAAACTTTTGAGGAAAAAGTTTGAAAACCTAGAATTTCGAAATGAAATTTTTTGAGGAGAAAATTGAAAACCTAGAAAATGTTTTTTGAAATGAAACTTTTTGAGGAAAAAACTTAAAAACTTAGAATTTTGGAGATAAGCCTTTTTGAGGTGAAAGCTTAAAAACCTAAAAAATTTCTTTTGAAAAGAGGCTTTTTGAGGCAAAAGCTTGAAAACCAGAGCTTTTTGAAAAATGGAGCTTTTGATGGAAAAAGCTTGAGAAATTTGAGAAGATATTTTGAAAAGGGAGCTTTTGATGGAAAAAGCTTGGGAAGCCTAGAAGTTGATTTCGAAACAAAACGTTTTAATGGAAAAACTTTAGAAAACCTTTTGAATGAAACGTTTTTTTTTTTTAGAAATGGAAAGTTCGGAAAACCTTGAGGTTGATTTTGAAACAAAACTTTTTGAAGGAAGAAGTTTAGAAGACCTTTTGAGTGAATTTTTTTTTTTTTTGAGGAGAAAAGTTCAAAAAACCCAGAGGTTGATTTTGAAGTGATACTTTTTGACAGAAAAAGCTAGAAAACCTAAAAAGGTATTTTTCACATCAAACTTTTTGATTCAAAGAGCTAGAAAACCTAAAAGATATTTTTGAAATCAAACTTTTTGAAGAAAAAAGCTAGAATACCTAGAAAGGTATTTTTGACATAAAACTTCTGAAGGAAAGAGCTAGAAAACCTATAGGTATTTTTGAAAGCAAACTTTTTGAAGAAAAAAGTTATAAAACTTAATTGGTTTGAAAATTAAACAAAATATGTAGGAAATTCATTTTCACTCAAATTGCTGTATTTTTATGAAAGCAAAGCGTTTATGAAATTTGAGACTTGAAACTTTTGAAAGTTTTTAAACTTGATGGTGTTTTTGGAAGACAACAAGAATTTTCGTCTTTAAAATTGAGTTGAAATTGGAAGTGGAAAAGGCTTTGAAAATTAATTTTGAATTTCGAAAGAAAGCAAGGGCTTTAATCTTTTGAACGTGAAACTTTTTGTAACAATAGTTTTAAAAGCAATTTTGAGATTTTGAGAATTGATTTTTGAAATTGATAGAAATCGATTTTGATACTGAAACTTTTTTTTAGAAATTTTTGAATTTGAGAAAAAGCAAGAACTTTTATTTTTGGAAAAGTTTGATTTGATTTGGTAAGAATTATACCTTCTCTTTGAGCATGGGGCCCCATAGGAGACTACTTCATACTTGTGATCCTTGTTGAGTCAAGGTTGATCCTTATTGACTCAAGGTTAATTCCCATGTTGATTTTGATGATAACTAAACCTTGTGTTATGTTACTAATGAATCTACTTAGTATGCAGATTAACAAGTTCATAACTTAGACTTAAAGTTAGATCTTAAGTCTAATACATATCAAAGGAATGCACAACAAGTTTAAGATGCAAGCAATGAATTCAAAGGGCTATGCAATGAACCAAACTGAGTAATGATGCCTATTTCTACTTCAAACATGTGTTCTACATTCAAAGAGATTGAAGGTGTTCAATTGAAGCTTTTTTCAAGTATGCATAGTTTCAAAGAAGATTAACATGCACCAGACTAAAGCCTTCATCAGAATATGCAAAGAACAGTTGAAGAAGTGCAATGCTTAGTTGAAGATGAATTGGCTGTTGAAGAATTTGGAAAATGCTCAAGAGATGATCTCATCTGGTATGCTTCAGACCAATTCAAGACAATGAGATTGAAGTTGCTGAGAAGATGGCTCACAATGAATATCTGATCTCTGCATGGAATCCAAAATAAAGAATTGCTATCAAAGAGAGGAAATCAGAATTGAAGCATTGTGAAGCTTCATACAATTGAAGAAGATTGGCATTGAAGAAGATGTTCTACAATGATTGAAGAAGCTTTGCAAATGAAGAAGTAAAGTTCAGTTTTAATCAAATGAAGCTTTGAGATTCAAGAAGGAGATCAACATCCAATGATTGATTCAATCCAAATTTAAATAGAAGTTAACTCTGATGAGTTAAGAAGATTTGATTGATCATCATACCCTAAAGACATACTCCTTAAAGATCTTATACCAGTGCTTTGATAAGCTTGATCAATAGAAATATGAAGGCTAAATTCTAGGCAATGAGGGGACTCATGAAAATGAGGAGCTGCCTCCTGATCACAGACGCTAAAAGGCCTGAAGACATATTGAACAATGAGGGGACTCATAGAATTGAGGTGTCGCCTCTTGCACATAGAAGCAAAATGTCTAAAGACCAAATAGAAAATGAGCAGACACATTGCAATGAAGTGTCGCCTCATGAAGACAGATGCCAAGGCTTGAATATAAGATGATCAATGAGCGGACACCTGAAGATGAAGTGTCGCCTCCTGGTAGCAGAAGCAAAAGGCCGAAAGTTTTAAATGATCAATGAGTGGACACCTGAAGCAGAAGTGTCGCCTCATAACAGCAGAAGCCTAATATGAAGAAGACAAATGAACAAGGAGTCGCCTCATCAACATGAAGAGGGGACTCATGAACCCAGTGAACATCGTCTGGTAAATACAGAAACAGGAAGTGTCGACACCACAAAAATGGAGCCGACTCCCTCTGTTATAACGGCTATTTTTCTTAACGTTATAATGGATTGGACGCACATTAATGATACCCAACCACCTCCAACGGATGGAATCAATGCAAGGGTATATATACTAGCCTCCCACTACATTTATACATAAGAATCAAGAGGAAGAAACAACAAGAGACAAGAATCACTGATATACACTGAATATTCTTCCTACTTTCATCTGTGAGCTTTGATTGTAAATCTACTCTAGTTAGAGAGTTTGTTTGTGAGTTGTATACTCTTATACACTTGTAACTGAGAGTTTGAGAGTTCTCTTGTGTGAAGCAAAACTCTTGTAAAGTTTGAGTGGAGCTTAGACAAAACCACTTGGGAATTGAAGAAGCTCGGTGAGGAGTTCTTGTAGAGTGAGCTGAGCAATTTGTCAATCAGCAACCCATCTTGTAATAGTTGATTACATAGTGGAAGAAGGCTTCAAGGAGGTCTTGGGGTGAGGACGTAGACCACGGTTTGTGATTGAACCTCGGTAAATTTGTGTCTCTCTCTTTTTGCTCTGTTTTCTTTGCTTCTCATGTTAACATTGCTTTGTGTAAGCACCCCATTTTTGACCGCTCGGCAGTTTACACTCCGTCCAGACTTGTTTTCAGGTCATCATGGACATATTCCAATCGAAACCAATCCTCTAGTCCAAATTCCGTCTTTCCATCGCTTCGCGGTCTTGTCAGGCCCAAATAGAGGCAAAATGATCAAAATGCCCTTAGGGGCATTGTCCTTTCTTATTCCAATTCCAATCCCTCTCTCGAGACAGTTTATTTCTCGAGACGGTCCGAGTAGCGAAACTACTCATAAAACTGTTAGAGTAGCGGAAGTACTCACCAAATCGTTAGAGTAGCGGAAATACTCACACCGTTAGAGTGGCGGAAACACTCGAAACCCAGGCACGTCTCTTCGGAGACGGTAAGACCCCTTTCCAATCCCTCTCTCGAGACAGTTTATTCCTCGAGACGGTTCTAATCCAGGCACGTCTTTTCGGAGACGATAAGACCCCTTTCCAATCCCTCTCTCGAGACAGTTTATTCCTCGAGACGGTCCGAGTAGCAAAACTACTCACAAAACCGTTAGAGTAGCAGAAATACTCACAAAGCCGTTAGAGTAGCGGAAATACTCACAAAGCCGTTAGAGTAGCGGAAGTACTCACAGAACCGTTAGAGTAGCGGAAATACTCACAAAGCCGTTAGAGTAGCGAAAATACTCTCAAATCATCAACCCCGTCTGAGTAGCGGAAATACTCAACCCCGTCCGAGTAGCGGAAATACTCAACCTCGTCCGAGTAGCGGAAATACTCTCAAATCATCAACCCCGTCCGAGTAGCGGAAATACTCTCAAATCATCAACCCCGTCCGAGTAGAGGAAATACTCAACCTCGTCCGAGTAGCGGAAATCATCAACCCCGTCCGAGTAGCGGAAATACTCAATCCCGTCCGAGTAACGAAAATACTCAACCCCGTCCGAGTAACGAAAATACTCACACCGTTAGAGTGGCGGAAACACTCAAAACCTAGGTCAACACTAGTGGCTGCTAGCCTACTTCGGTGGAAAAGGACTAAACTACCCTTAGGACCTTTTCCGAGACTTTTCGGTCAGGATGACCATTTTGCCCCTAGGCATCCAAACGCCCCGAGAACCACACCGGCTCTGGATATCAAACCGGTAACCTCCTGAGAATACTTTTTATAGTGTTCTCAACCTCCCCTTCTCTTTCCGGATCATTCCGAGTCAGTTCCGGCCAACCCGGTACAAAATGACCGTTTTGCCCCTGGAGGGCCGGTCTCCTTCTTCGACCACACCGGCTCTGGGTATCAAACCGGTAATGTCTCGAGAATACTTTTTATAGTGTTCTCGACCTTCCTGTACCTTTCCGAACCATTCCGAGTCAGTTCCGGCAAACCCGGTACAAAATGACCGTTTTGCCCCTAGTGGGCCGGTCTCCTTTTCCGACTACGCCGGCTCTGGGAATCAAACCGGAAACCTCTGGGAACATTCTAAATAATGTTTCCAGATCCCAAGTCTTTTTCCGGGACAATCCGGGTTCGCCCCGACAGTTTTCCGGTCCGATTGACCGTTTTGCCTCTAAAGGCCCGGTCAACCTTTCCGACCCACCTTATCCTCACTTTCCAAGTCAAATACCTCCAGGACTTTCCGGGTCATTCTCGGCTCCTTTAAATCATTCCCGGACTTTCCGGAGTCACTCCTAATGAAGCCAGGCTAAAATTTACATGGTAGTCACTAGTACAGGTGCCCAAATCTAGTCAAAGATACGTTGCTTGCCGACCTTAATTGTTTCCTAAATTGCTGGCGCCACTAGTAGTGGCGCCAAGCCAAAAAATGGCCTGGCGCCACTCCTAGTGGCGCCAGTGTATAATTTGGCCTGGTGCCACTGCAACAGGCGCCAGGTTTGTCTTCCCTCTATAAATACAGAGCCTCGTTCAATGTGAAAGGGGTCTGCAAACTTAACCTAAGAATCTCATATTTCGATATATAGAGCTCGAGCACCTCCAAAACCCTAGCCTCCCTAGGTTTTCCCAAACCCTAGCCACTATACACAAACCCTAGCCTCCTATACGCTCATACACACTCCCATACACTCATACATTCCCCCATACACTCATACACTAGCCTTCAACCACTCTCTGAAGACTTGAAGAGCAGCCATCCAAAGCTTGAAGACAATCCTTGAAGACTGAAGGTGAAGATCAAGACCGAAGACCGCAGATCAAAGACTGCACGGCGCGCAAAATAAACAAGAAACAAGGTAGGCTTTCTCTTTAATTTTCTGCACTTCCCCCCTCTCTCTTCTCTCTCCAACCCACTTGGGTTTTCTCTATTTTAATCCCCCATCTCTTTCCCGCCCTTTCTTTGCATGCTTGAAACAAGGGGATTCCCGATCCATGTGTAGGATTGGACTATTGGAGAGTCACCGTGTCGGGGGCTTTCTTCTAGTCTAACCAATGACCACGTGGGTCCGGCCCCCTTGATTATGTGGTGAAGCCTTAGCCTTGTATGTTCACGACTCCAAATTGCATTGTGCATATCATAGTCTTGCATCTTCCAAAATTCGTTTTCAAAAAGTTGTTTTCAAAAATCGTTTTCAAACTTGTTTTCAAAATTGCATCAAAAGCTCTTTTTCAAAAACATGTTTTCAAAATCACAATCCTAGGGTGATTCTAGCCTTTCCATGGCTAGGGTTGCTTTAGGAAAGTGTTATATTAAAAGTGACCTTTTGGTCTATATTTTCAAACCTTGTTTTCAAAACCACTTTCTTAAAGTGGTTCTAGTCCTCTCATGGCTGGAATTGCTTTAGGAAAGTGAGATGTTTTTAATCTTTCTAAAAACTCTCTCTCTTCAAAAATCTCTTCCTAAAAATCTCTTTTTCAACATACTTTCCTAAAACACTCCTTTTCAAAATCGTTTTCAAAAACTCCCTTCCAAAACCTATTTTTCAAAACTCTCTTTTTCAAAATTCTCTCTCCAAAATCTTTTCCTCAAAATTCACCCTCTAAAAACACTCCCTAGATTCACCTTCCTAAGAACTCTCTCCAAAAATCTTTCTAAAAACTCTCTTCCCAAAATTTTTCTTCTAGAAACTCTCCTCTAGGATCTTCTTTTCAAAAAACACGTTTCTAAAAACACACTTTCCAAAACTCCCTCTTTCCTAAAATCTTTTTCCAAAAACTCCCTCTCCAAATTCACTTTCCAAAAACCCCTCCCTAGGATTCTCTTCTAGAAAACCTTCGTTTCCAAAAATGCACTTTCCAAAAACTCTTTCCTTAAGAAGCCCAAGTCAAGCCCTAGAACCCACAATTAGGAAACCCTAAATTTTCTTCCCAAAAACATGGTTTTCAAACTTTGCCCTAAACCTAAGTTTCCAAAATCTCTCGTTTTCTACATCAAAACTATACATGTTTTCAAAACCTCTTTTCTACGTCAAAACAACAATTTTCCAAATCTAGGGTTTCTAGAATCTCCCTTTCCAAATCCTTACCAAATCCTATCTTCCCTTTAGGAAACCAAATCCAATCTCCTCGTTTAGGAAACTAGATCCAATCCTCCGTTTTTGGAAACAAAATCAAACCTTCCCTTTTAGAAACAAAATTCAATTCTTTCCTAATCCAAACCTTTCTTAATTCAACTCCTTCCTAATTTTCTACCTTCCTAAACCATAAGTTTCCTAAAACCCAAACTTTAAACCTTTCCTTAAATTTCAAAATCCAACTATTTCCTAATTCAAAACCTTCCTAAACTTCTACTTTCCTAAATCTTAAGTTTCCTAAACTTGAACGTAAAAATCTTTCCTAAACTCTAAAACTCAACTTTCCAATATTTCCTAATTCAACCCTTTCCTAATTCTACCCCTTTCCAAATCTTAACTTTCCAAATTCAAGCTTTTAAACATTTCCTAAATTCAAACCTTTCTTAATTTCAAGATTTTCTAAAACTCTAAAACTTTCTAAAATCTTAAATCTTTCTAAACTCTAACACTTTCTAAATCCTAAACTTTCAAAATTTTAAATCTTTTCAAGTCCAAAGCTTCCTAAATTCAAAACTTTCTTAAGTTAAAGCTTTCTAAACCCAAATCTTTCTAAACTCTAAACTTTCCAAAACTTCAAATCTTTCCAAATCTAAGACTTTTCTAAACTCAAAGCTTTCTTAATTTAAGACTTTCTTAAGTCAAAACTTTCTTAATTCAAATATTTCCTAAACTAAAAACTTTCCTTTTTCAAACCTTTCCTAAAACGAAACTTTCTTATTTTCAAAACTCCCTTGTTTTCAAAGCTTTCCAAATTCAAAACTTCCCTTTTTCAAAACATTTCTAAATTCAAAACTTTCCAATTTTCAAAACTTTCTTAATTCAAAACTTTCCTAATTTGAATGCTTTCCTAAATTGAAACTTTCCTAAAACAACACTTTCCTAAGTGAAAACTTTCTTAAACCTGAAATTTTCCTAAAGTGAAAACTTTCCTAAACCTAAAACTTTCTTAAATTCCAAACTTTCCTAATTTCAAAACTTTCCAAAAACGAAACCTTCCTTTCCTAATTCGAACATTTTCTAAAAATCCAATCTTTCTAAATCTTCCAGATCCAACATTCCAATCCAATCTTTCTTAATCTCAAGTCTTTCCTAGGTCTCCTATCTTTCCTAAGTCTAGGTTTCCTAAACCTCCATCTTTCCAAAACCAAGTCTTTCCAAAATCAATCTTTTCAAATCAAAGTCCAATCTTCTTCTCAATTTCAATTTCTAATCTCTTCTTCTAATCTCAAATCAAATCCAATTTTCAATTCAATCTCTTTCTTCCAATCCAATCTCTCTCTTCAAATCAATCTCTTTTTAATCGGACTCCGGTCCGAACTACGACTGACCTGATTCCCCCAAAGGGATACGTAGGCAACCTCCATAGGTGCGGTCACAATACTTTTCAAACTTTCAATTCCACCCTCATGGGTGCGGTTTCCAAAATCTTTTCAAATCTCAAATTCCAATCTATTTTCAAAATTTCAAAATTTCTATTTTCAAACTTCTACTTTCATTTTTCAAACTTTTCAATTTCAATTCTATTTTTTCAAATCTATTTTCAAATCAAATCAATTTCTTTTCAAATCAATTTCTATTTTCCAATTCTCTCATCTTGCACTTGCATATCATGCATCATATTTTTCAAACATTGTTTTTCTAAAGTGAATAGGATCGACCATCTGTTAATTCAAGACTCTCATAGGTGAATCTAGGGTAGATTGACATGTAGGTACCGAAAGGGCGGGGTAGGGTGATAGCTTAGTGTATCTTCCCTACACGTAACCAACCTCCGAACTTAGAATCACTGATTTCGAAATACCAAAAGGAGTTGTTTTTCTAAAAAGGGTTAAATATTTTCCAAAGGTTGCCAAACAACCTGTTTTTCTTAAAAACCTTCTCTCGAGGAGATATTTTCAAAAATTGTTTTCCAAAACCCTAAGTGTAGTTTTCGGATTATGCTTAGTTTTTAGGTGACCTAACTCACCTTAATCAAGTTAGGTGGCCACTCCGAATCTTTTTCAAAAGCCCTTTATTCAAACCTGTTTTTAATTCAAACCTAGTCGCACTCTTTCTTCTAGGAGGGTGAGTTCTAACGAGAGAGTACAACATTTTTCCCACTTGGGTGAGTATTCCTCGAGTGCGAAAAATCTAGGCGCGACAGCTGGCGACTCCGCTGGGGAGACTTAGAGGGTTAGGCCGTAGTCATGTCTCTTTACCCTTCACCCATGTAGAGTCTTTAATTAACTTGGTTCAATCTTATTCACTTTAAATTTTCAAAACTAAATTTTCAAAAATTGTTTTCAAAAAACATGCATTTATTCATATTATCTTGTATTATGTTTGCCATCCACATACTAACACTTGCATCTTTGTTTTGTAGGTGCGCTTTATGTTTAAATTTTATTAACTGCTTTGCATGAATGTGATGTACAGGATGAATGGGAGTTGTTGGGTCCTTTCCTCCACTTTTACAAATCACACACACACTGCATGTGCACTTGCATTCTGCATACTTGCATACCCTGATATGTCCTTTCTAGTTAGAAAGGGGGAACGGTATATTGGTTGTGGGCAAGATGTTGTGCCAGTTTCTTCGCCTACGGCCTCTTGATGGTTCCCCTACTCGGATCACCAACCGATCATGGCACCACCTCGGGGAGTGGGCCTAGGTTTGAAGATCCGGGGAGTGGGCCTAGGTTTGAAGATCCGGGGACCGAGCCTTTTTAGGACGCATTAGTCAACCCTCAACCTCATACTCATATAGACACCATGCATTGCCGAACCTTTGCTGGATTTAGGACACGAGCACCGTTTTCAAAATCACGGAGGAAAGGGCGACTGCTCTTACTTTCATTTATACCTGCTGTTATAATGCCTGTATTCATACTGTTATAATGCCTGTCTAACTGTTCATGCATGCATGTTTACTTCAATTATACCTTCTCTCTTTATATTTTTTGCATATTCATGTTCATGCATTCAATATCCCATGTCCAGACAAGAGTTCCAAGTAACTCAAGTCATTGCATTATCATGCATATGATCAACCCATTGAGAGTGACACCAACGTCACTCTCCCTTGCATTAAACCTACCCAAACCCTAAGGGTTCCCACATAACCCTAAGGGACTCATTGCATGCATCTCGATTTATTCCATAAGAGGGGTCCCAATCCCTCTATGCTCACGGAGATAGGGTTGCCAAGGAGACAAGGGGCAACCAATCAACAAGGTCTCTCAGCGACCTCTGCGACATCAAATCCAAGGAAGGCGAATCCGAAGACTCAAGAGTAGTTTAGGGTTTCCTTTTGTAAAAGTAGATAGGTGGAAGTCCAAAGGAAAATGTTCCCCCTCCCCCTATTAAAATGTATTTCAATTCTTTTGTATCTCAAATACAAAATTTAATGTACTTCTTTATTTTTATGAATGAATGCATGAATGGCTGAAGGTTCCCACCTGACGGTTAAGCGTCTGCATACAGGGGCAAACCCCCTATCTCCAAAAGTGAGCCAATACATCATGTTTAGTCTCCCTCTCAAGCAAGGGCAACCCTAGGACATGCATTGCATAAAGCTCTCTAAAAACCAAGAACTAACTTGTGACTTGTGTTTTTGTCTTTTTCCTTTGTTTCTTTTTATTTCTATTTACAGAAGTCACCTTGTACTGAGTCAACATTGCTCCCAAGAAAGTGCAACATCCACCTAGGGATCCTATTATCACTCGGCACAAAGCATCATTGATGGCTGCTAACCATGAAGAATCCTCTCAAGTCCCTCGAGAGGAAGTTAATGAAATGAGGACTAAGATGGATGAGATGCTCAAACTCATTCAAACTCTGGCCATGAAGGATACTACTGCGGTCCCGTCATCATCAACGACTTCATCTAAAGACCTTGAACCCACTAATCCGAGGATCCTGCTTCAGTCTGACAATGCTGGGAAAACCAAAGAAGATGCCAAAAGGGTCAATACTGAAGAAGAGGAGACCATATTGCTTTCACCGATTATGAAGAAGGCCCCTCTAGACCCTCTTAGTCTGAAAATCCAAGGGTTGGTGGATTCGTTGCGAAGTCTCCATGGCCATGATGCTTACGGATTCACCTCCTATGATGAGCTATGTTTCTTTCCTGACCACCCGAGGCCTGCTAAGTTTAAAATGCTTGACTTCCAGAAGAACGACGGTACCGGTAACCCTGTTGCTCATCTTTGTCTATATGCTGGAGCACTAAGTGGACATGGCCACGACCCGAAGCTCCTTATGCAGTTATTCTAACACAGCTTCACTGGGTCGGCTCTACAATGGTTTGCTCGTCTGGACTTAAGGAAGATCACAACCTGGATGGAGTTGGTCAATGCATTCAAAGCCCAATACCATCACAACATCGATCTCACTTCCGATCGCTGGTCCTTGATGATGATGAGCAAGGGTGAGAAGGAGAATTTTAAAGCATACGCCCTAAGATGGAAGGAGGCCGCTGCACAAGTTAATCCCCCGTTGGAAGAAAAGGAGTATGTACAATTATTTATACATACTTTTCAAGGCATATTCTATGAGAAACTCTGCACAAGCGTGGGAAAAACCTTCTCCGAACTCATCATGCAAGGGGAAATGATAGAAAACGGCCTCAAGACAGGAAGAATCACAGATCCCTATGCCAAGACTGGAGAAAATACCACCAACATAGCCAAGAAGGTGGCTACTACAAGGGGCACAATCAGGAAGGAAAGCGAAGTGTTTGCTATTCTGCCTAGCCAACCACCTCAATACCGACCTCCGCTTCAATCACCCCCAGTACTGCCCTTACCCACCTTGACCATGCCTGCTCCAACCCCGAACTATGGTCCCGCTGGAGCACAACCCAACTTCAATAGACCTGCTCGACGTACCCGTACCTTCGACGCCTTAGCCTGCACCCAAACTGAGGCGTACCATAGCCTTTTGAAAAATAATATCTTGAAGCCTATACCTGCTCGCCCGTTGCCAAGCCCTCTGCCTCCGACCTTTAATGCCGCTCTTACATGTGAATATCATTCAGGTGGCCAGGGGCATGACACCGAAAGCTGCTTTGCTCTCAAGCACAAGATCCAAGACCTGATTGACAATAAGACTATTGATCTGCAACTAGTAAAACCTGCTCCCACTCCTAATGTGACTGCTAACCCTCTACCAGATCACACTGTCAATATGATACTAGTAGAGATGGAAGGCGAGGGAGAAATCGACGAGCTCGAGGCTGAAGGTTATGAGAGCGATTGGGAGGCCGATGAAGAAAGTGACTGGAAGGAAGATCTCCCACTATGCCCAATTTATCTCTATGACCCTAATGAAGTGCCTGATGCTTCTGACTGGCCCATTGAGAAGCCAATATTGCCGAGGGAGGAACACATAGAAAGCATAACTGCCGATGGGTGGGGTGATGAATTTCTACACTCGAAGTATGCTGCAACTGAAAGTCACTTGCTGAAAAACTCTTAGCCCGTAACTGAGTACAATTATGAAGACATGGGTTGGGGACTAGAGGAGTCAAGAGAACGAGCAAAGCCATTCAAACTGGAACGGGATGAGCTGGTCACCCTGTTTACAGAAGAACCCGCTGCACAGAACAAGAAGGAGGCTAATAACCGCACCAACAGTGTCAACGTCTGTGGAGCTCTAGGAGAAGCCTTTGCTTGTCTCCCCTTAGCCGAGGATCCGGGTCGCGAATGGAGCATCAAAAATGTGGGGATTGTTCCAAGGCCGTACTAAAAATGGGTTCTTTGCACAAGCGTACAAGAGAGGGGTCGTCTCACCCGCTTTCTTTCTATCCCTTTTACTTATTGTTTTTAAATTAATGTTTACATTTTCTTA